>VXBR01006735.1:323501-361877 GCA_013400215.1 Cisticola juncidis
TGGGCCTCCCTGGGAAGGGCAGGGCTGCCCCGGGACCCTGCACCGGGGCCGGGTGTCGGGGCCATCAGAGGCGAGGCCGTGCGCAGCGGGGCCCTGAGCGCGGCCTGGCAGCGGCACGGACGAGGCCCGGGGGGTGCGCGGCTCGGGCGGAGCGGGGAGCTGGAGCGGGGCCGCGGTCTGGGTACCTGGAGTGGCCACAGGCGCGGATCCGCAGCGACCTTCCCCGGGGAGCCGGGTCACTGGGCAGCCCAGGGAGCGGGAGAGGGCCGGGGGCCGCCGCCGTGTGACATCCCTGGCTCTGGGGTCGCTAAACGGACAGCGGGGCTGCTGCGGCCTCGGGAGAGGACAGGAGCAAAGTTTCATTTGCCAGTGTTCTGGTTTTAAGGGCAATTTTCCTTCTGCCATGGATGGGGCAGGGTACTGAATTTTCTCACAGCCTCCCCAGTGGCAATGAACTGCCTTCTGGACAGTGTGGCTGTTCAGCTGCAAATAAAAGTGCCCTTTAAAAATGCCGGCCTTTTGAAAAACCAAGATCCCGGTCTTACGCACACTGTTAGAAATCTTGCTATCGTTTTTAAGATTTCTCTGACCTTGATTAGAAACTCTAATTAGAAATATTAAATATAAAAGATTTGTGTTTTTATCAATAACAAAGGAAACTTGGGGTCAGTGTGACTTACTGGCATCTCCCATTGAAAATGGCTTTTCTTTTTATCAAGACACATAAAGAAACTACTGTAAATTTGGAGAAGTTACCTTTTAGGCCCACATTGTGCGAATGTGGGCAATAAGAACGCTTTCCTTAATCTCTAACTCAGGTAAAACTCGTGTTACCAAAACCGGGGGACATTAAAGCATTATTAGGGCCAGGCTTCTGTTTTATTTTATGAGGTTTCCTTTATAAATATTTGACATACTACAAAATTTGGGAAGGCACAGCCCACTCATCTAAAGTTTTAACTAGAGAGGAAGTAGGTGTGATGGGGGTAATAAAAAGAGGAGCAAAAAGTTAGGGAGACCTACAATAAACTTCAATTACCACACAAATTAATCATGTCTTGCGTATACCATGGGATTTCCCACAGAAATTAGAGTATTTGCTTTAGTTGCCACATCAGTTTAACTTCTTTAAGGTAAAATGTTTAAAGTTTTTTAGATATGGGCTCTTCAGATGAACAGTGCAGAGAAATAACAACTGCAAAAGATGGAGTAACATAAGGAATTCTGTTCCACTTGCTTACCTTTAAAGAGTGTTAGTACATGGTTGCTGCAAGTTAATTAGTTTGACTTGGATCTGGAATTGCACAAAATAGGTTGGGATAATGGAGACAGGGCCTTAAATTAAAAAGATTTTTTTCCTACTGATTGAGCATTCTGAATGTAGGGACAAGGACAGGATACCTGCTGAGGGTTAGGTGTGAATGTGGAATTGAGGGAGGAGGACAACAGTGTTCGAAGGATTCGGTAGTCTCCAGCTCTCTTCAGTACTTGTGAGTGATCTGCCTTTTGAATTAGTAACCCTAGTGGGGCACTGGTTCTATCTGATTATGTAGGTGTGTAGTGTAATGTAACTGGAGAACAGTGAGTGCAGTTCCTGTAACGGAGTGGTGTGGTTTGAGTAATTAATAGACCTGGTAGTGCAACCTCAGCCATAGAATTTCTGTACAATTGTTAATGCAAAAAACAAGACCTGAAGAGAAATGGAAAATGCTGTATCTATTTATCAATGGTATGTCAAGTTGAACTAGTTCAATTTCATCTTTTTCAATAATTGATTTTTGTGGGCACAAGGAATTAAGGTGACTTGACACTGAACTTCAGTAAAGCTGCAGGTGTCACAAAGAAATATATTAAAATTCAGATAAATATGGATTAACCAGACAATTATAAAGTGGTTCACTCTAGCCTAGGAAGGTGATCAGATAAGGTAGTGGTGAAAAGAGGCATGGAGCTGTAAGGTGATGTTAGTGGAGGTTGTGATGAATTTTTTTTCAGTGGCACCAGGTGTTCAGTGTGGTACCAAAACCTGCCAAGGAGGCAGTGTTATTGAGTGCCCGCATATGGGAAGTGTAGTCATGGAAGAAGGACTGGAGAGTGAAGGGATAGGAGTTAAAGTTGGAGAATTCAAAGTACAGTTGCAGGGTCAGGGTAGTTCTGAACTTCTGAAGTGTGGTAGGGCCAGCTCAGGCTGATGCAGGTGCTCAGGGTGATCTCACACTTCCCTAGATCACCCAGGGCTGCCTGGGCTTAGCAAAGCAGAAACAGCATAGGAGGGAAAATGCAGGTGGGGAAAACCAGCAGAGAAGAGAAATGGAAGGTTAGCATAAGGACAAATTAATTAAAATGACTGGCTGATTTCTTAACTGTAGTGTGGACTTTGTCTACTCATCTGTGTCTGACTGCAGTTCTGGAATAGCTTTACAAGGAATGAAAGTAGGTGACAGTAAAAGAATCTGAACTCAGTAAAAACTGAACTTTAGTTGTGGACTGGTGTGTGTGTGTGTGTGTGTGTGTGTGTGTGTGTGTGTGTGTACATAACCTAGTAGGGAGGGCAGCTGACAAGTGGGTTAATGAGCTGGAGTGAACCACAGTCAAAATATGGTGAATGCTCTGTCTGTGGTCAACTTTTAGTTCATTAAGCCCCTTTCTGCATGCCTTGAAGGGTGGGACTAGCTATGCCAGTGTGCTCTTCAGAGGTTAGCTAGTTAGCCATTCTAATCTGAAGAAGGATTTTAAGACAAAATATATGCAAATTGAGGGTTAAGATGAAGTCCATAGTTACTATCTACCAAATTTTTTAGTGCTATTTTGGAAGGGGCAATTACCAGAATCTCAGATGAGAGAATGAAACAAGCTCATTCTGGATCAGACCCTGTGTATGACCAGTATTATATTAGTTCTGTTTTACATTTCACTTACTTTGTGTAGAAGTAGAGCATTTTTTACACTTCTATGGGAAGAAAAATATTTTTTTAAATTGTGCAATTGACCAAGTTTGGCAGAGAAAACCTGTGGACAATTGTGGCACATTGAAGCAAATTCACAGTTAATGACTATAAAGTTTCAGGTATTTTTAAAAAGTTGATTTGGCAAGATCAGGTGATCACACAGGGTCCTACCTGGCCATGTGTGAGTACATATTCTTTTTTGCGTTAGAGGATGCAAGCAAGACAGAAAATGCCTAAGTTCTTAGCAAGTTTTATGACCCTATTTCATATCCAGTCAATTTCAAAAGTTGACAGTTACATTTTACCATACAAGCTTTTTAAGAGCCATCAAGCTTTTACTTTTGTGGATTCTTGAAAGTTGCTTTTTCAGCCAATGACATATTCTATGTGTCTGCTTGAGCACTCTGCCACTTCTAGAAACTCTTGGTTCCTTTAACATTCATCCCAGTCTCAAATTATGCCAGAAGATCTATTTCTTCTTTTATGCCACTGCATCAACATACTGTGCTATGAATTAAAGATCAGACAAGAAGTCTGAAATGGCAGAAAAGGGAGTATCTGAAAAGAAAGAAAAAAAAAATTAGAGAAAGCAGGAGTAGCCTTTGGGGCCCACCTTGAAGAGTTGAGGTGCTAAATAGCTGGACTGCAAAAGTGGGCTTTGTACAGTTGCTGTAACCCAGTTATTGCCATGCAGAGCATCTGCTGGAATTTAGAAGTGACAGGGAAATTGTGACAAGAAATTATTGCTTTAGGTAATAAAATCATTATTTGTTAAGAACAGTTCCGATTGAAGCACACTAAAAGTATCTAGTCTGATTGTCACTGTTTCTCTTCACATATTTCAGTATGGCAAGGCTTCAGTGATGGATGAAGAGAAACAGATTTAAAGTGATAGATAAATTGGTTTTGTCCAAGTTGTCCAAATAGTGAGTTTCACATTTAACAAGAAACTTTTAAGTATGTTTTCAGTTAACTGTATATTTGATGTTTGTGAAGCTCATGTTACCTGTTTTAATAAATGTGCCAAGCATCAATAGCTCCACTAATCAAAGTACATTCTTTTGCAACTGTTGTTGAACGTGTTTAATGGACTAATACAAGAGGTTTTGTTTACTCTGTGTTTTCCCCTATTCCTCATGTTTAGAGGTAATTACAGCCTTACTGCTGCATAGTTCTGGTAGCAACTCAAGATACCAAAATGCTGTGCTGCAAAGTTATGTCTCTGCATATACAAAAATACTGAGGCCTTCAAAAATATGCAAGGATTGAATTGTCTGCTGGCCATCAGACAGTGTGATGTCTTTAAAAAAATCCTGGGGGAGAAAAAAGTGGAATACTTTTCTTTAGATAATGTTTATCCAAAATTTATTTCATTGTGCTTCCTGCAAAAACTTGCTCACATCCATCTTATTGCAGTGCTGTCCTTAGCCCTCAAATAACCTCAACAAATAAAAATGGCATTCTAACTTTTTGTCAGTTTGCAGCTTCATTACAACTAAAAGCTATTAACTTCACTCCTAAGAGTAGTTTTAATTCTGTATACTGAATTAATTTGAGTTTAAGATGAACGTGGCCTTTATTTCCTTTAAATCCTCACCACTGTTTTGGTTGTGGATGGAATTGGTGGCCAGTCTGCCATTAAGAGAGTAGCTTGATAATCAGTTCTGTTATGCAACTCTCAAAATGGAAGAAAGAAATCCTTGGACATAACTTTGAGAAGTATATTTGTTCATTCGTTACCCAGATGTCTAGAGGTTGGCTTTATTTCCACTGAATCAGTAATGTCAGAGCTTCTCTTGCCCCTGTACTTCAATTCCTAGCAGTTACAATTGTGACTTGCTGTGCTTCCTCTGGCAGTTTTTCTGTAGGCATAGAGGAGGTAAAAACTGAAATGCTCTTGTTTTGCCTTTCCTTTTCTTCTCTTTTAATTCATTTTCCTGGGTTACAGAAACTACTGGAAAAACGCTTTGCAGAGATTCTACTTTTTTAAAGCAAACTTTTTTTCCCCCTCTACTTGCAGTTAACTGAATCATATACTTACCTCATGCGTGGAACTAGCATGTTTAGATCATAAAACATCATGCTGTTCTGATTCCCCATGGTTTGATGTGTTGGCATCTTATCAGCCCTAACAAAGTAGTTACTAGATAAATAGATAAGAGTGTCTTTTTTTTTTTTGTTTCCTAGTGAAGGAGAAAGAAAATGGAATCTTAAGGAAGTTTGGAATAATGCAGTCAATTTTCTCACCACTTTTATCAACACTTGATTAAAGAAAATTATGAAATAGAGAAGAACAGCCTGTTCAGAAATAAAGACATGATGGTGCTTCGTGTATAGGAAGTTATAGTGAAGCCCAAAAAGATTTAGGGCTGTATACTTTATAAAGGTGAATCTTTTGCTGGAACAGTGTACAATATATACTGGTATAGTAGAGTAGTAGCTACTGAATTAAAAATTAGAAAGAAATGGAAGTTGTAGAAAACTACCATGGAGTGAAAACTGAGACGTGCTTCTTTGCATTAGGAGAGTTTGGTATCGTTACACTAAAGGTAAAAAGAGTCAAGACTGTTTTTCTTGAGGGATGGTAAAGATTTCTGAGTTGTGTATGTGACTGTTAGTGGGTATATGCTGTTACATGGACACCATTTGCAAGTAAATAGTCTGACCTCAGTGGTTAAAAATCAAACATGCACTTTTTCTGAGGATAAAGGGGCTGCTTACAAGGATGTTCCTCATAAAATAAAAGAGGTGGAAAGAAATAGTTGCCTTTCTCTTTACAGGTTTGCACTTTGTTTTAGACATCTGGGACCATGTTCTATGCTCACTTTGTCCTGAGCAAACGTGGGCCGCTGGCCAAAATCTGGCTGGCGGCCCACTGGGATAAGAAGCTGACCAAAGCTCACGTTTTTGAATGTAACCTGGAGAGCAGTGTGGAGAGCATCATTTCCCCAAAGGTATCTATTTTACACTAATGTCATGTTACCTTGTAGTGAAAAGAACTTGAGTGTACAGGTGGTAATTACTATTTAGGTCACTGAAGCAAATAAGTTCATAATGTTGCTATTTTAAAGGGTGGAAAGATCTGTTAAGATGTGAAATACTATTGTGAAACGGGAGGAAATTTTAAGTAGCTTCATATTTTTACATGTTTCTTTTTCTTCCCCTCTACTACTCATGACAATGAAATTTTTCATCTTATAACTGATGATACAGTTGTGACTTTTCTCACTTAATAGATTTCAGTGTCTCATAAAAAAAGCAACTACTTGAAAACAAAACAAAACGTAGGTCTTTTATTCTGGTCGATTCAAATGTTAAGAGGTTTTATAATGCGACTCTATATTTTAGAAGAACTGCTAAGTGTAAGCAAAAAGTGTATTGTACAATCACAGAGATGCTTACTCTTCTAGAATAGTGATTTGCTTTGTTACCACCTTTGGAAGGATTTAGGAAGAAGATAATGTTCATACACTCACTAGTGAGCTGGAGCATTCTTTTAGAGAAAGGAGAAACTAATAGGCACTTCTTCATATATTTAAGATTTTGTAATAGTTCATTAGCTGAAATATTAAAAAGACATTGAGGGAAATAAAAATTTTGAATTCTCACAGTTGATGTTAAATCTGGTATGTCTTACTCTTATTGTGAGACAATTATACCATGTACCATTCAACACAAATTTCATGCTCTTGCAGCCTAAAATACTTAATGAAGAGTCCTTCTGTGAATTTTTTTTCAATTTTATGTACCCACAGTAGATACTTCATTACATAATAAAGCGGTGAGATTGAAAAGGAAAGGAACTTAAAATTGTTTAGTGTGGCAGTGCTTGTTTATGGGCACTCCGCATTTTCCACTGTTTCTCTCTGATTTTCTTTTTAAGTGCAGGACAGAAGATGGAGAGGTAGCTAACAGTTTTTAATCAGATTTTACTTAACCAAATCACTATTTATGGCTGTCCAATTTTTTGTATTTTTCACTTTTTCCTCAGTTGAAGTAGCAAAGGTAGTAGAAAAGAAAACGTGGTAAAAATAGGCTTTGTCATTTATTTTTTAACTAGACAGAGCAGTGTTTAGGAATTCCTGGAGTGAGCTGCTGTTAATTTAGTGATATTTGCCAGGTTATCCATAAATAATGTAATAGCCTATCATGTTGAACTGTAGACTTTGCATTCTTTGTTTATTAGATTTTTGCTGATTTTTATACTTATTTTGGAAATTTATTTTATTGAGTAATTTCATGTAAAGCTGACTGAGGTGTCATTTAAGGAAAAAGTGAGGGTACATCTAATTCACTGTGTTGTAATGTGTTTTTAGGTGAAGATGGCTCTTCGAACCTCAGGACATCTTTTACTAGGAGTTGTTAGAATCTACCACAGGAAAGCAAAATATCTTCTTGCAGACTGTAATGAGGCTTTCATTAAGATTAAGATGGCTTTTCGTCCAGGTATCTGTCTTTATCTAAGCGCTCTGTGAAAAGTTATATTGATAAATGTATTTAGTAAGAAGGCATACAGTTCTTCTTTCTTCTGTCTGTATAATTATATAAAGGCATAGGTTATAGGAGAAGTAATTATTGCAATTGGCTGGGTGACTGAGTTGTCTGCTGAAAAACATCTTCTAACTGAATTCTGAACAAAAACTTCTTCTATTGATGCTGATTCAGTAAAATCCCACTTAAGATTTTGGCTGTTTCTGGTGTGTGATGTTAAATGGAAATACACTGCATGGTTTTTACCTTCTGTCTGAAGAAGGCCAGTGCCCTACTGAACACAAGCACAGAAGGGGACTGGTTTCCGTCAAGGATGAGGATTCTTTTGCTATGAGTTATAAAAGAAACATGAAAGCAAGCTGATTTTTTTACCACTTTTATGTTTTAGTTTCTGAAAATAATGTGAACTGTAATGTGGGCATCAAAGATCATTTTCCTTTTGTGTGTTCGCAACATAATTTCCCCCTCTATAGTTGCTTGCTTAAATGCCTTCCATGAAGATGGGGTGCCGTGTTAATATCGGAAATTACTTTTCCATCCAGCAATTAATTGTTTGGCTTTCATTCTTTCGTGCCTTTATAGATAGTTTTCTTTCATTTTGGCCTGGGGAACTTTTTCTCAGCTGACGTGTAGCTGTGTGCAGTGATGCTGCTGGATGCTCACAGCTGCTAAATCATATTTTACCTTTTTAAGTTAGTGAGTGCAATAGATTT
The DNA here is from genome assembly GCA_013400215.1 of Cisticola juncidis. Classification (NCBI taxonomy): domain Eukaryota; kingdom Metazoa; phylum Chordata; class Aves; order Passeriformes; family Cisticolidae; genus Cisticola; species Cisticola juncidis. The sequence continues at coordinate 331,654 of VXBR01006735.1, forward strand.
AAAGCTGAACTTGAGGGAGACTTTTGTTTTTTAAAAAGGCAACTCTTGAAAGCCAGTGCTGTAGCAACTTGAGAAAAGTTAAGGTATGTCATGCCTTTATCTTCATTTCCTAATCTACAAGTTGTGATCCAGGCATTGAATTCAAGTACTGAATTTTATACAGCTTTCAGTGGCAATTTGTTGGCTGTTGCTAATTTTTTGTTTACTACTGTGTTTAACTTCCCCCGAGTAATAAGAACATCAATTTGTTTTAATATCATAAGGCAATCTGTTTTCCCAATTTTCCCTCTCCTAACAGAGTGCCTGTTGAAGGTGAAGCACCTTAAAATCAAGATTTACAAAAAGTAGCATGCTGGCCTGACAGAAGCTGAGGCACTGGTCTTTATTTTCAGTTTATCAGCTTTGTCCCTTAGGCATTGAGTCTTTCTGTTCTGAGAATTATTTACGTGTTTCATTTTAAGCAGCAAAGTAAAAATATTGAACAGCCCTGAAAGGATGGACTAGATTTCTTCATTCCTAGTCAAGTACCATGATGAGTAAGCTACATACTCATGCTTGTTCTTGGTCTCTGTGGATGGTGGTTCTTTAATTATTCATTGCAGAGGGGAGCGCAGTGAGCAGAGTGTTTGTGAAGTATCTGTACCTCAGAATTGCTTGTGTTGTATGTGTGGGTCAGAAGGCAGAGCATAGAGCTCAAATCTTCTGCAAGTTACAGAAGGAATTGAACCTGCATTTCCCATGCACTTTCAAGTGTCCTGACCTTTTAAGACTTTGAACAAAAGAGAAGGACCAACTACTGGCACTGGTTTTGTGATGCCCAATCTGATAGTCATGCCCTGAGAATGCCTGCTGAATAAGAGTAAGCATCTCTGGAGGATAAGAAAAGGTACGTGTGTGGTTTTGGTAATACAGCTCTTTTATGTGCAGAAGCCTAGGAGTTAGTGAGCCCCAAGTGCAGTCAGTGCTGTTCTAGGACTTCTGGAGCTGATGGAACTGAATAAAGGACTAGGAGCAAAGTAGTCACACTGTGCTGCTGCTGTAATGTAGAGCCCTGCAGCTCGTACCATGTATCATGATTAAATTATTTTGGAGCAGGTTCCTGTAGTGTTGTGAAACAGACAATGCCTGTGTTGGCTGCACAGCTCTGCATAGTGCCACACCAACATAACTGATGGATTTTAGGCTTCTGGGATTATACAGACACTGCAAGGGCTTGAGGAGGCGTGTTTTGAATTTAGTTTGAATTTCCCTTACTAGCATTATCTAAGGTTTCTTTGTAGGTGTCTCAGCATCAGTTCAGTTCAACAATTTAAAGATAGGTTCAGGCAGAGGAAAGGCTAATGGCACGGCAAAAAATGCTGTCCTTGTAAGGAATGGGAACTCATGTGTGGGTGTTCTTCGTTGCAGGAGTTGTGGATCTGCCTGAGGAAAACAGAGAAGCTGCTTACAATGCTATTACCTTACCTGAGGAGTTCCATGATTTTGACCAACCACTTCCTGATCTGGAGTAAGCTTGGGATTTTTTTAATTTCCATGAAAATGATAATTGGTTTTAATCGTGGACAGCATAGTTTTAAATAACTAATTAACTGCTGAATATAAAAATAAAGTCTGTGGGTAACTTCTGTTATTAGGTCTTTTGATAAATGTGCAGTCATCTTTGTGTTGATTTTAAGTTCAAAATAGCATTGACTTTAAAGTTAAAGTTGTCCTTACAGGAGCTTTTGAAAAACTCAGATACCTATTATAACTTGCTTTTTCTTCTGTGCAAGGCACCTTACATCACATATATCTTTAGTTTAGATAAGATTAGTTTTATGGAAATGTTGTTGATCTTTTGAAGTGGCACTTTTAGTTCTTCAGTGTTCTTAATACTTATGGGTTACTTGTACATATAACAGGTACACAACCTGAATAGTTCTTAGTCTTTAAGAAATTGAAGTTGTTTGTTCTTTTTTCTGGATTATTCATATAGGAGTTTTTAGAATACAACTTAGTGTTCAATTTAGTTTAAATTCAAATTAGAGTATATGCTAATTTGAAACTGCATAAAATTTCTGTGTATTTATGAGAAATATACTTTAATCTACCACAAGGGCTGTTAACTTGGTAGTGGTGCAAAATACAGTGTTTGATAAAGTATATTAATAGCTTTTGAAGTTGAAGAGGTGCAATGTTTTTCTTAATTGTTAATTTGGCCTTTGAAATTAGTAATCCCAACACAGCAAGGAGTAAGAGAGGTTACTGATACATTGCCCAGAAGCTAATGCAATTTGGATGATAGGTTTGAACCATTAATGGTCTCACTGTTTTAAGTAGTAATTTCTATTCAGTGTTCACTGTTATTTTTTTCAATAATTGGCTTGAATGTAAAATTGCCTTTTACTGAATAATGTCATGTTTATTTTAGCAGGCTTTATTTGTTGTCTGTTTTTTAATGAGATTTTTAATAATTGCCTTCTGTTTGTTTAAGTGATATTGATGTGGCTCAGCAGTTCAGTTTGAACCAGAGTAGAGTGGAAGAAATTACAATGAGAGAAGAAGTAGGCAACATCAGTATCCTCCAGGATAATGACTTTGGTAAAGATCTCGTGTGTTACTATGTGTTACTAGCTAATTTCAGTTATTGTAAGATATGGTTTTGCAATTACTATGGAATGCCCAATAAGCACTAAACAAATTAGATCAAACATGCTGTGGTTTTTTATGTTTAATTTTTAGTTCATGTCAGTTTTTCTAGAAAGTGCGAAAGCATTCCTCCAATGCTCAGCAAACTTCTGGCTGCCTAGAGTAGGTAGAAGGAAAAGCTGAAGAATATTCAGTCAAGTTAATCATTCAAGTACAATTATGTGACAATTATAATTTTCAAAATGAGGTGTGAATATAAAGTGAGCTGTTGCTTTAATCATAAGCATGCTCTCAGTCAGGAACCATTGGGAGATCTCTAAAGTTGAATCAGTCACTTGTGACGAGTTTGCTATTCTAGGTATCCTTTCAAGGACAGTGTTCTAAATCTGAATCAAAGCCTAAAACCAGTTTTATTTGAATATCTGTTTCCCAACATACAGGTTTGTAATCCACAATGCAGTAATTGTTTTGAAGGAATAATCTAGAAATGGTGTTGAGTGGGCATTGGTTTGTTCCCTGTACTTGAAGCCCAGCCTGGAGGCATAAGGCAAAACATCTTTGAATTTCATTGAATTCCTTGGTTTCTGTGCAGATAAAGTTTTGTAGGATCTGGCTAATATCAATTTAAATAAGTACAATAAGATGCATTGAAAAGGAGATAGTTATTTTTATAATTGAACAGTATTTTTTACTATGGTATTGCTGGGCACAATTCCTTAGATCTTGTCATTAACTCTGCACATAGGATAAATTAAATTAAAGTTTGGTCTTAGATATGGGCCCTTCTTGATGAGTTAGGTAGGTCTCTTGCATCTTGGTTTTTTAGCACTTAGAGCTGTGCAATTGTATTCTTGCAGGTGACTTTGGGATGGATGACCGTGAGATGATGCGGGAAGGCAGTGCATTTGAGGATGACATGCTGGTGAGCACTAGTGCTTCCAATCTCCTGCTGGAACCTGAGCAGAGCACCAGTCACCTCAATGAGAAATCCAATCACCTGGAATATGAAGACCAATACAAAGATGATAATTTTGGAGAAGGAAATGATGGTGGAATATTGGGTAAGTTAGAGAAATTTGTTTTTCCTCGATTCTACCTCCTGCCTTAATTAATTAGTTCTTGGGTAGATGAGGGGAAGTTGTCTCCCTTGTTGCCAAGATCCCTCTCAGGGTTATGCCCTGCACCGTGGAATTCAGGTGTGAGTACAGCAGCAGTATAGATGACACACAGTATATTAAGTGTTGACGTATTTAAAACAAAGTTCTAAAAAATTAGATGTAAGATGCAAAAGTGTGGCAAGTATATTGTAATAAAGGTTATCTTTATGCTCAGAGCTGAAATACCCCTTGAAAGAGCACTGCTACTTTCTTCTATGTCAGCACTGAAAGTACTGGTTTCTAGCTTCTGCACATCTTCATCTGTGTAATAAATTTGTCTGTACTTCTTTGTAAATTTGTCTGTACTTGTTTCATGAATTTGTGGATGCACAACTGATTGTTTCTTATGGTTGCTTCAGATGACAAGCTGCTTAGTAATAACGATGGTGGTATTTTTGATGACCCACCTGCACTCTCAGAAAGTGGAGTAATGATGCCAGAGCAGCCTCCCCATGATGATATGGATGATGATGATAATGTATCAAGTGAGTATGATCTAGGACCAGGTCCTGAATTACTTTCAACTCATGTAGTTTGGATTCTAATTCCTTAAAAGCATACTAAGCTGAAAAGCATGAAATTGGTAAACCACCTGAAGGAGGAGGGGATGAGGGGACAGCACAGGCTGTTAATGTTTTGACCTAGTGCAAGGTTCTTCTTGTGGTTGGCAGTGGGAGGCCCGGACAGCCCGGACTCAGTCGATCCGGTGGAGCCGTTACCGACCATGACTGACCAGACAACGCTTGTTCCCAATGAAGAGGAAGCTTTTGCTCTGGAGCCTATTGACATAACTGGTGAGTGAGCTGCTGGGGAGTATTTTACACAGTTTGTCAGAGGCCATAGCTTGATGGAGTGGAAATGAATGTCTAGCACTGCTGCTGACTCTGCTTCTCACTTGGGAGAGAAACTAGGGATCAAGTGCCGAATTCCTTTTATTCTAATAGTAGCCCTCCAGTACTTTCCAGAGAGATATCTTACATGGATGGTGTCAGAGAATACTAGTTTACAGTTTCTGCAGGTAACAGCATGATACTGTAGCTGTAGATAAACATGCTAGTTGAAATGCACTGAGTTAGAATGGTGCTCAGCATGTCTTCAATTCCAATATGGTATCTGTAGTGCAGCACTGTTCTTGATATGCTGTGTTTGAAGGGCAGGACTGACTGTTTACACTGAGAAGGAGTGCTGTTCTAGTGATCTGTAGCTTTAATGAATTTCTGATTTCAGGAGGTGCAGCTTTGTATTTGAATTTCTGCTAAGTAGGGATTTTCCTTGTCTTGTTCTTTAGTGCAAAAATCTTGCTTATTTTAACTGATGCTATATTGGGCTCATTATATACTGACCCTCCCTTTATTTAAAAACTAATGTCTGGAAAGAAATTAGCTTGTCCTATGCCTTTATAAAAGACTGAGCTCCAGGCCCTCATTCCGTCTTGGCCGGTGGGAGAGCCCTGGCACTGCCCTCTCGTGGCAGGCTGGCAGCAGGGGACCAGCAAAGACAGCATTTACCAGAGCCTCAAGGTCTGCTGCAGAGTACCAGGCTGTGAGCACAGTACAGTTATCCTGGAACAGGGTCAGAAGTTTACAGTAAAAACAACCACCCACATTAACTCTACTCAAAGGGCTTAGGGGAAAAACTGGGTGAGTTATTTTAAATCTGTCATTAGAGTCACAGAATGGCTGGGATTAGAAGGGATTACGAAGATGTGGTTCCAACTCTTGCCATGAGCAGGGACACCTTCCACTACACCACTTGTCAGAGCTTCATCCAGCCTGGCCATGAACACTGACAGGGATGGGACATCTCTGAGCAATCTGTTCCAGTGCCTCGCCACACTCACAGTAGAGAATTTCTTTCTAATATCTGGTCTGAATCTACTCTCTGCCAGTGGCAGCCATCTCCTTTACCCTGTCACTACATGTCTTTGTAAAAAGTCTCCTCAGTCTTCCTTGTGGACTCCCTTCAGGTACTGGAATGCCACAATTAGGTTACCTCAAAGCTCCCTTTTCTCCAGGCTGAACAAAACCAAATCTCTCAGCCTTTCCTCGTAAGAGAGGTGCTCCATCCTCTGTTCAGCTCAGTGGCAATGTCTGCACCAGCCTAACAAGCAAGCCATGGGAGAGAGAGGCATATGCAGCTGAGGACGTTGAGGCTTAGGTAGATGGAAATTCACAGAATAATGTTGTTACGGAACAACATTCATAGTATTTGATTTCTTATATTGCACATAGGTTTTAATCCTCCCAGAGCTAGTGTTGCCTTAGATTCTTGAGGCAGCTTTATATGTGGGCAGATAGGAGCTATAGAGAGCTTGCAGGATTCTTTTACAGCATGGTACCTGTTTGAGCTAACCTTCATTATTTCCTAAAAAATCTCAACAGTCAAGGAAACCAAAGCAAAGAGGAAGAGAAAGCTGATTGTGGACAGTGTGAAAGAACTGGACAGCAAGACTATTCGAGCCCAATTAAGTGACTACTCTGATATTGTTACTACTTTGGATTTGGCACCTCCTACTAAGAAATTGATGATGTGGAAAGAAACTGGTGGAGTTGAAAAGCTTTTCTCTCTGCCTGCACAGCCTTTGTGGAATAACAGGCTACTGAAGGTAATGTTTTTGTGCAAGTTCATTTTTAAATGGACTATTCAGGATTGTGCCTCATGTATAGCAAACATCAGCTTATAAGTATTGATATAGTGATGGCAGTATTCACAACTGTAAGAAAGAAACATATTAAAAAAACTAAGGTAAATATTTTAACCACTGCTATTATTAATTACAAAAATAAATGATTTTTTAGAAGATCGTAATGTTGGAGAAGAGCTTAAAAGCTAAAAAGAAAGATAGCCCATAACTACTTGATCCATAACGAAATAAAAGGACACTGAGAACTGCAATAGTGAATAATAACCTTTCCTCTGTAGCTCTTTACTCGCTGTCTTACACCTCTGGTACCAGAAGACCTGAGAAAGAGGAGGAAAGGTGGAGAAGCTGACAATCTTGATGAGTTCCTTAAAGACTTTGAAAACCCAGAGGTTCCCAGAGAGGAGCAACAACAGCAACAGCAGCAACGAGATGTCATTGGTTTGTGTCTTGTCAAAGATGCTCTGCTTTCCCTTGGAGAATTTTTTTTCTCTTTTATCTGTGCTTTGTATTAAGTCATCAAAGATTATGTGTGAAGCAATGAGCTTTGCAATGGGTGTTTCACTTGTTTAGCTTGATGTACAACCTGTGACGTAAAATAACTTTTGTTTCCTAGAAATAGGGGATGTTTAAGAATTGTTTGAACCAGTGGATTAAAAGTGCAGTGCTGAGTGCTCAACGCTATAATAGGTTGGATTTTGGTACAGTTTCTAACTACATTCTTAAGTATCTAAAAGAAGATTTGTTGTGGAATGTAGATGAGCCTATTCTGGAAGAACCAAGCCGTTTACAGGAGTCGATGATGGAGGGCAGCAGAACCAACCTGGATGAGTCGGTGATGCCGCCCCCACCAGCGCAGACCGGTGTGAAACGCAAACTGCAGCAAGTGGAGCCAGAGCCAGTGTTACCTGTGAGTAAACCTTTACTAATGTTTTATGGGGAGTGAGAAGTGGGCAGTGTCTGTGAGTAGGAAATGACACAGATTTGAGGCCCTAGCTTTTGATGGTCCTTTGAGATTCACTGTAGTAGTATCAGAACATTTGTCCCTGGGTAGTCATCCTGGTACCTTTGTTAGCTGAAAAGCTTACTGAAACATTTAAAATGCTGGCAGAATAAAGAAATTATACTATTTCCTCCAGTAAAAGTCTTCATGGAATCTACTGTATTGCTTGTCAAGTTCTGCTTGGCAAGTGTATATGAACAGCTTCCATGAATCAAGGATTGTGTTAGCTGCATAAATTTCTTTTGAGGTGGCCCTAGTGTTCCAGGCTTAAGGATTCAAAGAAAAACTTTGGAGAGATTTCTTGGTTGAGTTGTGGGTAGACTTGGGCATTAGCTGTAATGCAGTGTGAAAGGAAACTGTTTGTGAAGGGGAGAGGAAGGAAATAGGCAAAATGAAAGGTATTTTTCTGAATGCTTGTGTGATGAGAACGGTCCTGGTTTATGCTGTATCTCATATTTAAATGTGCATTTTTTAACCTCACTATTCACATTCCTTGGCTAACAGGTTCACTGTAGAGTGGGACTGTTAGATGTTCCATGATCTCATTAAGCAGGGTGGCAGCTGCTGCTCCTCTTGGCCCTGTCATGGGGTGGAATTGTCATGGACTGGGCTAAGTCAGTGTAATTGGGGGTGTTGGTGTGTTGGGAATTCTGTGATGGTCTTCAGAGGCCAGGTCAGGTCTCTGGTAACATGTACATCCTGTAGTGATATCTCCTGTGTGACTGTATCAGAAGTTGCTCAGCCATTTTAGGATATGTGTAGAAACAGTTTCAGGTGTCAGGGTAACTTTACTGGCAAGCACTTGATTGTTTATAGATTCAGGGGAGAGTACCATATATTAATTTTATTTAAACTGTCTATATAAATCCCATTAAATTGCTTTTCTGTATTTTCCTCTTCACATAAATATTTTCTGAGAATATACTTCAGCACCAAAATAATTACTACATTTTCAGAAACTTTGCAGGTACCAGTGTTTTAATTCCTTCATGTTTGTATTGATGAGAACAGCATTTTGATGTTTTGAAGATGACTAGTTCCAGTGAGTTAAAGTGTGTTCATGTAGCATTGCATCTGGTGATGTGGGATTTTAAATTTGCATGTGCTGATCCAAGGAATGTGATCAGTAGTTTGGATGGTGGCATAAGTGAAGTTACTGGAAAGCCTTTTTACTTTACAGTGGTATCATAATTTCTGATTGGAGTAGAATCTAAAGAATTGAAAAGACACATATGGACAGCAAAACAGAATTGCTTTTGGTTTTCAAAAATGAAAAGTTATGACAGATTGGTAATGTTAGATACTTGGATTTTATTAAACTGGTCTGTAGCACCATCATTCTATTGTAAAACTCACAAAATTATACTGTTTGTTTAACTGTACTGTGTACTCTTAAAGCATCCACCATCACAACAGCTGGAAATACCACCTGTAGAAATGCCTCCAGAGGAGCCCCAAAACATCTGCCAGTTAATACCAGAGCTAGAACTTCTGCCAGAAAAAGAGAAGGAGAAGGAAAAGGAGAAAGAGGAGGAGGAGGAGGAAGAAGTAAGAACTCTGTGTAGAATCAGTTTGTGTGGATGTTTTTGACTGTGGATTCAGTAGAAGGCATAAGAAATAACTCGTCTGTCCTTACTAATAGCCCCTGGAAATGTAGTTCTTAAATTATTTCATGTCCATTTAATAATATTTATATTATTTAATTTTATAAATTACATATACATTCTGTTTTGAATTAGTGTTCTGCTGTTCTCACTCATGGCTAGATTAAACCACTCTGTATGTTTACAATGCCTTAGAGAAGAACTTTAGAACTTAACAGCGTGGATCATTTTAAATAGCTTGTGATACTTAATGAAAGTAGCTTTTTGCAAGAAAACCAGCCATGTCCTCAAATAGGATAATTTATCTCTTAGCCACAGTATTTAATATCCAGTGGTAACAAACAGAACAAACTTCATTGATGTCTTTAATTTTGCACCTGCTTTCAGGAAGAAGATGGCACAGGGGGTGATCAGGATCAAGAAGAAAGGAGATGGAACAAGAGGACTCAGCAAATGCTCCATGGCCTTCAGGTACACATGGTCATTTGCTTTCTCTTAAAGTAGCCTTTGAGTGTGTCCACTGATGCTCTTGAGCTGAGTTAAAAGGTCTAGAAAGAGCTTTCTTTGCAGTTAGGGTTTACAGCCTAAAATACCAGTTATCCTAGAGGGGGGAGAATGCATGTAGTTGATTAAATCTGTATCAAATAATTGTATTAAAATTAAATCTATACTTATAATTGTCACTTATTGTTCAGAGAACATTTGAATTACAATTTTTCACTTAAATATTTTTCAACTTAAAACACAGCACCTCTGTGCTATGTGTCTTTAGGCAAACCCTCATAAGGGTCTAGGGATAACACCATTATACAGAATGATTACTTCCTGTCTAGGCTAGTTTGAGAACTTGCATGTCATGAGAAGCTGAATCTCTTAAAAACTGGAAATGTGACTTTGGCTGTTTTCTAGCATGTGGCTTCAATGTGCAGGGACACATATCTGTCTGTAGGATGCATTCTTGCTTGCTGTAACTAAAGAGGCTTTTTCTGATACGATAGCTGACCACCAGAGTATTCACCCTGAACTAAAATGCAAACTGTTCCTTTGCTTACTGGTCTCTGTGTTTGTCCTCCACATATTCTTGGACTACCTTTGCCTTCCAGTCTGGTTTGTAGCTCCTTTGTTCCCTTAAATATTTGGGCAGCTTGTGAGATTTGGCTGTCACTGAATGCCACATCCCAAATGGTCACACTCCCCTCTTCTTTGGGCCAGATGTAAATGCAGAGCATGGTGCCATGTGGCATGGATTATCCTTTGGGCCAGTTGGGCTCTGCTGTCCTGGCTGTGTTCCCTCCCAACCTCTTGTGCACCTCCAGCCTACTTGATGCAAAACATAGCACCCTATGAGCTGTTGTGAAGAAAATTAACCCTGTCCCAGAACAAATCAGTACAACTGATTAAAATAAAGAATAGCTTAAAAATAACTTCTAAAGTATACAAATGTTGAGTTGATAGTGTTGTGTAATGTTTTCCTCTCTGAATGTTTTATCACAGTTTCTGAAGACAGCTTTAGAATTCTCTTTGGCCATAACTAGCTTTTTTCAATTCTTTCTTCCATGTACCCAAAAGATCATCACACTGGATGGCTGAAACATTAAATCTGCAATGAGATTTGGAGTTAAGATCTGATTAATATAAAGTGATTTGGTTTGGCCAGCCAAATATCTTTTCATCTGGATGAAATTCATTCCAGGGCAGACAGTTCTGTTTTAAATAGAACACTTCAATTGTTGTCCTGGTCAGCAAAGTGATATATTATTATGATGTTTTAAGAAAATCTAAGTGACTTTGGGTACTTAGTTTAAGACAAAGGAGTTTTAGAAATAAACAGGCTTTCACCTTTGGAAAATTATGCATCTCATAAAGAACGTTAGCTGTTGAAATTTGACTTTATTATTTTTGAAATTACATTTATTTTGAAAAATAAAACTTGATTTTTTTCCTATTAAGAAAAAGTTGCCCCATAGTCAAAAAAGACTGGTTAGCTATTGCTGCAGAAATAAAATCTTGTGCTATACAATGGTGTTTCTGGAATATGTTCAGCAAAAGCAAAATGATTTTTCACACATCTCTGAGAAGCCTACTAGGTTTCATTTAGATAAGATCCATAAAGAAATTGTCATGTATGTGTTGTAGTGTTCCCATCCTTCTGAATCCCTCAGTGTCCATGGATTGACAACAAGCAGAATCTTGCCAAGAGACATTGTTGTTTCTGTGTAGTTCTCTATTTAACTTGTGTTATCAATGTTGTGTTTTTCAGCGAGCTCTTGCTAAGACTGGAGCAGAATCTATCAGTTTGCTTGAGCTATGCAGAAATACGAATAGAAAACAAGCAGCTGCAAAGTTCTACAGTTTCCTGGTACTGAAAAAGCAGCAAGCTATAGAGCTGACACAGGAGGAGCCCTACAGTGACATCATTGCCACCCCTGGTCCCAGGTTTCACATTATCTGAATGGTTCCCTAGAGCAGAGCGTGTGTGTATTGCCCCGTCTGTAGGGCCCACAAGACCATTGCAGAAAATTTAGATTTTATTGTCTGTATAAAGTCCTTGGTTTTCTCTTGGGGTTATTTTGGGGTTTGTATTTCAACTTTACCACTCAAATTTTTAGTGAAAACTGCTGGCTGGGTTGGGTGACTTGAGTTCCAGCTGCAGAAACCATTATCTCAAGCGCCCAGATAAAGATTGTTTTAGCAGCTCAGAGCAGATGTGTGCAATATTGGTGCATGTGATGTTGAGTATCAATGAAAATGTCTTACAATAATTTGACTAGTTGATTCAATAGAGATGTTTTTAACCTATACAAGTAAATCTGAATGGCCAGCCTTTTGTCTGATGAAAAATGTTGCCAAACTCATCTGAAATGTTCGGTCTGCTTCTCATAGTAGTAGTTTTTTCTCCCCTTCTCTAGATCTTTGTGCATACCGTGGGTCTCTTAAAGCTGCCAATATGAAAGGTAGTGCCTGATATGTCAGCTTGCTGTGTCACTGCATTTTTGCAGTCAGATTTTTGTAGCCCTTGATGCTAAGGGGAAATGAGTGTCTGTGGAAAGCACTTCCTCTACATGATACCTGAAAGGACAGAACATGTGAAGCATTTTAGATGAAACATTCCTTTTTGCTTATTACCCTGTTATGGTCCACTACTGATAATGGCTAATTGCTGTTAATAAATGACAAATGAAAACTAGTGATTTCATTTAACCATTTAAGAAATCATAATGCTTTAGGTTTGTTAGAGCTGTATATAAACTCCAGACTTTTTAAAACAGACTCCTAGATTGTAAATTATCTGATTTTTTTATTAAGCAGGCACTGACAGTAAGAATAAGAAAAACTGCTAAATTCAGAGACCACTTGTACCAAAAGGGTAACAAATTTTGAACATAGAGTACAGATGGGCACAATTACACTTAATTGTGTAGTGTATTAATGGCTCTTCAGATATATTTATGGTTTTTTAGTGTCAATTTTTTCTGATAATGTACACTCCCATGTTGAAAACGTTTTATCAGTTTTGTGAAAGAAATCCGGTTTGATTTTATTTCTAAACAATCAAGCTTTACTGTTAGACCAGGTAGCACCAGAAATTATGTGAATATGTTGATTATGGAGACCTGTCTTAACTTTTTTTAGGGCAAAATTATTCACACTGAAGGTTCTGGTTTTAATGTTGGCACTTTTGTGAAATAATTTTGGGACTCTGAAATTTCAGTGTATACTCAACTGTAAAATTATGTGAATGTTTAAAAAACTCTGAGACTACATAATGACCATGTTTTAATAAACCTTGAAAAAGTTAATTGTATAAAGTTACTGCAACTTTATTTTCAACATAATGTGCCTGTAAAACCATAATTTTCCCCTTTGTAAAAAGAGACATTGTAGATAACTTGAATGTTTAATTATAGAAAAGGTCATTAGTTTCTTGTTACACATTTTTAGTCTGTTTTTGTTGCTTTTCAAGGTTAATATTCTTGAAAATAGTTGATGCTGTTATGTATAACTTTTCTAATAAAAATTGTGTTATAAGCTGTTATGTATTAGCTCTGGATGTTGTTTGAACAGCTCCCATTTATGTAGGAGAGACTGAGCACTAAGAGATTGGTTATTTTGTTATTAGGTGTGGAAAAATCTGGCTCTTCGAAAGATTAAACTTGAATATGTAAACAGATTTCTTGCCATTAGGAAGGAAGTGTTACTCTACTGGCTGTACTGTGCTTTTGTTCAAGGATTCTAAGCTAGGAATGTGTGTGTAAAAAATGATGGGAGACTGTGTATAAAATGTGATTTATCTACAAGCCTGTCCCTTCTGAATGCCAGAACATACCCCGCTTGGATTCTTTTAGCTCTGCTGTTCCCTTGCTTCTGGAATTGCCTCTGCTTGTATGTCAGTGCCTCTGAAGCTGCATGCTCCTCCTGGTATATCCAGACACTTGGATCCAAGCCTGTGGCTGCAGCACATGGAGTCAGTTGGTTCCCTCTAGAGTTTATATATAAGGGCAGTGAATTCTGCATGCCCTGGGCTGAGTGAGCTTAGCCTGGACTCCACACACAAGGAACTGTCCTGCTTTTGAGTGACCTGTGGAAGCAGCTGGGCCCATCCTGTGTGTGCTGGAATTCCTGTGGGATGCAGGCTGGCCTGTGCTCAGCCAGCCCAAGTGTGCATGTGCAGGTGCAGCACTGGAAAAGTGACTTCCATTCCTTTGGTTTGAGCTCTCTGGGAGAGAAGTGTGGAAATTGGGGTGCTCAGACTAGGATGAAAGCTTTTCTGGCTTTCCTTCTATCAATAATCTAGTACAGTTTTTTCACCAGTTTGGCTCTTTGTTCATGACAAGTTGATTTTGCTCAAACGTGTGCTCGGTGACACCCTAATCGGGGGCACTGAATGGAAGCTCTGCTTTGTCATGTACAGGATTTGTTACTAATTCTGACCACGGCCTACAAGCAGTACCAAGGGGCTTGCATTTCTCGGAAAGGAGGCTTGGTAGTAGTGCACTGATGAGCTGTTGAATGAGGTCTGAGGAGTGGTGATAGAGCACTGGTGTTCTTATATAGCTCCTGCATGTACAAGAAGTGTATTTCCCTTCTCTGTTACAGACACAAGTGATGAGATGGAGAAGGGCTCTCTGTTTCACAGCATTCATTGTTTTTCCTATGACTGCTGTTGGGTTTTGTTTGAAGTGCTTCAATATCTTGGTAAAGAAGTACAACATCTGCATTTTATTATAGATCCTCCTCAAACTAAAATGTCAAAATTGTTTTAAAGAAATTAACCATAAGCATTCACTTAGTGTTTACTAGATAGGAAGACATTTTTGTCGCAGCTCAGTGAGTATCATTTCTTTTCAGAAGGCTGTCTGGGGAGGATTTAGATTTGATGGAGTGCATTACTATAAAATGTGTTCTTCACTGCTTCAGTCAGGCTGGGTTGGCTCTGGTGCCTTTGGCTGCAGTGCTGCACTGCAGCAGGGAGGAGAAGGAACTGCTGGGAATGCTGCTCTGTGCTCCATCTTCCCATTGGTGGCAAAGCTTAACTGCTCACACCGGGGTACTGTGCATGCCCTGCCTTCCAAATTACTCCTCCTTGGTGTGTAAAAAAGAGAACAGTTCAGGACTCTAAGGAAGTGTTTCTTCAACGAGATTGAGTTGTTGAATGAATTCCTGCCCTGTGTGTGTGATCACCTTGAAGACACATTGCTGTTTTATTCCAGCTGGGGTGGAAGGGAAGGAGGCAGGTGATGTTATCTACAGCTGGAGGTTGAATAGTGCTCTATATCTGGGAAGGGTATGAGTAGAGGATTCTTCCTAATTCACAAGATATGATTTAAAGCAGCTTGTTAGGCAGTGACCTGGTAGCTGTTTTGTGCAGCTTTGCTTCAGGGTCTCTGTTGGATGGTCAGGTGTGTGGTGCTGAGGATGCTGATCTGTGCTCATCTTATGTGGGCATGGAATTGCCTTTTCTGCTTGGGTCATTCCAGCTGACATCCTACACTGGTAAATCAAGGAAGTCAAATCTCCAAGGGTTGTTTTTCACTCCCTATTCTTCCACTGCTACACCCAAGTCTGTGTCATGGTACTTAATATTACTTTTTTGGGAGGAGGAGAGGGTTAAGGTAAATTTTTCAGTTTCTAAACCTCTTAAGTGTCCATAGATTGTATATCTTTCCTCAAGTAGTTGTGTTTATCTTTGTGCTTTTTCAGACCTGTTTCACCTCCAAGAAGTGGCTGGAGTATATACTGTCAATTTCTACAACATGAACATACAGAAAAGCTGAGCTACCAAGAAATTAATTGTCGCAACACACAAGGAAGAAAGGACAGTTGTCTGCATTTCTTGCTGACATCTGAAGGTCTACTAAAGCCATAGGAGAGACAGGAGGTAGAACAGGAGGTTAAAGGGAAGATTTTCTCCAGTTCTTATAAAAGGAGCTGGTTTTAAATTTGTTTTCGCTTAAACCATTTTTATGCAGAATAAAAATAAATTCCAAAATCTCGGGTAGGACAAAATATTCCTTTTAGTCAATCTCTTATGTTACTGTTGTATTTTAAGTAGAATAAAGTGTTAGAAATTTCCTGGGAGAATACACCCTTCAATTTCATTTGGCCCTAGATAGTCCCCAGCAGCCAGGAAAGACACAAGAGGTAGTTTGTTTGTCATGAGCTGGATCTCTACATGGTCTCCTTTCCCCGGCCTCCCTGCTTATCTTGTTTGCCTAATTTTTCTTTTCAATAAAAGTATTAAACATCGTACCATAGCCTGAAACTAACACAAAATAATTGAGGATGTTGGTTGACCTTTAATCATGGATGTTTATAAATGTTTGACACTGATCAATACATGTGATGAGAAACACAGAGTTGTCGTGACACTTGGCATCCTTGTAGAGCAGATGGGGGTTTAAAGCCAGTAGTGTTCTCCATGCAGGGACCCCTCTCTAAATTAAACTGTCCTGCTAAGTTCTTGAAACACTTTCACCTTCCTTGCCTTGCAGTGCCCAGGTAGTGATGGCAGTTATTTGTACAGTTTAGTTTTCTAGGTTTGGGATACTGGGAACTGATTCAGGGTGAAACCCACTAAAAGAAACACTTTTTTTTCCCAGCTGGATCAATTTCTACATCCTGCACACTGGGCAGCCACACAGAAACTTGTGCCAGCATAACACAAGAAGCACCAGGCAGGAGAATAAAGAAGGGAAGGAGCGAGGATTTCTTTTTCGTATGGCTGTGCCAACTTCGCATGTGTGTTAAATCAGTCTAAGAAAATTATTCACAAAGTTGCAATTTTAATTCAGAAGTCCCAGCCCTGGCTAAAACTGTGTACTGGCCTGTTCATCATCAACTTGCACACCACTTATTAATATTCTGTTTTTCCAAGGCAGACGTTGAAAGTTCTCCCCGAAATCAGGTATTTCTATGACAGAGCCCAAGCCCAGCCTCTGCCAGCAGATGTGTCTGCACTAATTTTCTGTTCATTTGGTGAAAGTTAATATATCCAGTTCTCACGTTACTGGAGAGGAAGCCAGAACTGGAGTCAATTCACAGGCAGCATGTACCACACATCACACTGGACTGAGAGCTCTGAAACCAAGGGATCAGATTACCATAAAACGTTCCACTGCTGAGCATTTTTGCAGAAAAGTTCAGCTAAATTTGTCTTTGTACAAATTAAGCTGCTTCTCGTATTTCTTGACTATGGGACTAATCTCCAAAATAAAAGAAATGCTGATGTTTAAGGAATAAGAAACCACAGTCAATGTTATAAGAAAAAATAGGAGAAGCAGCTTAGCATTTGGATTTCAAAGCCAAATTTGATTCTTAGGAATGTTTCTCTGGTCAAGTAACTAATGAGAGACCCTGAAAATAAACTAATGGTACCATTTTGCATTTTGTAATTATGTGTGTGCAAACTTGTACCTAGTGCTGCTGATGCTGAGGGAGGCAGCAATGAGCTACAAAAGGCACACAAAGATTTGTTATGGTGGCAGCTACTTAGCAACATAAGCTGCAGGCTTGATCATGTCTGGAGACTGAAATAAGTGCAGGAGACACCAGTGCTCCAGTGCTCAGTTTCATCTCCACATCTGCGAGAAGCAGTTCCAGTTCATTAACTGTGGCAGGCTTCTCCCCGGGGTGTGAGTTGGGGCTGAGACCTCTGGGATCTCTTGCCTTCATCACTGAGCCTGTGGAATTATATGGAGGCTCTCTGACAAAAAAAAGTTTAAAAACCAAGCCCAAAAAGAGCAGACCCACCACATGCAAGAGGAATCTCTCAGGAATATTTAAATCATCCTCATGTCTGCAGCAAAGCCACCATCATTCCCATCTCTCCTGTGCTATTCCCTTGGCAGGGTGACGTGACCATGGGAGTGTTGCAGGTGTTGGGCAGGTTTTGCTGATCCCCAAGGAGCTGCTTTTGGAGAGGCACAGCTGAGCAAGCAGCTCAGGCCCCAGTGCACACAGCTGTGCAGGAAGGTTTTACTTGTCCTCCTGATACAATTGCCCAAGAGCTGTTCCCTGGAGGCTGATGCATGTTACTCTCAACAGAGTTGGGGAGGAGGAGGATGAGCCTTCCTCAGAGAACAATGTTAAGTCCAGCAAGAAGGGTGCACATAAAGCCTTACATGAAATTATTTTGCATTCATGGCACTTTATTCTTATGATTTGGTACTGCCATTTCTGTTAGGAAAGGACCCTTCTGGCTCAGTGTGATGTGCGGATCATTCATGCCCTGAGGGAAATACAGGACGTACCAAATCCAGCCAGATGTGCTGGGCACATGTATAATGGAGCAATAGGACTCTGAATCCCTAAGGCTGGACTGAAAGTGAGAGAACTGTTCAGTTTTCCTTGCAAACAGGGTGGAGACATAAGGTTTGCCAGCTGTGTAGGTGGATTCAGCAGGATGAGAGACAGGGCCTGCAGTCTGGCTGCTGGGACAAGGATATGAGAAAGTTACCCACCTGTCCAATGGATCACTAGTTCAAACATGAACATGCTGTCTCTGTGTCTTTCCTCAAAACCCTTCTCTGTTTCTATCATCCCTGAGGCTCAGTTTTTCAGCAGTAACAGTTCTCTGCCTAATTTGAGGGACAAGATGTTGATAGAAAGGGTAATTAAACATTGGAATGGATTGCCCAGGGAAGTGATGGAATCACAGTCCCTGGAAGTATTTAAGAAAAGATTGGATGTGGCACTTCATGCCATGGTCTAGTTCACATGGTGGTGTTTGGTCATAGGTTGGACTCCATGATCTCACAGGTCTTTTCCAACCTAACTGATTCTGTGGTTCTGTGACAAGATTTCTGGAACCAAGGTTATGTGTGCTCATTCTGTACTGCAAAGCAAAGCACACTCTCACCTCACATGCAAAATAAGACATCATCAGTGGAAAACCACAACCAAAACATGCTTACCATACTGGAAGGAAAGGCAAGATTACTCTTTCTAGATTCTCATGGTTACACACTCTTATCTCCTAAGTGGTACTTCTATTTTTGTATTAATGTCTGTGGTTTTAGTTAAAAGCAACAGTAATTTTTTTTTAAATTGACACTTCCTTAAGGTAAGAGGAGCTGAGCAGCAAAATGCCTGAGTAAGTGGCAAAGCAGTACTTGTGATCTGTGAGGAAAATGAGACATGATATCAGTGATTGTGCCTGATTGAGGCAGGCAGCACTGTATGAGAAGGGTAGCACAGCTGCTGGATTGTGGCAGTGTAGACTGGATAAAACACACCATTCCTGGCTACACAGGTCAGAACCTTGGCCTGAGTGTTCTTTTGCCCAAAGGGAAAATGGATGCTGTTATAGTGGCCCAAGTCTGGCAGTCAGCTGTGAGCTGCCAAGAGCTCCCTTGCAGCCTTGGGGTTTGCCATCTCCACAGAAGCAGACGTTTTCCTCAGAGATGCACTGTGCAAGGACACAGGAGTGAGCACTCCTCCACAAACGGCACTTGGCAAGCCACCTGGCCTTCAAAGTTCCACTCTCCCCCTTCCTCTCCTGCAGAGGAATTTCCCAGCCTGTCCTAATAGAAAGCCCAGTTGTGCCTACCCAGGGCAAAAGCCATGTGAGAGAACCCTGTGAAGACTGAGCTGTGTGCCCTGATTGTCCTCTCCTACATCCCGTCACCTCAGGCACATCACAGCGCACAGGAAAGCCACAATTCTGTTTCCCATGACAGCACAACCTGCAGTGGCAGGGATGAGGGCCAGGATGGAGAGATCATCTCTCACCAGGAGCCTCACAGTTAGGACAGAGTCCCTGACCAGTCATTGATGCACAATCAGGTCTTGATCACTTGGGAAAGGCTTAGACTAGAGTACCAGGACAAGGTACTTCAAAGCAAAAATCAAGCTGTTTTCACCTGAATGTTACACAGATGTCAGTAATGAATGCTCATCCATGATTCTTTTCCACCTACTCCAATGGAGAAGTACCAAGTTGGCACCAAGTTTTAAACCCAACAACGTAACTTAAAATTCTACAGAAAACTTTGGTCTGACATTTAAGAAAAAAAAATAGTTTTTGAAGGTCATTCAACAAACCTACTACAAAAACCATATATTACTTGAAAGCTTTAGCTTCTAATTAATGTTGTTCAGAAGAATTCTGGAGAGAGAATCCAGTTTAACCAAAAAGTACAAATAGCAAAGAAGCACAACATATTTGATTGCAGAATGTATAATTTGATATATCATCACCATAAAGTAGTTTGTACATGTTTAAAACATATCCTCCACAGCTTCCAGTTAAATGTCATAGAAGCAGCTAGCATTTAAAATAGTCCCATACAAATTGTATTTTCTCCACATTTTTTTTCCTTCAATCAGCTAAATTAGAACTTTTTCAGGTTAAGGGTATAGAAGCCTAATTGTCTGGTAGGTATGAGTTCTTGATGAAAGCCATGTAACAGTGGGCAAAAAGCCAATGAAAAATTTAAAGCAGTTTGTTTCCTGGTGCCTGAAATGTGTGTGAGGTCAAATCTTTTGTTGTGACTCCATATTCCCTTCTGGAAGGGGAAGGATCGTTGTCTTCTTTACATTTCTGCAGGGATAATTTAATTTTAGAAAATATCACTGTAAAAAGAAGGACCAAGAATCTGAGCAACCCAGGGAAGGCTCTTAAATTCCTGAAATATTTAAAGTACTATGAGGTGGAAACAGTCCACAGAAAAATATCATCAGCTCCTTGCTTGCAACCTAAATATCTCCCTGCTCCATCACTGAGGACTGAGCTAACCTATTCCCCTCCATGTGTAGATTGGTCTCAAAAAGCCAGAAATCCTTCTCAGAAAAGGTCTTTCCCAGAAATCACATTCCTGAATATCCTTTTCGTGACTTTGAAACTGCAGTCATTTGGCTTTCAGTTATTTTTCTCCAGCACTGGCAATTTGTTGTTTCTCTCAAATGTTCATCTGGCTCCGTTTTGCCTAATCATAGTGTCTCCCAAAGGTCTGCACTAATGAGTTTCTGCATTCATACCATATGTTTTCTTTGCCATGGAGAGGTTTAGTTGTATACAAAACAGATTTTGAGACTCTTTCTATTCCCTTTCTCTTCTATCCCCATATCTGAAAGGTCTTCTAGGCAAAAGAATTTTCTCACCTTATTCATCTGGCTAGTTAGACCACATCTAAACAATGCTCCCATGTAATTTAGATATGTGACAAAACTTTGAAAGTAATTGTCCGATTGCTTGATCTGTATTTAGGTTAACTAGCTATATTGGAGTCCTCATTTGAAATCCCTGAGGCCAAGGTCATCCACACACTAACAATGTGGTGGCAACTCCTACTGGCAGGGGATAACAAGTTCCTACTGAAGGAGCTGTGCTTCTAAGGGTGGTAGAATTATATAAAAGGAATAAATTCTTTACGGTAAAGGTACTGAGACAGGTTGCCCAGGGAAGTTGTGGAGACCCCATACTTGGAAGCATTCAAGGCCAAACTGGAAAAGCCATTGAGTTGGAAAGTGTCCCTGCCCATGGCAGGGGAGCTGGAATGAAATTATCTTTAAGGTCCCTTCCAGTATAAACCATTCTATAACTGTGATTCTGATTCCCACCATTTCTGGCAATTTCTCTCTCTCCATGCCCATAAATTTCCATTACAGGTCGCTTCTGACACAGATCTGTTATTCACAGCAATGCTTAGCTTAGTGAAGCATCACAATTTCAGTTCCAGTAGCACAAAAGAATTCTTTCCTCCATTTTCACTAGGAAAAATTTTCACAGACAAAACACTGTCTCTTAGTTTTCTTTTTTAGATTCAATGGAAGCAGTGTTCAAATGGCATTCCAGTTTTTCTGATTGTCTATCAAGCTGAAAGCCTCCATGAGTGCACGGCACTCTTTGCACAGCCTGCTCTCTGTTGTCTGGAACATAGGGAAGCATGGAAGAACCTGGTGATTTTGATCTTCGGAGCAGTGGCAAGGAAAACATCTCGTTCCAATACAGCTGAGTGAGGAAACCTTCTGGGAGGGAGCCATCCATGCATCATGTGTAGAGTATAGGAAGATGCTGACTGACCTGCAGGATGGAGGCAAGGACAGTGGCACTGCTGTGCACTGGAGCTGGGACAGTTGTGTAGAGGAGTTCATGTTGGTGAGCATTGGGAACATGTGTCAGAACAGATTTGTTTAGAATAGCATAGGGGAGGAGTAACAGTTTTCCCATAGTGAAACCTTATTATTTATGGTACTAGATTAAAAACAGAAACACTCCCTGATATTCCTCAGAAAGATGCTATTTACCTTTTGGAATCCATCATTTCTCATCCTGTTTGTTACTGGAGGCTCATGCAGGTCTGATGCACTTTGTCACCAACCCAGAGCAGCATCCAGGACAGTCAACTCCCTCAGCAGTGGTGCCAACTACAGCCCAGCTCAGAGCTGTGCTGGACCTACCTCTGCATTCATTCATGGCACTGAGAAGGACATCTCAAACCCTCTTGGTGATGAGAATCCAGTCTAAGGAGGAGACTCACCACAGCTGAAGTTCACTGGTGATGTCCTGCCCTCTCTGCTTTCTTGCCAAGTTCTTTGGCAAGTAAGCAAAGCATTACCACCAGAGGATGGTGTTTTTCTCTGATACAACACCTAACTATCAGCCATTGGTATCAAATCTACCTGCTTATCTAGGCACTGCCAGAAGAGCAGAAGACAGAACTGCTTATGTCTCCAAGATCAGTTCCAGTGTGTCTGCTGAAGTTACTGCTCCTACAACATTTTACAGTATTTGATTGCCAGAGTGTTTGTCATACATATTTTTTTCAGTCAGGATGGATTTTCAATTTATCTAGTTTCATTTTTTTTTGCCTGGTTTTAGAGACACTTCCCAGTGTTCAGGCTGCTTTAATGCAAACACTGGGCTTACATGTAGGATGTCCCCTGGTAAACTTGACTATTAGTTATATAAGATCAGATTTTTCATAAACTGGCAAGACCTCTTGGAACACTCCAAAATATGTTGCATTAATGTATGGGAAGAAGCTTAATCTACCTTTATATCCATTTTCAATAAACCACAATTTTCTCCAAATATCTGCCTAAAACCCTTGTCTTCTAAATTGAAATATGTTTCTGAAAGTAATAACATTTTCCATTACACCAGCAAAGTAGATATTAACTTTCATTTCTCTGAGTATCAGAACTTCACATCCCTAAAGGGATGGCTTCTGTGTATCTCTGCAAACTTGATAAACGATGTGCAATGAATCTTATTGATGTCCCACCTTCAATGCTGGGTTATTGTAAAACAGAGAGAGCTACAGTAAGGGAGTCAGAAAAAAATTTCCTTGTATTCTCAGCACACTTGAAGATTTCTGGCAAAAATTACAACAAGGCATTTTACTTCTGTATGTGTCCTTAACTGTAAGGGCAGCTTGCCACACGCTTCACTCATTTAGAGAAAACATCCCTGTGATGGATGACCCTACTATATAAAAATAACAGCCTGGTGATAAATTTCATGTGCAGCTTTGACCTCCTGCCTTTCTAATACTTATGTGCTGCAGTTTTGCTTTGGCTGGCAGAGGAGGAGGGAGCCCAAGCAGGGGCCTCCTCATCTGACCCACCACCCACACCATGACCACTACTGGAGAAAGGAGCACAGAAAAGCTCTCTCCTCAGAAATACAAACCTACCAAACTTCAGATTTCAAATTATAATTAAAGCCTTAGTGTTTTAGGAAAGAAGACTATCCCTTGATTTTTTGCATGTTGAATAAGATAGAAAAAAGTGGTGGTTAGCTCTCGGGGTTAAGAAAGGACAGAACAAATTGCCTGTTGCAGTCAGAAGCCACTTGCTGTCCGAGGAGACTTAGGCAGAGGATCAGCTGCTGGGTGAATACCATGGTTCAGCACTGATCAATGTTTTTTTTGTTTTGTTATCCTTTTGTCTTCACGTCCAGTTGAAATCTCCATGGTCACTGTCCTCTCAAGGTGATTGGTGTGGTGAAGGCAGATGAGTTGGGCATGTGCTGTAACAGAAACCCGTCCTCTAATCCTGCACTTCAGATTTCTTCTAGTTAAGCTGTACTGCTTAACAGGTATACTGAAAAACTCTAGTGAGAAATGGATCTGACTTCTGTCAAAGAGCAGGAGACTGGATGAGATGTTTGCTCATTCTTTAAAATAACCTTAGACAAAGCTGTAGCTTCCTTGGACTATGCTTCCATCCAGATATGCAGATAAACTAGGTATGGTGGGGGTCTCTGATGATTTTCCTCACACTTTATAAGTAGCAAAACAAAAATGCACTTGATGCTGAAATAAATTACCCTGGTGTACAGATGCCTGTGTAGTGGTCAGTCTGATGTCCGACACATTCCTGGAAGAAGACCCTCAGATACCTGACATACTTTGTCCAACCAAAACCTGCAGGCATCCAGCCCTGGTGCTTGTTGAAAGGTGGGTACCAAACCAAAGAGATGTTGGGTTTGGTCTCCTGCTCTTAAAACCCCACTGCTTTCTTGAAACCCGTTGTGCCTACGTCTTCCAGCCAAGCTCCAACCTGCACAGTAGACTCTGCTACCCAGCAGCAAGCCAGGGCTGGCACAGCATTCATGTCTGATGGAAATGGCAGTTTCATTACTTCTAAAATGATTTGCTCAATGTGAAATGGGAGTGCTTGGCACAGAAAGATGCACAGCAGATACCACAGATAAAGCCAAAGGGTTTGGGGATATCTCGTGCCTGATAAAAGGCATGGCCAGAAAAAGACCCACCATTTCCCTCTAAAATGTTTGTGTGCAGGTAACCAAGATATGCAGCCTGAATTATGATAGTAGTTGAAAATATTATAAAATCCATTTTCAGGTCACACCTAGCAGGCAGACAGGCTGTCATCAGCTCTGATTCTGCCATTTCATTTTCACTCGCTCTCATTCATGTGGAAAGATCCTGGAGTGCCCTGGGCTGTGATCTGCTCAGTTCTATTTTTGGCTGTCTCTTTTCTGAAGAAAGGTGATTTCTCACATGTGGTGTTTTCCAATTATCACTTGTTGAGACATACCCCCTGGTTATATTACAAAGAGAATCAGGTGGCAAGTACATATTTACAAGTCTTTATTCTAGGACACAGGAATACTTTATTGATCTGAGCTTTGAACTGAAGCTCTGGGTACTCTTGGGAATCATGTTTCTTCTGAGTGAGTTGATCCAGCCTCTTATTCTTCTGAGGGACAGAGAAAATTAAGAATCATCTAATTTACTTGTGTGTATATGTGAATAGGCTGTTGATGGTCCATTCCACAATATTTAAAATATGCAAGTGTCTCCTTCAATATCCTGTATTGTATGTGGTATTAAACAGGCTTTTTTTCCCCAGTTACTGTTCACCCACTGCTTACTAAGCTGTGACTCAGCTGCTTCCTTTATTTCAAATGCTTAATCTTTTTGGTTTAAAGTATTACTTTGTAAATCACTTTATCAGGAAAAGCATGGATTTGTGGAGGGACGAGTGGGTGAGCAAGCACCTTGCTGTGGCCTTTCTGTTTTCTCTGTCCCATTCTCCTGATACACAGGATTAACTTGGAGCTCTCTCAGCAACGTAAGTTTGAAAACTGAAAAAAGCATGACAATGATGGCAAATGAAATATTTCCATTAGTAGGGGTGCATTTTGCATCAAAAATTAACTCAATTATTGACAACATTACAGTAATACATCAAGAACAGGAAAGCAAAACTCAGCAAGGAAGCTGGGGTTGCACAAGAATTTGGGAGGGGACAAAGCTGGGACAGCTTCCCCCGACTGACCGAAGCGATATTCCATAACATGGTGTCACCCTCAGTGTATAAAACTGGGGGGAAAAGGAAGGTGGGAACACTCAGAGCAGTGGCATTTGTCGAGTCACTGCTATGTGTGAGGGAGCCCTGCTTTCCTGGGAATATCTGAACACTCTGTGTTGTATTCTCAATATCTGAACCTGCCCATGGGAAGTGGTGAATCAGTTCCTTGTTTTGCTTTGCTTGTTGTGCACAGCTTTTGCTTTACCTATCTTTATCTCAGTCCACCCAAGATTTCTCGCTTTAACACTTCCTATGCTTTCCACCATCCCACCAGGGGGGTTGATTGAGTGGCTGTGTGGGGCTGAGGTGCCAGCTGGGGTTAAACCATGACACTTCCCCATCATCCACTGAAGCAGCAGAGTCTTGGAGCAGGTCCCAGAAGTTCCCCAGTGCGTCTCAGCTGTGAGAACAAGACCAGCAGGATCTTGCTTGGGGCAGCCTTGTCATCAGTTGAGAGCCCCTTCCATGTACATGTGCAGATCAGCAAAACCTCCAGTCACTGGTTTTCCTCCGTTCCACCAGTTCTCCCAAGTGGCAAAAGTCCCAGTCAGAGCTACTGAGAAGAGAGAATCTGCTTTGTTGATGCTGTGGATGTTTCATGGCTAACAACCTTTGACTGTTTCTGGCAGCCACCTTTTCCTTTGCACCACAGTGGTCACCAGTTGTCTATTCTTGTTGGAACTTGAACAAATTTGACATATTTCTGCAGCTGCTGTTACTTTGATGAGCAATTTATCCCAGGGTCTTTTTACCATCAGTTTCCCTCTTCCAGCTGTTTGCTCACATCTCTTGGAATGATTTCATTAGATCAGCTTCAAGCTCATAGTACTCAATACCCCAGTTTCTTTTACAGGTCATTAAGATGCGATTCATGTTCTTGCTTGTAGCTTTGAAGACTGAAATTGAGATGTACCAACATTCCCTTAATTTCTGGTTCTTTTCTACCCATCTTTTTATTTAGAGAAATCCTACTTTTTCTAGGCCGATAATACACCCTTTACCCCCTTCTTTTTCTGCATTTTTTCATTCAGAAAATCACAATGGAGAATTAACTCATAGGGCTTTTCATCTACAAGTACAAATATTCAGCCTGTGGTTAGTTGTTTTGGTGCTGGTTCAAATAAAAAAAGAGGACCAGATGTAAATATGGTACCTGTAGAGCCTGGGAAACTGAAAGAAAAAAACAGAGTTTTTCTGAGAATGCACACAGCAAGTGTATGATCTTCCTGCCTAAGATATGAACTCCACAAGCCTGGACTGTGCACCCTTACTTTATACTGGGGCACAAGTCTTGGAGATTTGTGTGAGCACAGTGAACAGAAATAGTGCCAAGAAAAAAAAAAAAGGTACAATCATGCTGCAAAACACATGGGCAACAAATTGCGAAGTTCAGTAATAGCATCAGATATCTGGGATGGAAAATGCCCCAAGAATGTATGATTACTCTCTGCAGAGGCTTGCAGTTGAAATCTCAATACGCTAAGTGGACTATTTCCTTATCAAATGTGACAGAGGGCAGAGAAGACTGTAAGGTACTGTACAAATAAGACCTATAGCCATTATTTAAAGTCACCCTACTGAATAGTCTGACACCTGGAAATTCATCTGCCAGTGAGATACTGTGCCTAAGTCATTGTCCATGCCTAAATCATATTTCTGAATCTTTCTACCTGTCAGTCATTAAGTTAGAAATAATTATGAGATTGAATAGTATGTTACTAGAAAAATAAATGGTATGAGGAAAACAAGATAATTTTCCACTATTCAGCTTTGTTTTCCATGCTGCTTTCTGTGCCTTTCATGCTTTCTTTGTATAAAAAGGATTCATCCTAATCTGAAAGAAGACTCCAGTGGCCTGGAAATACTTTATTCTATATGTGCATATCTGAACCACTGAATCACAGAATCACAGATTTGACTAGGCTGGAAAAGACCTCTGAGACCTCATCATGTTCAACCTATGACCAAACATCATCTTGTCAACTAGACCATGGCACTGAATACCACATCCAGCCTTTTCTTCAACACCTCCAGGGATGGTGGCTCCACCATCTCCCTATGCAGCCCATTCCAATGCCCAATCACCCTTTCCATGAAGAACTTCTTCCTAATGTCCAACCTAAACCTCTTCTTATGCAGCCTGTGTCCTCTTGTCCTATTGCTAGTTGCCTGGAGCTGCCTGACAAAATAAACCAGCATGGTGGATTTTATTGAAATGGGTTTTATTGAAAAGAATAAGCAAGGGAGTTAATTTTTAAGGCACCAAGGGTAAATCTGCTACAATTTTGCAAAGTTAATTAAAAACGGAACAATCTCGTGATTGCATCAGTGTTCCTATTAAGACTAAATCAATAAACCAATGGGTTCGAATCACGAAATTGGTAAATTAATGCAGTGAGTACTCAAACTGGAGTCTGAGGTTGGCAGTGAAAGGAATTACTTTGTGTTAGTCCTTTTTCCAGCTCTGGTGAGAAAAAGGAGTGGAATTCAAGGAAAAGGCAGCTTCCTTTCCATCTCTAGCTGCAGGCTGTAGTCTAACCAGCTCATGAAACTATTTAGTCAGTGAAGAATCATTTTGGTTTCAGGGCCATGCCAAGGAGACATTGCAATCCCATCCTGTTTCACTTTGAGGAAATCCGATTTAGAGAGTTCTCAAAGGTCCCTCTTTAACATGGCCTCTTCATGCTGAGCTGCTGCCAGTGGTTTTGGGTTAACTGCTCTCTCCAAATACCACAAAAGCTACAAACTTCCCAAAGATGAAAAAAGACTCCTTCCATGGGTTGCAAAATAAATTTTACTAAGAGGATCCATTGTCCCAGGCTATCTGCTACTTCCCCTCCCCAAGCACTTCTTCCCATCAGCAAATTGCCAGGTACTGCTCTCAAGACCCCTCTGCCTTGTGGAAAGGCTATTCCAGCACAGAGATAAACATGTCCTGCAGCAATGACTCCAGCTAAGTGGCTTTGGAAGTGAAAAAGTTACCTGTGATTAAAGACACTCTTTCTCTGATTATATCTATGACTCTAAATTTGCTATTCCAGTACAAAATGTCCATCTAATTATTTATGGCACATAGAAAGCCACTCATATGGATGTCATAGAACATCCTCCCTCTAGACCTAGACTAAGTGCCCCTACATGGACCAGCCTCCCTGCTGCCCCTGCCCTCTGTACCCACTGATTAGCCAAATAAGTGGCAAAACTTCAGAACAATATGAAATAATGAGTTTGATTTTTGCTTGTTTTATTTAAAATCCCTTTAAAACTCAGGCTCTCTTATTTCTCAGAAGAGAAGCATAAGCTTCCTTGGTGTGTCTATGACTTCCTTGCTGCCCTGTCTTTATCCAGGCATTTTCAGGAGGCTATACTCTGTAAAACAAGATGCCATGCTATTTTCCAAATATTTTATCCACTTTCTTGTCAATACAGAGTAGCGCAAGGAAAACAGTGAATTTTTACCTGTGGAGATTTATTTAGGATTCACTGGTAAAGTTTTGAGAGCCACATTTTTAAAGATACTTCCTGGCAGACAGCTTGCAGGACTTCTAGTACTGTCTTTACACCTGATTTGTAAGCTTTTAAGTTTCTAGCTCCCACTCAGATGAGTTCCTTCATAAATCAGGTGTAATGCCAAATTACACCTGATGGGTGGTGGATGTTTTGAGAAAACGTAAAATTGTCCTATTAATTTACCTATGTTTTAAATCCCTCTGTTACTCAAGCACTCTACTGTGCAAAGTAGGTATCTTTTCCTATGTTTATCCATTTTGGTGTATTCATTTGGGGCTTCAGTTAGGACTGGGTGAGTGTCAGATGAACACACTCTTTAAGAATGGATTAGGATATTATAACCAACACAACACAAGGATACCAAAATGCAGTAATTCTTCTCCCTCACATGTAAAGTAGGAAAGGTACTTCTGCTTTTGTTTTCCTGTGTATAACATAGGGTCAGGAAAGGTTCTCCTTCTGATGTCCCTCGGCACAGGCTATTACAGGAGAGAGAGTCAAATCCTAGCCAAACCCCAGCTCCACTCCTGATGTAGTACTATCAATATTGCTCCTGTCCAAGTGCAGTGAAGTCCTCTATGGTCACTGGATGACATGGAACAGTCAAAATAACTAAATTATTTCCTCCAGCTGAAATCACTGTTATGGTCTAAGGACTGGGGGCTCAGCCAGCTGGGCACAAACTCCTCACATCTGGCAGAGCAGCTGGGACTGTGCCACTACTGAGCAACTCCAGAGGGCTGGGTAGGCCGTGGTATTATTGTCATAGATTTCTGTGGGAGACAGGGAAAATATACAGGCAGGTTAGTGTGCTTTACTGCATTTGACATGTTTTTAATGAATTAGAAAAAATTCATGGTAAATTCATTAAGTCTTTTCCGTGGGGGTCTCTAACCAGAATGCCCTAGCTAGGATTTGAAAGACTTGAGACAAGATGTAGAAGTTTTCCCCTTGGATGAGGCCCAGAGAATGTATTGGAAAGATAAATACCTGCTTCTCTCCTCATCTTTTCTTTCTCTGTAAAACGTTTAGGCTTAGATCTTCCCTGGAGATAAACTGGCACAGTTTCAGTCGTTGCAGCAGAGCTGCAGTAATTTACAAAGGGCCTGTGCATTTTAAATCGTGGCAGGGATGGCAGAGAGAGGAAATACCGCAAACCGCGATAGGTCACTCCTAGGACCAGGTCACCTCCAGCCCCGGCTGCTCTCCCCGACCCCATTCCAAAGCCGGGCTCGGCGGAGGTTCTCTCTCATCCACAGCACCCAGTGCGAGCAGGGCACAAGAGTGTGGACCAGAGCTGCGGGTCAGTGCCCGTCCCGGGCCCACCCAGGCCGAGCCGTCCCGGCTGCCTGAGGAGCGGTGCCCGGGAGCCCACCCTGCCCCGAGCCGGGGGAGCT
>VXBR01006736.1:0-10781 GCA_013400215.1 Cisticola juncidis
TTTTTTCAATCTGATCACTGCCAACCTGGAGTATCAGCAGTGGGTACTAATCAGAGGGCTGAATCAGCCTAGGAAGTCTCTCAGTAATGTTTCGTACCTGGGCTCCAGGGAGGCAGCAGACCTCCCTGTGGAATGGGTCAGGTCGACATATGGGGCCTTCTGTCCCCTTCAGAAGGGAATCACCCACTACGATCACCCTTCTTTTTTTCTTGATGTTAGAGGTAATAATCCGTTTTTTAGATGAGTCCTTATTGGAAGTCTCACTGGGCAGATAATTTTCTTCTAAATTATCTGTCTGGCTCTCTAGATCCAGGGCCTCATACCTATTCTGAAGTGGCACTTGGCTAGGGAATGGAGGGCAGGAGGGATTATTGTCATTACCACCCTGAGCAGGGACCCATTCCCATTCCCCTTCATCTACCAGGTGCCCATCTATTGCCTGAGAGTGAGAGGCATATGGTCCTCTGACTCCTGGTGGGCCCCCCTTAAGGATGTAAGGGCTGAACTCCACCAGTCTATTTCCCTTTCACTATCTCTGATACTTCTTAATCTTTCAACTTCCTCCCTAAGCTCAGCCACTAGCAAAAGGAGGTCATTCACTTGTTCACACCGTAGGCAGGCCTTCTCCACAACATCCCCTGAAGCCACTGACAAGCTCAAACACTCCAGGCAGGAATGGGTCTGTACAGACACATCCTTTTTGGAGGGCTCTACTTGGTCACATACACCTGTACCAACCACAGATTTTGACCAGGTTAAAACCATTGTTTAGGAGAAACCTCGAGATTAATAAAGCAATATAAACACTACACCAAACTAGCAAGAACCTGCAGCCCTGCTTGCTTGCCCTGCCTGTGCGAACTACTGCGCAAACTGCTGTGACCCTGCGCTGTGACCCTGTTTGCCTGCTCCTGTTCACCATGCTCCCCGGTGGTCTCTTATGATGAGTCAGTCAGGAGCAAGGGAAGCTCCACTTCTCGTTCCTGAATGGCCCTCAATGCAGGCCCACCACCTGCTCAGCGTTTTTATGATGAGTCACTCAGGAACAAGGGAAGCTCCACTCCTCGTTCCTGAATGGCCTTCAATGCAGGCCCACTATATAGTTCACTATATCAAAGGAGTCAAAGTAATTGTACTAAAGCGAGCAAAAAGAAATAATTATTAAAGCAGAGATTGGTGTAGCTCACCCAGACCAATGACTGTGGACAAAATTTCATTTACTAAGACACTGAGGGGTGTCCCCACCCAAAGGAGGAACCTCCACACAGTCCAGAAGAACCTACCCTCTGAAAGAGGACCGAACTTCTAAGGTGTAAAGGATTGGCTGGCAGTCACGTGTGTCTGGGTCAGTTTAGCAGCTTATCTGCCATATCTTTGCCTCACTTTCAGTTTTGGGGTTGATGAGTCAGACTGGATTTAGTATAATTCAACACCAAAACCAGCATGATACTTGCTCTCTGTCCACCACTGAGAGCCATGTAAATAGGGCATTGTCTGGGTTACTTGTCCAGGTTTCAGGGCAGAAAATCCTGCTACAGCTGGCAAATTGAGAGGTATCTGAAGGAATAAATTGGGGAATTACAGAATGTCTCAAATTGGTTAAACAGCAGTTTCCCTTTGTGAACCAGTGTTGACTGTGCCTGATATTTGCCTTGTCCTTCTTGGTCCTTTCAGTAGCACCCAGTAAGTATCACATACTTGATCTCAGCTTGGGAAAGGGACTCAAAGATCCTTGAGTGCCTTCTGCT
Organism: Cisticola juncidis; assembly: GCA_013400215.1. Classification (NCBI taxonomy): domain Eukaryota; kingdom Metazoa; phylum Chordata; class Aves; order Passeriformes; family Cisticolidae; genus Cisticola; species Cisticola juncidis. The sequence goes on from VXBR01006736.1 coordinate 1,749, forward strand.
TCCAGGACAACCTGAAATAAAATTATATGACTAAGAGCCTTATCTGTGCACTGCTTGAGCCTTGGCAGGCTTGATGCCTAACCACTTTTTCTGGGAGCCTGTTCCAGTACCTGACCAGCCTCTGGATGAAGAACCTTTTCCTAATGTCTGTTCTGAACTTCCCCTGACCCCATTCACTCCATTTCCTTGTGTCCTGTCACTAATGACCAGAGGAAACCAACAGACCCCACAGACTGCTCCCTTGGACTGCATTGGGGTCACCCCTTGTCCTTCCCTTCTCCAAGCAGAACAAAGTCAAGTGATATCAGCTGCACCTCCTGAGTTCTGCCCTTGAGGCATTTCACCATCTTTGGTCACTTTCCTCTGCACAGGTACTAATACTTAGATGTCCTTCTTTTCTTGTGTCACCCAGAACTGCCCCCAGGACTGGAGGTGGGTCTGCCCCAGAGCAGAGCAGAGTGGGACAATGCCCTCCCTGGCCTGGCTGGAGATGCTGGGCCTGATCCCCCAGGACACGATGGCCCTTTGGGCTGCAAGGACACACTGGTGACATATTTCCATCAGCCCAAAGCCCCATATCTCTCTGCAGGACAGGTCTCCAGAGTCTCACCTGGAAGGGGCCTCAGCAGATCTCTAGGGTCAAGGAAAAGCATTGTCAGTGGAGGAAGGAGAAATGAGGATTGGACTGTTTGTGTAGGAGGAAAATACAGGTCTAGATAGACACACAGAGAGTGTGGATCCTTCCAGGAGCTGCTCTTGGGCTCTCGATCTATCCAGGAGCTGTCTCTGGCATCCCCTTTCCCCTCCAGTTCCCTCTGCACGGACAAACAGACAGACAAATGGTTCTCTCCAGTCCCACTGAGGCTGGCAGGTAGCTTTCACTGACTCTGGGCTTCCTTTTCACGTGTGGTTTTTGTCAGGAGCTCCTTTCCCATCCATACCAGCCTCCTGGTTTTTGCCTTCCTGCGTGATAAGGTGAGGTATTCTAGAGCTTGAAGACAAGATTTCTGAACATTAAATAGTTCTTCCCTCTTTTCTGCAGGACAATGTCCCATGGAATTCTTAGCAGGTCACCGGCTGAAGCAGGTCACCTGAGGCTGAAGCATCTCCTGAAGTCCTGCTCTCTGCCTTTTTCCATTCTCTCAGAGCCCTCACCTTTGCTTCCTCACCCCTGACAGTTACAGTCCTGACCTTGTTTCTGTGTGATGTCTTGTGAGAAACCCTCCTTCACTGGCTCCTCAGTCATGCCTGTCAGAAAAACTTAATAAGCTCCAAAACCTCCAGGCTGGCTTGCTGTATTACCTCTTCATCAGATACTGGGATAGTTTGGGCCTCCCATGAGGACTAGCGCACGGAAACATGAGGTTTCTCCCAGTTGTCAGATGTTGCAGCAGCCCTCTTGTTAGAGGGCAGAAATGAGCTGAGACACAGACTTCTTGTTTATCACAGCATGAAAAGGGTCTTGGTTTCTTGTATTTCTCTTGAGAATGGTTTTTCCCTCCCCAGAGACCCCTGGAGCCTGTAATCCTGTAGTTTAACCCTTCCTCCCCTTTCTGACCCTATCAGCTTAGGTCCAACTATCTCTTCCTTGGCAGAGTCTAGGTAAGGCTCTGTTCTTCCTCATTCATCCTCTTTCCCCCCTGGAAACTATCAAGAATAAACATCTTGGACTACGTCTGGGGGTTAGAGCCTCTTTTGGAATCTTTTGCCTTGTCCCTGAAATATTCCTCCAAAGCCCTCTAGGTTCTGAGCTAGCCTAGGAACTCCAGGGGGGTGCAGGGGGAAAATTTCACGGGTTTTATTCTTTTTTACAGCTCAGCCATCCTGTCTCTAACTATTCNAGTCTAGGTAAGGCTCTGTTCTTCCTCATTCATCCTCTTTCCCCCCTGGAAACTATCAAGAATAAACATCTTGGACTACGTCTGGGGGTTAGAGCCTCTTTTGGAATCTTTTGCCTTGTCCCTGAAATATTCCTCCAAAGCCCTCTAGGTTCTGAGCTAGCCTAGGAACTCCAGGGGGGTGCAGGGGGAAAATTTCACGGGTTTTATTCTTTTTTACAGCTCAGCCATCCTGTCTCTAACTATTCACTGACTCACTGCAGCAAGCTCCTACTGTCGGTTTCCCTTGGAGCNAAGAATAAACATCTTGGACTACGTCTGGGGGTTAGAGCCTCTTTTGGAATCTTTTGCCTTGTCCCTGAAATATTCCTCCAAAGCCCTCTAGGTTCTGAGCTAGCCTAGGAACTCCAGGGGGGGGCAGGGGGAAAATTTCACGGGTTTTATTCTTTTTTACAGCTCAGCCATCCTGGCTCTAACTATTCACTGACTCACTGCAGCAAGCTCCTACTGTCGGTTTCCCTTGGAGCCTCTGACTGCTGGTTATTTCCTGCTAAACTATGACTGCATGTATTAGTTTGCAGATTCTGAATACAGGCTTTTACCTAGCTAGATTATAACTGCAGGTTCCAACAACAGGTTCTAACTGCAGACCCAGACTGACCTCACAGCAGTGATTCTCTCTCCTCAGACTCTTTCTTCAGGATGGCTCATCCTCAAGGTTCTTCCTCCTTCAGAATTCTCCTCCCACCAGCTAGCCCAGTCCCACTTACCTTTATTGGCTATAGCTGTGACTCATCAGGGGCCAGGCTGTATTGGGTAATTAACACAGCTGTTACTTGTCAGCAAGTCACCTGTATTCCCTTCTCCTACAGTCAGATACTGACAATCCCAGTGGACTCTTCCTGCTTAGGAAGTCTGCAGAGCATTGTCTCCCATCAGTTCTCTTATTGTCCTGCTGTTTCCGGTGGGCTGCCCCACTGCTCATCCCCAGCAGTGCCCACACATTCCTGCTGCTCTCTCACACAAAAGGAACTTCACTGCCAGGTCCAGACCTGAGACATTCCCGTTACATGCTTCACAGGAGTCCTCAGTTTCTCCAAGAGTGTTTAGTTCACAGTGTCCATCCAGTAGCCCACTCCCAGGCTCTTGGGGCTCTCCAACATCTGATCCAGGCCTATGGTCTCTAAACTAACTAGATCTCAGGCCTGTTTTTATACATTCTGGCTGCTTGGTTTGATATTTGCTGGTGGTTGCACCCACTGACAGACACACCAACCCTTCTTTGCCCCACAACAACAGCAGAAGATGAAAGCACAGACCTCAGAAAGTACCTTTCTGAAAGTGCACTTCCTTATGGGCAGCCCTGACCTTGATGTTGTACTTGAAAAGCACCTCTGGAAATGTAATCTGGACCTCTCAGCCCCTTCCCTGCTGTGTCATGGGGACCTCCTTGGGGAGTCTGGGAGCTGCCCAGTTCCAGCATTAGTTCCAGCACGTCTATTATGATGTTACAGTGACACAGTAACACTAAGCAATACTTACTGTATGAATAAACCACAGCACTTGACACGGGTGGGTGAGTTAGGTGGAGAAATCCCTTTCACCACCAACTCTGCAATAAGCAAATACCTGCTCTATAGACATCAGTCTGTGGGGATTTATTTCCAGCCCGTCTTTCAGGCATCAGCAGCACTGTGTGCCAGGACACCTGAAGGGAAAACTATGGTTGTAACCACTCAGCAGTGGTAGTTTAGGACTGTTAAAAATGATCCTATAGTATTGACTTTTACATGTTGTTCTTGATCATAAGTATTCAGATATGGTGCAATTTATAACTCCTTCTAGCTGCTTGAAATGTAACAATCTATCATTTTAAGTATGCACTGTATAGCCCATGGAAATAGTAGTGTGATGAATATATTATATCTATGTATAAACCAGCTTATAGAAAGTGGTGTGATGAATGTATTATAATGTAGGCTGTGAAAAATGCAAGGTCACTCCGATTATTTTCAAAAGTTTAATAAGGGAATAAAAAAGGACAATGTCCAGCACTGGGGTGTTCCTGGCAAGCGGCCAACAAACCGATTAAAGCAGTATTATCGATATACTGTTACTTTACAGAGGTACATATGTATTAATAAGTTTCATGCATTACTCAAAACATTTTTGGGAGCTTTTGATGTTGCAGGAGCTTTCTTTTGTTTTGTTTTTTCACTCTGACTTATCTGCATGACATCCTGCAGCTTAGGTCAGTGTATTTTATTCCTTCTTGTGACTTCATCCTGCTGTTTCACACTTCCCTGATAAGAGGAGTTAACAAATTCTCTGATTCTCCTCTGGTGCTCTGGTTTCTGTCACTCTTATCACTTGGGGAGGTCAGTCAGCAGATGTGGGAAACAACATAATTGTTTTATACAGTTTTCCCAGTTACAGAGAAGTATTTTAACATTTTACAATTGGCTAAGGCCTACAGTACAATACATTCATCACACCATTATTCCTATAAGCTATAAGATGTATACATAGATATAATATATTCATCACACAAGTATTTCAACAGGCTATACAGTGCCTTAGAACTGTATACTTAGAACTTATACTTAGAATGATAGATTATGTTATATCAGCAAGCAGCTAAAAGGGGTTATAAAATTATGCTATATTTGAATACTTACAATCAATAACAACATACCAAAGTTAATGCATAAATGCAAATGCCAACATTATAGGCATTTCATTTTTAACAACTCCTCCCCTTTGTCTTTTTTGCTGTATTTGGCTTGAGCTACAACTTTTGAACTTCTGTGCTTTTGGCATACTGATACCTTTCACAGATCTCAAATGCCTTCTCTAGGTTTTAATCATCTTTCATTTTTCTCAACACTCTAATTTTCTGCCTTTTTTCTATAGTTTCTGACTCTGGATGGGTGGACATTGTCATTATTTGCATATTTTGAACCACATAAATTATTGATCGGAATGGATTAAACTGGAAGAAAAATTAAACTTGTTATTCTACATAGCACTACAAATCTTGCCTTTTCACACCAGGATATTCCAAAAAAATCTTGTAACTATCCTTTATTCATTATAGATTCCCTTCTTTGGACTGGCACAGGGGCTATTTTCCAGTTATTTCTGGCTGTATCCAAAACTGCATGCTCATTTCTATCAATTTGTAGACAACAATCAGATGTGTTAAACTTTCTGCAAACCCCTCCTTCCTCTGCTAATAAATAGTCTAGTGCAAACCGATTTTGGTACTTTGCTGCTCTTGTTTGTCTTTGCTGGCTGACTATTAATTCCATGGCCCCAACTGTTTCGTTAGTTATGATTTCCACAACAGCTTGGAGTCTTATGGTGCGATTTAACATATAGATTGAGGTTTGATATCCCCAACTCCCATCTTGTGCTCAGGCGGCTGGACCATATTCTGTATTATTTGTTATTATTTGTTCAGGAGGTCACTCCTCATTGCCCCACTTTTGATATCCCCTGATTTCTCTGATTAGTTCTCTCTTGTTTCTCTTTAAAGTATTTTACACTGGTATTCCTAAATTATCTCTGTTTTGGTTTGGTAATAGAAAAAATCCCAGTTGTATAATTCCTAGAGTACAACTTCCTTTCTGTAGAGGAGGAAGTTTTGGATAAGCCCTTTTTCCACATATCCAGAATAAGCCATTGTGTGCTTTCTAGTACTCATTTCTTCAGTTATTCATGTTTTCCCAAAATTTAGATACTTTGGGGATCCCATAATGGGGATTTTTCTCAGAATCGTTACACAGGAAAAGTTTAATTCTTTTTTCCATATCTACAATTTTTTCCTCTCCTGGGTCCAATATTGTGTTGGTTTCTCAGGGATCCACCATGTGAAAATTCCTTTATGGTTTTTTTTGGTTTTTTTTAAGGAGGTTTGTCCTATCTTGTCCGGGAATTCTTTTCCCATATGCCAGAGGCACTCCTCTCCTATTATTTGTGAACTTCTCCTATTATTTGTGACCAGAGCCACCTCTCTGGTCGGCTTTCTTCTTTCATGTTGGTTCTGTTCCATTTGAGAAGTTCAACTGGGCTTAGGCTACTGCCTTTCCATGGCCACTTTTCTGACATTAAAGCTTCCCCACAATCCCAGCATCTGGCAACATTTAGTTCTTTACTAATTCTTCCTCATAGATCTACAAACAGGTTCTTTCTTAATTTTGGAATTTCTGTTTTGCTTTCTAGTTGTTGCCTGAGGTTTTCATATAAACCTCCACAGGGGATTGGCTCTGGCATGGGTTGCTGTATCTGTTTTCTTTGTTTGCTTACTATTTTTCACTCCCGTATTAAGTCTTGTATCAAATCTCGTTCCCTTTTCCATTCTTGGGTTTGGCCTATGTAAAAACAAACCCATCTATTGCCCAGTGGGCACCCACATTTTGAACCTAGAACCTATGTAACCCCATACATTTGGCCATTCTGTAAGCAGGGGTCTACTTCAGACAAATTATAACAGTGGTGGCTGAGGAAGATGTGAAAGCTAAAATAAGATGCTTGACTTTTTTCATGGTACAGCGGTCTGTTGCATTGGTGACATGGATCATCTGGATTCCCAAGAGGGAAAACACTAATGAGGAGTAATAGGAGTCAAATGTAATGTGCACCCCCACATTCCATGCCTTATGGAATTGCTGCCCACAACATGTAAGTATGATCTTCTTGATAGCAACTATAGTGGTCAGTCTGGTCTTGCCTCCTTATCTCCTTATCACAAAATTGTATATGTCACCTGCTTTTATTGTATTGTGGTTCTTTACTGTTCCTTAATCAGTCAGCACTTACTAATTTCACTTGTAGAATAGGACTTTATTACCTCCTCATCATACGGAGTCGTTGTCTGCATTCAAAATATGGTCCCTGTTTTTGATCTACTACAGCCTCCCACTCAGCTTCTAATAGCTGGTGAGTATTGGGAGGCATCCATTCAGCTCTACAGCAAAGTGCTAGAATTGTTACTTGCCTTCGGTAAGTATTTGAACTTTCTCCTTTATCTCCACAAGTTTTACAACACGCTTGCCGCCTGGGGGAGCTACAACACCAGAGCTGGCCACAATTTTTGCGCTGACATTGTGTCCAGGATGTCCTGCCCCAGGGTGTTTCAGTAAACCTGGGAGATGTTTCACTAAGGAGAGCGATGAGGTTTCTTTTTATAGGTCGCAGGCCAAAGCAAAAACTCTAGGATTTATGGACCTGGGGTTTGTTAATTTATAAAACCCTGAACCTCCTGATTGGGGAGGTAGCAAAATTACTGCCCTGGAGTTTGGAAAGCCTCTGGCCTTTGGGAATACAAAAGAACCCATAAAGCCTACAGGGAGCTCTCCCTTAGTCTGGGTTGATGTGTGGTTGTCTGTAGTTTACTTGCCACATTGAGTCCACACGTTTCATTTTAGAGTCATTTTCAGTTCTTCTGAGGAGGTAATCATCTTCCAGTCGTGGGGTTTTTCTAGTGGTCCTTTTATTCTGCTAGCGTCAGTCCAGCCTTGCTCTTCATTCATACAGCTGATTCAGTAGTGAGCAGAATCCCATTGGGGGTTAAAGGTTGGTCTTTCCATGATTTAACCATTACCCAGTCCCCAAGACTGACATTATGAATTTTGAAATCTAGGGTCGCAGTCTGGGGGATCCTCCCCTTTTCCCGAAGATCTTCTAAAGCTTGTGCTACAGACAGGACATATTTCTTTACACTGTCCTCCTCTTCTTCATAAGAGGCAATGCTACTTGGTGAAATCAGAAAAGATAAACTAAACATCATTTTATAAGGTGAAATCCCTAAATCTGACCTGGGCTGTTCTGATTCTTAACAGAGCTTAGGGGTAGGCATTTGACCGATGGTATTTGAGTTACTATCATCAGTTGAGTTAGAGTAGTCTTCAGAGTTTGATTCATTCTTTCAACCTGCCCTGAACTTTGTGGATACCATGGAGTGTATAATTCCCATTCTATACCCAGAGCTTGGACCACCTGCTGTAGTACTTTTGATGTGAAATTGGTTTGAGTTGATGTTATTTATTACTACATACTGGGGAATGGATAGTTTTAAAAGAGTTTTGCTTACCACATTGCAGTGGCTTTAACCACTGATATCTCCTCCACCCACTGGGTTAAATGATCTGCTATTACTAGCAAAAATTTCCACCATTGCACTTGAGGGAGCTCAGTGAAATCTACTTGGATACTCTGAAAGGGTCATAAGGCTAATCCTCAGCATGCGCCTCTCATGACCTTTCTGTTTACTTTTTGGCATATCACACACTTTCCAGCATGTGCTTAGCTATTCTAAAAATTCCCATGCAACCCAAATTCTTCAAGAACTGATCACTTAGCACTTGGGTACCCCAATGAGTTCTAATATTTTTGCCAGTTTTTACCAGTTTTATTTAATAACTGTCTTCCATCAGATAACACCCACTCCCCTTTATTGTTCTTTTTTGCTCTTCTTTCTAGGAATTTTCTCTCTTGTGTCTCACTGAATATTGGTATATCCTGAGTTTCTTCTGTGGGGATTAGAACCATCATTATGCTCTCTTCTCTGGACTCAGCTGCAGTTTTAGCCTCTAAGTCTGCCAGGTTGTTTCCCCGTATTTCTAAGGTGGTTCCTTTTGGTGTCTCTGAATGTGCACAGCAGCAATTTCTTTTGGTCATGTCAGGTTTATGTTCTCACTGGGCTAATTTTATTCCCAGGGGTGATTGGGGGGAATATCTATTGATGCTTTCCGACTTCCCCTTCCTCTGAGGGCTTTTTCCTTGCTTGCTTTGTGTCCCATTCTTACCAGCTTATCCCAACACCTCCCACACAACCTTTTTGTTGTTCTTCTTGCTTAGCTTTCACGCAAATTTAACTCTACACTCTTCACAGGTATTTTCCCAGTTCTCTTCAGATATAGTCCAAATCCTGGAAACCAAATACTGTATTCCCACACTACTGTGGTCATTTCTACCTTTTGTGACTCAGCCTCTGCTTCTCTCCAGGCTTTTCCTATCCTTGGGCTATTTACTCCTTTGTGTCCTACAGAGATCAAGAAATTTAATGCCTGGTATCTGTTTCTTAATTCTGCCCTACTACACTCCTGGCAGCAGGCAGTTTTTCTTGAGAGCTTTGTGCAGCCCTACAGCCTCTTCCAGGAGCTGCTCTATGACACTGAGGGTACCCCAATAC
>VXBR01006736.1:19412-34351 GCA_013400215.1 Cisticola juncidis
AAGGCAACGTGGGACCCCCATGCCAAGAATGGGAGAAGCTGGAGACTGGGGAGAAGATGGGAAAGAGGTGGGAGAGGAGGGAAAAAACATGTGGGATCCCAAACTGAGTTAGGCAGGAGCTGAGCCCCAAACCAACCACAAGAAGGCTGGGACGCTCCCGAAAAAGGGAGCAGAACCCCCAAAACTGAGCGTGGGGGAGGCTGAGGATTAGGGGATAATGGGAAAGAGGGGGAGAGGGAGGAAGAGGAGGGAAGGGGGATTGGGACTCCCAAGCTGAGTGTGGAAGAAGGCTGGGGATTTAACAGGTGATGGGAGAGGGAAGAAAAGAAGGAAGGGCCTGGGACCCCCAAACTGAGTGGGGGGGAGCTTCAATCAGAGTTGGGGGGGAACAGCTGGGACCCTCAGACTGACTGCGGAGGTTATGCCCTGACTTTCGTTCCTCTCCGTGCAGGTGTGTTCTGGGAGATGGGAAAGACGGAGTGCTGCTTCCTGAACCGCACCGACCGCGCGAGGTTCGTGACAGGCACATCTATGACCGCCAGCAGTGCGTGCACTGGGACTGCCAAGTGGGTACTGTGTGTGGGATGTTCCCTGTGGGGAGCAAATTTCCAGGAATTGTTGGAGCCAGCCGGAATTCCGGGAACGGGCTCTGCCTGCCGGTGTCGGTACAGCTATGGGGGGCTCGCCCCGTTTCTCCTGAATCGGAGAGGTCAGCGTGGGGCAGAGCGTGTTCCCTCGGTTCTTCCCTTGGGAATGACCCTAAAACCCCTCAAGACCTTCCTGGGAGTGTCCTACAACACCTCAACCCTCCTCGTGCCCGTTCCCGTGGCTTCCTTGCCCACCTCGAACGTCTCAACCCTCTCTGTCTCTATCCCCACGGTCTCTTGTCTCATCCTCAGTCTCTCCCCCCTTTTCCAGTGCCTCCTGGGGCTCTCCCCGTCCATGCCAGTCAATTCCAATCTGTCCCCTCTTGCTCGGTGTCCCCCCCGCTAGTCCATCTTGGCCGTGCTCCCAGCCCCAGGTCCAGTCAGAGCACTCATCACTGATCACTCATTATTTGCCAGGCATGAGACACTAATTTTGAAGATTTTAGAAAAGCTAAGGTTATAGTTAACAATAGATGTTGCTGATTTAGTTTAAATGAATCGATAAGCTTTGCTGAAATCAGTTAAAAGCTCGAGGATAGTTAAAAGAAACCAGATTTAAGATAAGCTACCCAGGATCTAGTAGCTCATTGCTTGTCAATTTTGTGTATTATGAAAAACAGAGAAACTAATCAATAGACTCCAGGAACAATAGATAATTGCAAACCTCCTGTTTTCAGAAACCCATTGAAATACTCCTGGAAAACAGGAAACAGGGAGTTACCAAGGATTCATCAATCACATCTGCATTGAAAAGGTTGAAAGTTTAGAACGAGGAAGACTCGTTTTACTTCCTCCTTCTGGTGACCACTCCTTACATAAGGACCACCGACCCATTTCAGGGAACAAACTACTCATGCTTAATAGCCTTTCTGTCAATTAGCATACGAAGCAGAGAAGAGGAAGTGACAGGGGCATGAACATGCATTTGTATTTTGTGTATTCAACATTTTTGTAATTAAAAGGCGTTGTAATTACCTGTAATCTTTGCAGTGTGCATTAGGGAGCAATCCCACATCACAATAAACATACACTTTCTAACTTTAACTGTTAGAGGGTTTTTGTCCGTCACCGTTGGATATTGATATTAGATCGATACTCATATTTTAATAAATCAGGCAGACACTCAGCACCCAGGGCCCTGGGATCCGCAGCCTCCCAGCCCAGTTCCAGTCCCTCCCAGGCTTTTCCAGTCCATTCCCTGTGTCTCCCCAATCCACTCCCTCCTCTCCTAGTGCCCTCCCAGACCCCTTCCCAGTCTCCAGGCTTTTTCTGTGCCTTCCAGCGTGTCCATTTCCTTGGTGCCCTCCAGCTCCCAGCTCGGCCCTGGCTGCTGGATTTCTCTCCTGCCCAGGTGCAGCTGAGGTGGTTCCAGGGGCACTTGGTGGCCACTGATGTGGTCCCCGGTGGGGACTGGACCCAGCAGCTCCTGATGCTGCTGGAAACCCCTCCCCTGATGTGGGATCACCTCTGTAAGAGATGTCCCGGTGCGAGTATTTAGAGAGAGATGCGGCACTCCAGGCGGCTCTGTTCCAAAATGCTGTTTTATTGCAGAGATGGTGTTACAGCAGTCCAGGGTTGTGGGTGATACAGAGCCCAGCCTAAAAGCTACCAGCTACAGCTTATAGGCATGCCTGAGAGACTCCTAAGTTCTGGTTACAATACATTATATCTTTTTCTGTACTGGATATGCTAATTTACAACATCCAACCAGTAAAAGACAGAAATCCTGTAGAATCTACATACAGCCCATTAGAAGTACTACATTACCATATTGTGTTATATTTTAAACCCAAAAAGCTAGTTTCTAGACCCCTTTTCTCTTCCCTGTCACATTGGCAGGGTCCCCCCGGCCTTTGAACCCTTGGCATCACTTTATTTGCCAAGGGTATTGTTCCATCAAAAGAAATTCTCCTTCAGCTGGCTAAACCATTGTTTTCCAGTTGTTCAGTAACTAATAGCTTGGCATCTTACATCTCAAAGCTCACCTTCATTTCTACTTTGCTTATAGGTTTCATATTCTCAAAATCTTTTGCCAAGCAATTGTATTTATAAGGCTTTCCTGTTTCATCTTTCCCACCACACCTCCACCTGCCAGGCAGAGCAGGTTACCCTGGAGCATCCCCTGAACCAGCACTGGGGTGCAGGGAGAGAGAGAAGGCGAATCCCTGCCCTGACCCCCCACCCCCATTCTGACTTTCCCTCCCTGGAAAAGGAGGGTGTTTGGGGTGATCCTGGGAAAGCTGTGACACTCAGTGGGGGGGTTTGAGGGCTGTTGATGGGGGCTGTGAGAGGGTTTTGGGAGCCTGGGGGCATCTGGGAGGTCCTGGATAAGGCTGTTTGTTTATGAGGAGGGTCCTGGGATGGTCCTGGAGGAGCTAGGAGGGGGTTTAGGGCTATTCAGAGTGACATATGTGTTGCTTTGGAGAGTCCTTTGGGAGGATTGTGGTGTGGTTTGCAGGGTTTTAAGGGGAGGCTGAGAGAATGTTTGGAGGGTCCTATTCTGTCTTGGGGGTAACTGGGAGAGAGTTAGGGGATCTTGCAGGCTTTTGTGGGGCTGTGAGGTGGTTTTAAGGGTCCCGGGGTGGGCTGAAATGTGTATTGGGGGATCCTGAAGGGTTTGTGAGGGGATTTGTGAAGATGCTGAAGCCCCATCCTGACCTTGCACCCTAGAGATACCACTGGTCAATGCAAGTTGCTGGTGGGCGTCTGGGGCTTTGTGTTAGCTCTGGGTCTCAGTTTCTATGTGCAGGAGAAGGTCTGGGGGGACTTGGGGCAGGGGGTCCTCACGGGGTCCTCAGCACTCACAGGGGTCTCTGTGTTTCAGGGTGCCACGTTCCCCAGGCTGCAAGTGATGGCCATGGCCCCCCTGCCCTGATCAGGTTGGGGTCCTCCCACTGCTGCCAGAGGGGTCACAGCCATGCTGGATGTGCCCCCTCCCTGGGGATGGGACCCCCTGCATCCCAGTGTGGGATTGAAGTCCAAACATCCCTAAAAAGCAAAAATAACAAAAACAACTAAAAGCTAAAAACAATCCCTCCAGCCCCCCAAAAAAGCTCAAAATCTCTAAAAGCTAGTAAAACAATAAATCCACAACTCATAACTACTAATCAGTCTCAAAACGAACCAAAAAAAAAACCCTAACAACAAACTCAAGTACATTTTGCATTCTTCAAAGCTAATCAAATATAAATATAAAAACCATAATATCCAAATCACAAAGGGCACCTTAAAACTAATAAAATCAATAATAAAAGAACATCCTGTAACTATCCCAACAAAACAGCTGCAATATCTTTTTCACTAAATCCACAAACAATCCCCAAATGCAAACACAAAAGCTCTTTTTAATCTCTTTCTTCAAAACTCTATCAGTTTAAAACTATGTAACAGCACTACGCTCAAGAACACAACAGCAACAGAATCCTTTCCCACATGTAAATGTATTACTTTTCTCTCCCCCCAGGGCTCCTGGGCTCCTGCTGCAATCTCAGCCCCTCGCTCTCTGCTCTGGCCCAGATCAGAGCCCCCTCTCCCCAGTACAGTTGTCCCTGGTGACCCCTACCCCAACCCCAGTGCACCCCACCAGTGCCCCCTGAACTTCTGCACACCCCCAGCCTGGGGAATCTGGCTCCCTGGATTTTGGAGAGGGCTTTGGAGCAGCAGTAAAGGAATTTGTAGGGGTCCTGGCACCCACAAATCTGTGTCACCGATTCCTCTGCACCTCTGGTGACACGGACAGGGCAGAACTGGGAGGCTTTGAGGGGGTTTGGGGATGATCTGAGGGAGCTGTGGAGGGGGCCAAAATCTTTCTGTTATCTGAGTCTTGTTGGATCTGAGCAAGGCCACCACCCCATGCCCCCAGACCCATCAGTCCACGATCCCACCCAGGACACCTGGTACCCGTGTGTTGGGAAAAATGAAAATTTAACACAAACATTTTACAGATATGAATGTATAGCAAAAAGTTCTTTAGAGATGAAAGCCGGTTTTGATATAGAGGAATAAAAAAGATGTTTAAATTAAGGATTGCTGAGCTGAACAACTGAGACAACAAAGGTTAAGACAAGTTGGAAAGAGGTTTTATGCCTAGAGCAAAGGATATGTCAACCACAAACAAAGATGTTTTTACCAAGCAGAAATAGATCTTAGAAAAGCAAAAGATACTATAGGCAAACAAAAACCGTGTTTTACCAAGTAGAGAAATAGTCTAAGAATTTTCCACTGCAAGAAACCAGAAAAGCAACTTTGACTTTAAATTGTAACACGCTAACTTGAGGTGATTGGATTGTACGTGACATGGCAATGATATTAGTTGAGGTAGGCTATAGGTAAATGTAAACGTATTATATGTCATACTGGTTGGTTTCTATGTATTAAGATGCTCAGCAATGAAAACTATGTAATGCACTGTAACCAGAACCACAGTGGCTTCAGGCATGCCTATAAGCTGTAGCTGGCAGCATTTAGGCTGGGCTCTGTACACCCACAATCCAGGACTGCTGTAACATCATCTGTGTAATAAACAGCATTTCTGAAGAGCTGCCTGGAGTCCCACATCTCTTGTTTTAGTCTCTTACACCTGCTGCTACAACACCCCTTGACAGCCACCAGCAAAAGCAGAGCACCTTCTGCCACTGACTCATCAGTTGTCATGACATGGAGGATGTTTATTAATATAAAAATACATGGTTTTAGAAGCAGCTTTTGATGATTTTATAGAAGTAGAGAAACAGCCTGTACTGAGAACACATAGAAGATTAGCTATGAAGCTTGGTAGTTAGGTAGTTACTAAGTAGAAGTCATATGGGTAAGATGTATAATGTTGAAACTCAGAAAAGAAGGACCTAGGTATTTGACAAAAATCGATAAAGCAGAACTTTGTGGCGTGAATCCAGCAAAATCAAGCTCCTAATCCTTGGCAAGAGCAAAGTGACCTGAAAAATAGCCAAACCTCCACTGTCCCTGCCCAGAAGTGAAGATCAACCTGAGGAAGATGTCGGCCTTCCTCCCAAGACCCCAACTCACACTGCCAGGAGGCATGACAGCTAATTGGAATACGAAGGGAGAGAAGGCAGTGATGCAGTATGGATTTGTGGGATCAGTGTGTACTTAAACCTGGCAGGTGTGGGTTTGTGGGATCCATGTGTGTTTAAACCTGGTAGGTGTGGGTTTGTGGGGTCAACATATATTATTTAAACCTGGAAGGTGTGGGTGTGTGGGATCCATGTGCGTGTAAACCTGGACCTTGTTCTGACCAGGTATGCACGGTTTGGAGGAGATACCCCCCGTGTGTCCCAGCTGGGACATACCTGCTTTAATAAAACAAACCCGCTTTACAATTTCTAATTGCAAAGTCCGTATTCTATGCTTCAGCCAGGCAAACCCACAGATCCCAGCACTCCCACCTGCACCCCTGGCAGGGGCAGGTGGGGAGGAAGGAGGTGGGGGCTGCCCAGGACAGGCTCTCTTGCCTATCCCAGCAGTGGCCGAGTGCAGGCACTTCCCGGGATTCTTCCAAACTCCCTCCCACCTGGCTCGGAACAGCTCCAACGATGGGGCAGCCACAAACTCAACAGGCAACCTGTTCTCACCTGTCTTGTTGGGATCACGGAGCTGGTGTGACTGAAATGTTATGGTTAATGGCTTAAACATCATTAGATGGGAGGGAGTTTTGCCCGTTATTGCAAAACTGTATAAAGAAGCTGGGACCACTGAAGCCCACCCCTCCCTGAGGATGCCTCCTGAGGCTGGAGATGGGGAGCCTTGGGCTCCTCGGAAGGCTCTGTTCAAGCTCTCCCTCTCTGGGTTCTCCAGACTTTGTGGACCAGGACACTGTTAGATTGGTTTTGGGTTTTTTTGCTAGTGTGAAGTAGAAGTGTTTTTTTTCCTTCCCCCAGCCTGAAGGCTGTACCAGGAATCCTCTGAGCAATTTGTTTCTCTTTTTTCCTTGAACTGTTTCAGCTTGGGTTTTTTTTCTTTCTTCAGCCTGACTGGGGAGCCGGTGGGACCGCCCCAAACCCAAGACTGTCAGAGCATCCCTCTAGCTGCCATGGATGGTCCAGGACTCTGGCAGGAGAGTTTGGGACACTGGCAGGGGTGTCTGAAACCCTGGCACAGGGCCCAAAGTGACACTGTCTTTGATCTCAGCCCATGGCAAAAATTACCTGCTTTGCACAAAGATCCACAGACCTCAAGAGTTTGATGTAAATAGTAGTTAGTTTATCACAGGGTGCAAATGTGGGAGGCAAGATGGAGGAATCAGGGTGTGGCCCTGTTCTTCTTCCTTCTTGACCTTGTCCTCCATCTTTTGCTGTGGTGGGTCACAAGGGATTGGTGTGAAACAGAAATGACATGTCTAGTACAGGTAGTAGGTATTGACAATCAGCTGTAAATAAGAATACATCGTGGACAGTGGTTTGATCAGAGAAAGGGTACAAAAAGTTGAGTGCGCCCAGCCTGGGGGCAGAGTCACCTTGTGCTCTTGTCGAAGCAAGGACCTTTGCTGGGCACAGAAAGAATTTAGAGATAAGAGACAATAAGCAACCTTGAAAAACCTGAGCTGGCGACTTCCGACTCTTTCCTCTGCTTCTGGCACAGGCATTCAAAGGAAAAAAGACTCTAATCCATATTTCTCGGGAAAAAAACCCCCGAGGCAAGACCCTGGAGGAGCTGAACAAACACAAGAAAGGACATTAAAATCCATCAACTTCAGCTGCATCAAGGAGAAGACCCACGCCAGAAATTCAATCGGTTCCCAGCTACTGTGGACTCTTTTTTCCTCCTGTCCCCATGAACAAATAAAGACAGCAGCCATTCTTGCCTTTCTGCCACACAGTGAGGTGGGGATGTGGCATACAGTTCAAAATATCTTTTTCCCTTTTTTTCTATGCTTTGCAGGCATCCTTGTTATTTTTTGTTGTTAATAAACAGTTTCTCTCTTTTTTTCCACTTTCTTTCCCCGGTATCTATTTTTCTTATTGGCAGAAGAAAGGGGAGTCATTGAAGCCCTCTCTCTTTAGAAAAAAACACTAATTTTAGAGTGTTTTTCTCCAAGAGTTTGTCTCCAAACCCAGATGGAGATGGGGGGGCTGAGATCTGTGGGGTTGGAATGAGGATCTGTGGATGTTCATCAGACTCTGGAGCTCCATAGGGCTGGATGGGGCTCTCTGGGGCTGGGACACAGCTCCATGGGGCTCTGTAGATCCAATCCACCCCTCCAGGTCTCCCCAGTGCAGTGGGTTTGCAGCAGGTTTGCAGCTGTGACCTCCTGTTCAATGGGAACATCCGTGGAATCTGTGGGGAAGGCTACAACGGGTGAGATTTCATCTTCAGGCTGGGATCCAGGGGTTTGGTGGTGGCTGACAATGCTGTCTGGATGACCTGGGGGTGACTAGGCTGGCCACAGGATGAATTACCTGGAGCACACCTATGTGGAATGGCTTTAGAAATAGATTGGATATTGGTGCTGTACAGCACTTTACTGGGATGCAAATGTGGGAGTGGAATTCCCAGGGGAAAGTGGGATTTGGGAGGGCAGAATTCAGGAACACAGGAATTCCCATGGGAATCCCATGGATGGATCTCACAATCATCCCATTCCTAAAGGAATTCTGTGAATGGATTTCAACTCCACCCCATTCCCATTGAAATTCCATAGGTGGATCTCACCATTGTCCCAATCTCATCAGAGTTTTATGGGTGGATTTATCCGTTATCCCATTCCCAGAACCCCCTGACATGCATGTGTACAGAAAAGTGGAACATGGGACTATGTGTCCTGCCAGATGTGCGGATTCTGCCCCAGGACCATCAGGATCAGCTGAATGAAGGAGGAGGAAATCCAGGATCAGGAGTTTGTGTGGGGTGGAATCATTGCCAACAGCGATGGCACCTTCCACACCCGGGCCAGAGCTGAGGCACTGCCAGGGGAGCAGGAACCTTGGAATGCTGGAGCTGGGGATCTTCAGCTGGGGAAAGGCTGGAAGCGCAGAATCTGTTAATTGGGAATTTGGGAATGAGGAATCTGGGAATGCAAAGCAGCAGGGTGGGGGTTTCCCTTCTGACCATCTTGCGCTTCCCAGAGCTGGAATCAAACTGGAATCTTATCCCAGTGATGGTTGCTGTGTCCGTCATTACTGTGTCATGATCCTCATTGGATTCAGCATCTGGAACATGTAACATGTAGGATGGTGGTTGGGAATGAGCACCAATCCCCCCAACAGTGTTCTGAGGATCCTGTGCTGTGGGTGCTGATCACGCTTTATTTCCAGAGGGAAACGGGAGAGGAATGGATGCAATACAGTGGCCAGTGGGTACCAGCGGCAAATCCAGCTCTGGATCACCTCCCTGCAGAGGAATCCTGGTGTGTGATCCATGCTGGAATCTCATAGATCTTCTCTTTCTGCAGAAACAAGCAGAGAAACCGATTGTTTGACTGCAGGTACAGAGCGGGACCTGCATGGGATTCCAGAAGGAATATAGGGCAGAGTTCCAGATCAGGGCATGATTCCAGATCGGGAAAAGTGTATCTGGGCTGGATTCCAGAGCAGGATCAGGTGGGACGGATGCAGCAGCATTGGAGCGGGATCCCAGAACAGGACTGGGGGGACTCCAAAGCATATCAGGTGCTATTGATGGGGCAGGACTAGGGCACAATGGATACAGTAGGATTTGGTGGGATTCCAGAGTAGTTCTTGCTCTCTGTGAGTTCTTCAACCAGATCCAACTCACAGGATAGGGACAGAGACAGGGTGACACCAACTCTTATTCTCATCCTGGCAGGAATCACCACCTGAATGATCCACAGCGCTAGGTCCAACCCCTTCCCTCTCCCTGCAGAAAGCCACAAGTTGTTGGCAGACCTTAACCTGCTGCTCTCACTCATCATGCAGCAGCCCTTTCAACAGATTGATTTTGTGTTTTCCCACGTTTTAAACACAAGAATCACAATTATTCCAAATGTTTTAATTCTGGTGTGAAAATACCCTGGCTTGGGCAATAAATCCAAGTTCCCTCCTCCAGCGCCCAGCAGTTCCTCTCTGGGAACCAGGAATGGAAAAGGGGACATAGGGAACTGGGATGAAGACACTGGGGATAGTGATGGGGACACTGGGAAAGGACTGGGGACACCAGGAGCTTGGATTGGGCACAGCAGGAGTGGGGCAAGGACCTGACACCCCCACCCAGATCCATCCCTTGGGATTTACTTCCCACTCTGTGTCCCATGTCCAGGAGCAGACACAGGGGACATGGGGACCAGGGATCATGGGGAAATGGTAGTGCTTGGATACAGGTGGTCTATGCATGGGGGATACAAGGAAGGATACAGCGAACATGGGGAGTGGGGATCCAGAGGACACAGAGATCCAGGGAATGGGGGTACCTGGGGGACACAGTGGGGACATGGGGGAATACAGTGACCAAGGCGACACAGGGAATTTGGATCCAGAGGACGTGGGGATAAGGGATTCATAGGACACCATGACTGGGGACACCAGGAGCTGCTCAGGGGCACAAACTCCAGGAATGGGGCTGATTTCCCTTTATAGCCTGCCAGATGCAGCCCCCTTCCCCCTGTCCATGCTAGGGGCCTCGGGCCCCCCAGCCCTGTCTCCTCCATGGAGCAGGCGGCTGTAGGTCCCGCGGCGTTCCCGCAGCTCTGCTGGCGTTCCCATCTCCACCACGGCCCCGCGCTCCAACACCACGAGGCGATCGGCCGCCTCCAGCACCCGTGGCCGGTGGGACACGACCAGCACGGTCCGGGCCAGTCCAGTGCGCAACCAGCGCTGTGCCTGGGGACAGACAACCTCATCCCATCTCGTCCAACTCAGTCCTACTTAGTCCCACCTGATCCCACCCAATCCCAACCAACCAATTCAATCCCACTGTATCATTCCTCTCAGTCCCACCCAAAGCCCACCATCCTATTTTTGCGATCCCACCTCCCTGTTCTCCATCCCATCCCCATGCCCACTATGCCATGCTGTCCGCACTATCCCCATCCCCACTGTCCTGTCCCATCCTACTCCCACCACTCCAATCCTTCCCATCACATACTATCTCTCTGTCCTCATCCCACCACTCCTATCTCCTCCATTCCCACCCCATCCCATCTCTTTGTCTTCATCCCTTCATTCCATTTTTGTGCCATCCTGGTCTCCATCCCATCCTTGTGGGCCCAGTGTTTCTGAAAAACTGAGGGTTGCTGGTTTTTCCCAAGGGAAACTTTCCAGCAGTTTCTCCTTTCCCAAGCAGCTTTGTGTAAATAACTATCCTTTCCATAACATTTCTAAGTAAACAATATTCCTTTCCCATAACAACCTCTCTCACAAAAGGTGTTTGTGTTACATAACCAATGGAGAGAGGTGTCCATCCTATGGACCAATAATGTGTCTTTTTAGCTTTAAAAAGGCATAATGAATTGCAAATAAAGCCTTCTGATGTTCTTCTGCCTGCTGGAGTCAAGCATCTTTATTTCACATCCAATTGCAACACATCCTCACTATTCCCATCCCACCACCCTGTCCTATTTCTCCACCTTGTTTGACCGACATTACCCCATCCAATCCCTGTCTTCATCACATCATTCCCACTCCATCCCATTATCCCTTATTCCCGCCACCCCATCTCTCCAGTCCCCATCCCACCATCCCATCTCAGCCATCCCACCCTTCCACCCCCACACCACCACACTCCATTTTCACCAGCTGCACTCCCATCCCGACCAACCCCCTCCATCCTGCCCCACTCACCGCCCCCTCATCTCCATCATCCAGAGCCTCGTCGAGGATGAGGACAGCCGGACGCCGGAGCAGAGCCCGGGCCAGGGCCACACAGCGCCGCTCCCCTGCTGCCAGCCGCCCCCCGTGCTCCCCCACCTCTGCAGGAGCAATCCCATGGGATCAGTGGGATCCAGCCCTGGGGTTCCCCCTCTTCTCCCCACCTTCTGTGCTCCCCCACCTCTGAGGGATATCCTGGGATCAGTGGGATCCCAGCCCCAGAGGGTTCCCCACTTCCCCCTATCCCTCACACTCTCTCACCACTGAGGAAGCAATCCCATGGGATCAGTGGGATCTGACCTCAGGGATCCCCCAAAACCCTAGCATCTGCCACCCACCACGCTCTCCCAGCTCTGCCAGAGGATCCTGGGATCAGAGGGATATGTCTCACCAGTGTCCCAGTCCCACTCCAACCCCTGGATGAAGCCCAGGCCTCAGGATTCCCTTGGTATCCCCCCAGCTCTCACCGGTGTCCCAGCCCTGCTCCAGCCCCTGGATGAAGTCCATGGCTCCAGCAGCAGTGGCAGCCTCCTGCAGCTCTGATTCTTTGCAGTGCTCCAGCCCCAGGGTGATGTTTTCACGGATGGTTCCAGAAAACAGGACGGGATCCTGCTCCACCAGCACCACCTGCCCCAGCCCTGAGCCTTGTGATGCTGTCTTGGCTCCTGGTGTCCCCATCCCTGTTCCATGACCCCATCCCACCTTGGTGTCCCCATGATGTCCATCCTTGATCCCATTGTCCCCATCTGTGTCCCCATCCCTGACTTCCCACTTTTCCCACCCCCATCCCATTTCCCAGCGTTCTCATCCCACTTCCTGTTGTCCCTGGTGTCCTATTCCTGGTGTCCCCATCCTTCTTCCCACTATCCCTATTCCTGCCCCTGATGGCCCCACCCACACCTCCCAGGTCCCACTTCCATTTCAGTGTCCCCACCCCTGTCCCCATTGTCCCAACTGCATTCCCAGTGCTCCCAGAGTCTCCGTTGTCCCCACCTTCCGGTGCAGGTACTGGTGTTCATATTCTGGCAGCGGGATCCCATCCAGCAGCACCCTCCCACTCCCAGGATCCCGCAGCCGCTCCAGCAGTGCCACGGCCGTGCTCTTTCCGCTTCCGTTGGGCCCCGTCAGTGCTGTCACCTCCCCGGAGCGCAGCTCGAAGGTTACATCCTGTGGGATGGGGACAGGTGATGCCAGAATTCCCACCCCTGGGAAACCCCACCTCCCCCACCACACCTACCTTCAGCACAGGGTGCTCTGGATTCCCAGGATATGTGAAGGAGACCTTCTGAAAAGTGACGTGGCCCTGAAGCTCGAGGGGCTCCCGTGTCCCCCTGACATTCCCTGTGGGTTTCCGATCCAGGTATTCCCAGATCTTCCGTCCGGCAGCCGCATTGGTCAGGAACTGATTGAAGCCGTAGAGCAGCACCTGAGGAGAAGGAATGGGGTGGCACTGGGATAGACAGAGGCATGGATGGATGGACAGAAATGTGGATTCCATGGGATCACCTGGACATGGCTGCCAACTGTGTCCTGGTACAGCAGGAAGGTGACAAGGACACCAGGAGTGATGTAACCGTCACGGAGCAGCTGGTGGCTCCGGAAGAGCACCAGGACCCGGATGGCCAGCTGGAGCATCTGTGTGTGGGAACAGGGATACTGGTGTCCCCAACCCACCCCTAGTGTCCCTATTCCATCTGTCCCCATCCCAGTCCTGGTGTCTTTATTCCTATTCCTAGTGTCCCCATTGCCATCCTGGTGTCCCTATCTCCCTCTTGATGTCTCCATTCCTGATCCTGATGTTCCCGACCTTTGTCGCAGTGTCTCCATCCTGCTTCTAATGTCACCATTCCTATTCCTGGAATGCCCATTCCTGATCCCATATCCCTGTTCTGGTATCCCCATTCCTGGTGTCCCCAGTCTGCTCTAAGTACCCCCATCTCAGATGCTGGTTTCCCATTCCTAGTATCCCCATTTCTAGTGTCCTCATCCCTGATCCCAGCATCCCCATTCCCTAATGTTCCCATTCCCAGTCCCCTCTGACCCTGTGGACAAGAGTGAAGAATGCCAGCTCCAGCTCTATCCGCTCCTTCAGCCTCAGCTCCTTGGCCAGGTTCTGGCTGTGCTGCTTCTCCTCCTCCTCCTCCGCCGAAAAGATACGGATTGTCTCCATGGCAGCAACAGATTCCTGCACCCCTGAGGCTGTCCGGGCGGATGCTTCCAGCATGGATTGCTGAAGTCTCTGTGGCAGCATTGGAGGGTCACCAACTTTCTAAGGTCACCTTCCTGGCCCACCATCCACATCCTATCCCCAGCATTCCCATCCCACCTCAACTATTGCATCCCCCCTATTGCACTCCCACCATACCACACCTCTCTCTCCCACCCCCACCATTCCCATCCATTCTCTCAGTCCTAATCCCACCATCCCCATCCCCACTGTCTCATCCCATCCTCACCATTCTCATTCCCAGCATCCCATTCCTCTGGTCCTCATCCCCACTCCCATCACCCAGGACCCCATCCAACCATCCCATCCCCCCCCATCCAACCCCGTCCCATCTCATCCCACCCCATCCCATCCTTTCCCCAACATCCCACCTTATCCCATCCTTCTCTTTCCATTCACACCATTCCCATCTCCACCATTCCATTCTATCCCCTCACCAGCACTCCCACCATCCCCTTCCTCTGGTTTCTATCCCTTTTCATCCCACCATTTCCATCTCCATCATCTTCCTTTCCATTCTCCATCAACCCCATCCCATCCCCACCATGTCATTTCCCTGGCCTCCATCTCAACTCCACCGTTCCCACCCCCTTATCCCACCTCTGTGTCCCCCTCCCACTCTTTCCCTCCTGTATTCCTGACCTGTTTCCGGGCACTCTCGATGCGGTGGGTGGCTATCCCAAGGGGCAGTTCCAGCAGCGCCAGCAGTGCCAGCCCTGGTGCCAGCCCCACCATGAATGCCCCCACCACCAGGGCCATTCCCAGGCTTCGGAACAGCTGGTTGGCTCCACTCGGTGTTGCCATGCACACCCGTGGCACTTCCATGGAAAACTGAGCCAAGAGCTCAGCTGCAGGGTGGGAAAAGGGGTTGGGGTCATGGTGGGTGGGGGACAGAATAGGAATGATGTGATGGGGACCAGTGGGATGGGATGATGGGAATGGGTATGGAGAAGGTCAGGGTGGCATGGGATAGGAGAGTGGAGACAGGATGGTGGGAATGGAGATGGTGGGACGCAATGATGGGAATGGTGGGATGAAGCTGGGCACATGCAATGGGATGGAGGCATGAGAATGAGAATAATGGGGATGGGACAGTGGATAAAATTGGGAAGTGGGATTGGGACATTGGGGCAGAATGAAGCCAGGAATATGGGACAGGACAGGACAGGATGGAATGGGAATTATGGGTATGGAATGGTTGGATGGGATAAAAGACAGATGGGATAGGATGGGATGGGTACTGGGGGCTGGGATGGGGACTAGGGTGACAGAATAGTTGGGATGGGA
>VXBR01006738.1:23604-50687 GCA_013400215.1 Cisticola juncidis
CAGCTCATAGGGACACAGAGGGGGCACCAGGGACACACAGGGGTCACACACAGCTCACAGCTCACAGAGGGGTCACACACAGCTCACAGGGACACAGAGGGGTCACCAGGGACACAGAGGGGTCACACACAGCTCACCAGGGCCACACCAGCCACGCCAGTGGCTACCAGCAGCCAAATCTACCAGCAGCAGGGAAAAATTCTCTTTTATTCCAAGAGAAAGTATTAGGAGAGCTGCTTGTGCTGGAAAACTCACCTGGTGCCAGGGAGGGAACCAGGCACTGCACTAAACCCCCCTCCAGACTGGTATGGGGACAGCATTTATCAGGAGTTACCTTCCTCATCTTCACTCTCCTCTTCAGAGCTCTCCTCTTCTTCCTCCCCTCCCTCTGCACCTTCCACATCATCATCATCCTCCTCCTCATCTGACTCTGACTCCTCCAGCCATTCCTGGGTTTCTGGGATGAGAAAGGGAAGAGGAGAGAGGTACAAAGAGAGAAGAGAGGTACGAAGAGAGAATTAAGGTACAAAGAGAGAATTAAGGCACAAAGAGAGAATTAATTAAGGCACAAAGAGAGAATTAAGGAAATGCCCACATGCCCTGCAGGACCCAGGCCCTTCACTGCCCTGAGCCAGTGGGGACAGGCAGGACATCCCTGCTCCTGAAGGAGAGGACAAGCCTGGCACAGCAGCATTCCCAGGATGGCTGATGCCACCAAACTCTGTTCACAGCTCTGATTTCCAAGTGCAGAGTCTTAGGGTTGTTGTTTTTTGAGATTTTTTTGGGGGTTGTTGTTTTTTGAGGTAATAAGGTTTTGTGGTTTTTTTTTTGCTCTTAAGTGTTTTACACTGAAGGTAGAGACGATAAGCTGAGTTTGTTAGTTTGTGTTTTTAAGGTTGTTTATTTTTTATTATTTTAGGGTTTTTTTGCTCTGCCAGGTCTTGCTGGCAGGGTACTTTATTTTAGTTCTTTTTTTGCTTTGTGAGGCGTCCCCAGCAGAGCAGGACACGCGGGGACTGGGCGGGTCAGAGATCCCCAAACCTTCAGTGCGGGATCTCCGACTTAACTACTGTCTAAGATGGATTTTTTATTTACAGAATTTTGCTAATACTTACTACTTACACTAACATGTCGATTTTATTCTAAACCAATCTTTAAAGTTTAAGTTAGGAAAAGATGGGGGACGAGAGCAAGAACAAGGAGCACAGGGGCCACTCCCCAATTCCTCCNACTCTGCAGTGACCCCAAAGCTCTGGGCCACACTAAGACACTGCATTATCACACAACCTTTTTCCTATCCAGGGAAATCCTCCACCCACAGGCTTCTCACCCCTCCTGGAGAAGACCCAAAGTGTTTTTTTTCCCCAGTGGTTTTTGCTCCCCTGAAGGCGCAGGGGGAGCTCCCAGCAGCAGAACTTACTTGGATCCATCTCCTGCAGCACCTTCCACTGCTCCATCCTGTGCAGGTCGATGCAGTGCAGGTCACTGAGGGTCACCTGGCGATCTCCCACCTCAAACATTCCCCCAAACACGTACAGGACCCCGTGCTTCACTGCCACCATGGCACTGCAGCGTGGGCACGGCTCCACAGCCTGGCACAGGGCTGCCCCTTCCTCCTCATCCTCCTCCTCCTCTGAGCCAGACCTGTCCTGGGCTCCTGCAGCTGCAGGGATCACCTGCTTGATGGTCATGACAGTGCCATCTTCTGCCACCACCTCCTTGACGATCTCCAGGGGTCCCTGGGGTGGTGGCAGCTCCTCCTCCTCCTCCCCAGCAGCCTCAGCCTGCCTGCCCCGCCTGCGCCTCCTCCTCTCTGATTTTGGGCCCTGGAACAGCAAAAAAAGGAGATTTTTGTGGGAATTGCCTGCTCTTAGTTCCTTTTTTTTGAGATTTTTTTGGGGGGTTGTTGCTTTTTGAGGGTAATAAGGTTTTCTTCTAGGTCGTTGTTTTCTGGGAGTCTCTTTGGGGATGTTGTTTTTTGAGGTAATCAGGTTTTTTGTCTTCTTTTTGCTTCAAGTGTTTCACACTGAAGGTAGAGATGACAAGCTGAGTCTGCTAGTGTGTTTTTGGGGTTTTGTTTTGTTGTTTTTTTGGTTGGTTGGCTGGTTTTTGGGGTTTTTTGGGTTTTTCTGGTTTTTTGGTGGGGTTTTTTTGTTTGTTTTTTTGGGGTTTTTTTGTTTTGTTTTGTTTTGTTGTTTTTTTGGTTGGTTGGTTGGTTGGTTGGGTTTTGNTCTGATTTAACTACTGTCTACAACGAACTTTTTATTTACAGAATCGTACTAATACTTACTACTTATGTTAACATGTCATTTCTACTTTAAACTAATCTCTAAAATTTAACTTAGAAAAAGATGGGGGATGAGAGCAAGATCAAGGAGCACAGGGGCCACTCCCCATTCTTCTACCTTGTTTCTTCAACTCTAATATACAAAAAATCCCAGATTCTACATTTACATTCTATGATAAATTAAATACTGCTTATTTTGAATTCTCTCAACTTGTGATTCTTCACACACTGTGGGCATTCACTGCCATGGCAGGGATCAGAGGCAGTGTCCTCCTGGGCTCTGTGTGAGGCTCTGACCCCCTGTACAGATCCCAGACCCCCTGTCCTGTCCCCAAACCCTCCAGGGTGGCCACAGGGATGTCCTGGACTCCCACAGCCTGCACCCAGCAGCAGCTCACACAAACAGCACAGGTGCTGCTGGGGGGAAGGAATAATTCCCATTTTTCATCACAATTTAAAGTCTCCAGTGATCAGTGCAATTTCTCCCAAGCTAAAAGAAGGAACAGTGAAGATCCTGGAGAATCCAGGCTGTGGAATTTTCTCCTCTGCTAAGAGAGGAGCAGCTCTCCTGCTCCCAGGTGCCACCAACACAGAGGTCACTGCTCTGTGACAGGGAAAGTCACCCCCATTTCCTGAAATCACAACAATTGCTGGTGCTGAATTACAGCCCATTACAGGCAGCACTCCAGGAGAACTCTGTGAAAAGGCTGCTAAACAATCAGTTTGGGAAAGCTGAAGTGGATGTTTGCCTGTTATTATGGGATTGACTTCTCCATTCAGAGAACAAAGCCAGGAAGGGCAGGGGGAAGGAGAAGCTGAACCAGGTTTGTCCCTTCTTGGCCTGTCAGAGTGGTTCAAACACAATCAGAGAGCTGAGCTGAGCTCTGAAGCTCTTGCAGCCAAGGTTAGTATTTTATCTCTTGTGGTAGCTCTGGGGAGAAGAGGGAGGGGTTTGACCCCAAAATCTTTTCACAGCAGCTTTGGGTGAATTCCCCTCCTGTTCCAGACTCACCAGCCTGGAGAGCTTTCTGCAAAACACCAGAAATAAGTTTTCAAGCTGCTTTGCTTTATTTTGCATCCCACAATAATGGGGCAGTGGGATTCCTGCAGGAGAGGGATTGCTGAGGTGCACCCTGAGCTACCAGAAACACAGGATTCCTTCAAAAAGAGGGAAAAATCCTTGCTCCATCCCTGGAAGTGTCCAAGGGCAGCTTGGAGCAACCTGGGCTGGTGGAAGGTGTGGAATGTGGAATTCCACCCCATGGCAGGGGTGGAATGAGAGAACCTTTAGGGTCCCTTCCCACCCAAACCAGGCACAAAAATGTGATAAAATGATTGCATTTATCCACAGACCTTGAGCTGTGCAGGGAACCAGCGGTTCTTCCCGATGTCGTAGAAATAAATGTCATTAAAGAAGTCCCCTTCAATGCTCTCCTCCTCCTCCTCATCGTGCACTCCCCCAAAAAGGAGGCAGCGATTGTTGGGAGCAGCAGCCACGGCAAAGCCGGACCTGGGAGGAGGCTTCACTCCGGAGGGGCTGAGCCGGCTCCAGCTCCACCTGTCTGCAACGGAGGGAACAGCGTGAGCCTCAGAAGGGGAGAATCCTGCTGGGGTTGGGTGTCCTAAAGAATTCCAGCAGGGAATTCCAGCCCTATTCCAATGGAGGGAACAGCGTGAGCATCGGCAGAGAGTCCTGCTGGGGTTGGGTGTCCTAAAGAATTCCTGCAGGGAATTCCAGCCCTGTTGCAATGGAGGGAACAACGTGAGCATCGGCAGAGAGAATCCTGTTTGGGTTTTGTGTCCTAAAGCCCCCCAGAATTCCAGCAGGGAATTCCGGCTCTGTCTGCAACGGAGGGAACCGCGTGAGCATCAGCAGAGAGTCCTGCTGGGGTTGGGTGTCCTAAAGCCTCCCACAATTCCAGCAGGGAATTCCAGCTCTGTCCGCAACGGAGGGAACAGCGTGAGCATCAGCAGAGAGTCCTGCTGGGGTTGGGTGTCCTAAAGCCTCCCACAATTCCAGCAGGGAATTCCAGCTCTGTCCGCAACGGAGGGAACAGCGTGAGCATCAGCAGAGAGTCCTGCTGGGGTTGGGTGTCCTAAAGCCTCCCACAATTCCAGCAGGGAATTCCAGCTCTGTCTGCAACGGAGGGAACAACGTGAGCATCAGAAGGGGAGAACCCTGCTTGGGTTGGGTGTTCCAAAGCCCCTCAGAATTCCTGCAGGGAATTCCAGCCCTGTCTGCAACGGAGGGAACAAATGTGAGCATCGGCAGAGAGAACCCTGCTCAGGTTGGGTGTTCCAAAGCCTCCCAGCACTCCAGCAGGGAATTCCAGCCCTGTTTTGGATGGAGAGAACAACTGTGAGCATCAGCAGAGAACCCTGCTCAGGTTCCCTAAAGCCCCCCCAGAATTCCAGCAGGGAATTCCAGCCCCGTTTTGGATGTTCTCACTGCACCCTCAGGGTATTTTCAGAGCTTTCTGGAGCAAGGAGACTCCTGAGAGTGTCTGCACCTTATGCAGCCCTCAAGCACCAAAACTGTCCCTCAGTTACCCCACGGAGCCCTCCCTCCTTCCTCCAGGTCTCTCCACCTCTCCTGCCACCCTGCACTGCTGCTCTACCCCCAAAATAAACACAGCTCATCCCAAAAGGGCCCAAGCAGGCTTTAAAGGAGGGCTCAGCAGCAGGACAAGACTTGTGCTCTATCCCTCTGCTTTTCTCCAATCCCTTCCACTCTGATTTCAGAGCAAATCCCTGAAATGCAGGCTGGGGAGGCACTGCCAGGCCCTGTGCTTCCGAGGGAACTGCAATTCCAACGGGATAAAACCATAAATAGGAATAATGCAAACAGGAGCTGGAATCCAGACAGGGCTGGGGACCAACCCTCCTCCCCAAATCCCATCCCAGACAGGCAGCTTTGGAGAAATCAATCACAGTTTGAACATTTTAGAAATTCAGCTCCAAGAAAATGGTCCCGTGGCCTGAGTCAAGGAGAAAACCTCCTCAGGGAAGTGATGGAATTCCTGTTCCAGTCAAAGATAACCAATGGATCACTCTGTTCCAGAAGGATTGTACCCCATGGAATGGGCCCAACCTGCAGGGAAAGAGCTGAGTGATCCCTTCCTGTCCTTATCTCAATCCATGAGCTTCCCACTGGATTTTCTCTCCCTTCTCCAGCTGAGGAGGGAGGGATGGAGCAGCTTTAGCAAGAATATTCCCCCACAGGAGAATTCTGCAACCCCAAAGATTTTCTGTTTTGGGACAGGAAAGCCCTGATCAAAATGTCCCAAAATGTTCCAGGAATTTGGAAATGTTGTTTTAATTCCCTCCCACATACAAACCGAAAGAAAAAAAATCACTAAAATCTCTTTTCCTGGATTTCTTCCCGAGCCAGCTCTAGGGCACAGAGGTTATCACTGAGAGGGGAATTTGGTTCCAGGTTTTTGGGTGTGTTATTCCAAGGAAAGGAGAGGATTTGCATTCCCAGGGCTGCAGTGCTCACCTTCCTCCTTGCCTGCCCCTTCAGCCTTCAGCAGGAACATGTCTGTGTGCAGGGTGCCTTTGTCCACATCCTTCTTGATCCTCTGCAGGGAAAGGAAACACAGGGATGCTCAGGGAAGCAGCTCCAGTGGCCAAATCACAGAGGGATCCAACTGAATGCTAAGAATCCTAATTTCTATATTTATATTCTATAACAAACTAGCTAGTACTTATTTTTAAATTCTTAGGATTTGTGATTCCTCTCACATGTGAGTATTCACTGCCATGGCAGGGATCAGAGGCAGTGTCCTCCTGGGCTCTGTGTGAGGTTCTGACCCCCCTGTACAGATCCCAGACCCCCTGTCCTGTCCCCAAACCCTCCAGGGTGGCCAGAGGGATGTCCTGGACTCTGACACCCACCACTGCAGGAGGGGTGTTAGAAATGCCATTATCCACCCATCCCTCATGCACAGCTCCTGCTTCCCTGTAACTCCCTTTCTCCTGGAGGAAAAAATGCACTGCTGGCATGAGGGACTCTGCTCCCAGGATCCCAGCACTGGATCCCAGCACTGGATCCCAGCACTGGATCCCAGCACTGGATCCCAGCACTGGATCCCAGCACTGGATCCCAGGGTCCAGCCCTCAGGAAGAGGAGCTCTATGGAGACTACAGGGCACAGGAATTTCAGCATCCAGAGAAGAGAAATAAATTGTCCCAGGGGATTAAAACCAGTTCAGTCCTCAGGGTGAGAGTCCTGCTGCTCACCTGTACCTGGCAGGTTTTGCTGTTTGTATCCAATTCCTGGAATTCTCCTTAGGGAGAAGAGAGAGAAGTGTGCTCCAGGCACTGCACACTCCACTCAGGTTAAGTGTGAGGAGCACAGGAGTGTGGGAGAGGCAAGAGAGAGTAGCTGGCTCCACAACCACCCAAGCTGTGTGGAAAATCCACATTTCTTTCTCCTGGAAAGCTCCCCTGTAGTAAACACACAGTGTGTGCAACATGACAAAGCTCCCTGGGCTCAGCAAACCCCCATGAGGTGGAGTGGGAGTTGGATTTTTGTTGTCACAGACACTTCCAGCTGCTGGAGAGATCCATCCCCTGAGCAAATCATTCCATCCCTCACAGGAGGTTCCTGCTCCTCCCTGTCCTTTGTGCCTTGAAGTTCCAGGTGCTTGTTTTCCAGCACAGCACTGGGATATCCACTTTGCTGGGATATCCACTGTGGTTTGCACATGCAGGCACAGGGGGAGTTACAAGAGCTTTACAGGTATCACTGAAAATTGAAACTTCCACCTCTGCAAAGAAACTGAGGCACGGAGAGCTTGAGAAGTGCTCAATCAGGATTTTCCATGTGCTAAAATTGTCTGATAGGAGATAAACAGCGTTCAAAAACATCCAAATAGCAAAAATGTTCAGCAGGCAGAGCTAAAGAGGGAACCAGTCCCACCAGACCTCCCAATTCAGACACTTCCACATCTCCCAGCAGAATCCACTTCAGCTTTGTGACCACTGCCACTAAAAAAACCCCAAAACAACAAGATCCCCACAGCCCAGCCCTCTCCAGCATCCCAAAGCCCTGCCCACAGTAACTCCAGCCCTCCTGGAGGCTGCACCTGCAAGGTGGAGCAGCAGCAGCTCCAGCCCCTCTGTTGCCTAGCAATGGAGAGGCCTCGGTGCTCAAGATGCAAAAATGCAGCCTAAAATGCAGCTCCCTGCAGCAAGGCCCAATCCCAGCACAGAGAGGGCTGAGGACATCTTTAGGATCAGCAGGAGAGCAGATCTGAGCCCCTCTGGGCATTCTGAGGTCTGCTCTGGGCAGGGCTGGCAGCATCCACAGCATCCTCTCCATAGGAGATGACAGAAATTCTCTTTATCATCTGCAGGCTGCTGAGGAAACAGGAACAGAGACAGCACAGTGCAGAGAATCCTGCTTTGCTGGAGTCCAGGACATCCCTGTGGCCACCCTGGAGGGTTTGGGGACAGGACAGGGGGTCTGGGATCTGTACAGGGGGGTCAGAGCCTCACACAGAGCCCAGGAGGACACTGCCTCTGATCCCTGCCATGGCACTGAATGCCCACAGTGTGTGAAGAATCACAAGCTGAGAGAATTCAAAATAAGCAGTATTTAGTTTATCATAGAATGGAAATGTAGAATCTGGGATTTTTAGTATCTGGGGCTGAAGAGACAAGCTGGAGGAATTGGGGAGTGGCCCCTGTGCTCCTTGTTCTTGCTCTCGTCCCCCATCTTTGGCTGAGTTGGATTTTAGAGATTGGTTTAGAGTAGAAATGCCATGTTAGCATAGGCAGTGGGCATTGGTACAATTCTGTCAATAAAAAGTGCATTTTGGATGTGGTTGGGTCAGGGGTGCTGGACATGAGGTGTGGGGCTCTCTGAGCCGCCCAGTCCTGCTCTGCTGGGGATGCCCTGCAGAGCTGAGACAGAACTGAGATAATGAAGAATAAACAACCTTGGAAACTGCACTGGGGACTCAGCCTGTCTGCTCTGCTCTGTGTGAAACACTCAGGGCAAAGAGAAGACAAAAAACCTCAGGGAACAGCAACCCCAAGGAGAATCCCAGGAAACAGCAACCCTGAGACTGCTTTTTAAAAGATCAGGCACCAGCATCTCCAGGCAGTCACACCCAGGGCTGGAAATCTCCTTTTTCACCATCTGCAGCCTGGTTTGCTCAGGAAAATCCAGTGGCTGGCACAGCAAAGCCACATCTGGGGACCAAGGTTGTGCAGGCAGGTCCTGGAGTGCTTCAGATAAACTCCAAATTCTCTGCCTTTACTGCCCCAGCCAGGAAAGACTTTTTAATCCAGAAATCCATGAATTCCCATGAAGGAAATTCAGCCCTGGACTGACATGTTATTTAGAAGACTCTCCACATCATTTCTGCAAGTTCAGGAACTGGAAGCAGGCACCAAAAACCAAAACTCTGTTTCTGCCTTCCCAGCTCCCTGCCCATCACAGCACAGCAGCCCTGCCTTGCCACCACCCTCCTCCTTCAAAAAGAAGAGCTGTTGTGATTTTCCTCCCCTCTTTCCTTCAAAATCTCCCATCACATGTGTGACTTAGCCCTGCCTCTGCTGAGAACACTCTGCAGTTGATAAATGGTTGGATATCTGCCTGGTTTCAGATGTAAAAATGCCTTCAGACTCCCCAAAAATGCCTTCACAGCACCCCTGACTGGAGTATCTGCCCTTGTAGCTGGAGTTAAGGAGTCAGTCCTCTCCTGGAGCTGCCCAACTCTAATTAAGTATTGTTTTCTCCATGTCTACCTTCTCCCAGGAGTATCCCAGGCAAACACATTTTCTTCACTTCAAAGCAAACCCAGACACTCAGCTCCACAATCAGCTCTAAGTGAAGACACAATGAGAATTAAATAGCCACACATTAACAGAATTGGGTCTCTCCTAGAGGGGCCATATCCTGCTGAATTTAATTTCCAGGAGCATCTGAAGGCTGCAGGGAAAATTCTGTCCAGAGCTTTGGTCAGTTTGTGCTCCAAAAGCAGAGCCTGGCAGGAATGGCCCATCAGAGGGAGCACACAGAGCCCTCCACATGACAAAAGGAGATTTTTAACCTCTGTTAAAAATGCCTTGTTTTAATGGAATGTCTTTTGCTTTCATGGAGTGTCCTAATGGAAAATCTGTTTTCCAAGCTGCAGAGAACTTCCCACAGCTCTCATCCTTGTCCTGCCAAAGGCTGAGGGCAGCTTTGCACTCCCCCCATCCCTTCTCTGTCGGAGTCCAGGACATCCCTGTGGCCACCCTGGAGGGTTTGGGGACAGGACAGGGGGTCTGGGATCTGTACAGGGGGGTCAGAGCCTCACACAGAGCCCAGGAGGACACTGCCTCTGACCCCTGCCATGGCAGTGAATGCCCACATGTAAGAGGAATCACAAATCCTAAGAATTTAAAAATAAACAGTAGCTAGTTTGTTATAGAATATAAATATAGAAATTAGGATTTTTAGCATATGGGGCTGAAGGGACAAGCTGGAGGAATTGGGGAGTAGCCCCTGTGCTCCTTGTTCTTGCTCTCGTCCCCCATCTTTTCCTGAGTTGGACTTTAGAGATTGGTTTAGAGTAGAAATGCCATGTTAGTGTAGGTAGTAGGTACTGGCAAAATTTTGTAAATAAAAAATCCATCTTGGGCAGTGGTTGGGTGGGAGATCCCGCACTGAAGGTTTGGGGATCTCTGACCCGCCCAGTCCCCGCGTGTCCTGCTCTGCTGGGGACGCCCTGCAGAGCTGGACAAGAACTGAGAGATAATTTAGAATAAACAGCCCTGATAACACTGCTGGACTCAGCCTGTCTGCTCTGGCTCTGGTGTGAAACACCCAGGGCAAAGAGAAGACTGAAAACCTGATTACCTTGGGGAACAGCAACCCCAGGGAAATCCCCAGGGAACAGCAACCCTGGGGGAGACCCCACTGCCTCGGGGAACAGAAACCCCGAGGAGAATCTCAGGTAAAAACAACCCTGAGAGCTCAGCACAAGTGTCCCAACCTGCTTGGAGTAGCCTCCATAGATGATGATGTTGCCCTCGGGGGTGGGAATCATCAGACAGCCAGACCTTGGGGCAGGCCCCAGCCCTGCAGGAGCCAGCCTGCTCCAGGTGAAGGAGTCTAGGTTGAAGGAGTACACATCGTTGTAGTAGATGAAATCTCTGCAGAGAGCACAGGGCACAGCACATTTTGTGATGGGGACAGGATAAAACTGCACCTCAGAGCTCTGCTCACAGCCCCCAGGGGAAAAGGTGTTTATAAGAAAAGGATCTGACAAGATTCAGAGGACAAAAGTGCTGGGCTGAGCTTTGGCTAAAACGATGGGCAGTGTTTCAGTATTTCACACCCTTTAAATCACAATTTCTTGTCTTTCCACCACAAAAACATAGCTCAGTCCCAGTCCTGCTGAGGATAACCCTCCCATCAACACCCAGATTTGTTACTGGGGAATTTTGTTGCCTTTTTTAAGGAGGACTCAAACTCCCAGCACTCACCTTGCACTCTCATGGAAACCTCCAAACACGATCAGCTGCCTCTTGCACACAACCATGCGATGCCCACTTCGTCCAGAGGGCCCTCCTGGTGCCCTGAAACACAAAAAATTCCATTTATCAGCAAAATCCCCTGTCCTGGCAGAGCATCAGGCCATTTTTACTGAAGTCAATGGCAGCTGAGCCCAGCCTCTCCTGGAAATGGAACCATTGGAAATGTGGTTGCCTCAATCCAGGTCTGCTTTTCTCCAGAACAGGATGGGTACTCCTGCTGGAATTCTTGGGATGCAGCACAGGTAGCTTTATTCCTAGAGATAACCACCCTAACAGCACCCAGAGTGTTTCCAGTGATGACTCAGGAGCTGATTCTTCAGGGGAGTTTAATGAACAGCACTTCACAATTGCAGGGAAGTCACTCCAAACTGAGGTGTTTTCTCCAAGCACCAAGACACAAAGCCTGGCTCTGACACCCACCCTCCCTCAGGAAATCAAATTATTACCCACAGCACCTCCCTCACCCACCTGCAGCTTGGCTGTGACACCAAGCCAGGGAAAACACTCCAAGAATTACCCAGATTTCCTCAAGAACAAAGGCACTGCAGCAAAACAATCACTATCATCATTATCCTACTGAAGGAGGGCAGGGATAGATGGGATGTTGGGAAGGAATTCTCCCTGGAATAGGGTACCCAGAGAAGCTGTGGCTGTCCCTGGATCCCTGGGAGTGTCCAAGGCCAGGCTGGAAGGGGTTTGGAGCACCCTGGGATGGTGGAAGAATTGGAACAAGAGGAGATTTAAGGTCCCTTCCAACCCAAACCATTCCATGACTCAGTGATTCACTTTGTGATCCTACACCCTCAAAAGCAGCCACACATTCCTGTTCTGCTCTTCCAAGCTTTCCTGGCCTTTCAGATAAATGTGCTGCTTCCATTTCCAGGAACAAGCAACACCCCTTCCATCTGTCCCATCCCAAAGGCTCCTGAGGAGCTGGGCAGCTGGACCCCATTCCAGCATGGATTCACCTTCACCTTCACCTTCACCCTCAGCATCACATGGGAGGCAAAGAAAACAACCCCAACTTCCCAAAAAAACCAACTTTAGGCCAAAGAGGGTTTGCTGTGTGTGTTCTCTGCCCTCATGGATGAATCCATCCCATTTTCCCTCTGTCCCCATGGATGAATCCATCCCATTTTCCCCCCATGGATGAATCCATCCCATTTTCCCTCCATGGATGAATCCATCCCATTTTCCCTCTGCCCCCATGGATGAATCCATCCCATTTTCCCTCCATGGATGAATCCATCCCATTTTCCCTCCATGGATGAATCCATCCCATTTTCCCCCCATGGATGAATCCATCCCATTTTCCCTTGCTCAGGAGTCTCCCAAAGTTCCCAGCTGGCAGCACTGAGCCCAGCAAGGTTCCTCCTTCAAGGTGTGGAAGTGATTGCACAATCAGGGCCTCAATAAATAAAATTGAAAACAGCAGCAAAGCCCAAATCCACAACCCCCCCAAGCCACACTTGGAGTGGCAGCAGGGAGCTGGGAATGTGGTGATGGATTTCTGTGGAGAGGGAAAATGAGGGCCCTTATTCACCACAGAAAATGACAACCTCACCCCGGTGATAATGAGAAACTCCACCAGAACAGCAGAGTCTGGGGAAGACTGAATTAATATTGATTGCTTGGACACTTTATTCTAACAGAGAGGAGGTTTTTCCAAGCATTTACTGGATCTTTAAGTATCACCCTGCAGAACAGCACCTCTGGTATTAATTTCATCAAGACCTGAAATCAGTATTTTCTCTTGCTGTAATAAAGCTCTTGTGTCATTACTCCAAAAGATGGGACTTTTTAAATCACTGGTTTATTTTTTTAAGGAGAGGATGAATCAAAACCAGGCACCAGGATGGTTTGTGGGAGGAATTGTAGCATTTTTTTTTGTCTGGAATCTAAACTGGAATAACCAGACCTCCTAAAATTTCATGTTTAGATCACAGCAGGGACATTGTGGACAAACCAACACATCAAACCCACCTGGAATGGGGCACTCGTGATCCTTCCCATGGGAACAGAGACAGAGACTTTACCTCTCTTGTGCAGACATTTCTTCATGAATAATTAATTTTATTACTCTATTATTCACATTAAAATGATGTTTTCTAAACCCCACACATGTACCCCATGTCTGTCACCTGGCATTACTCAGATGATACTGGATACACAGAATTATTTCTTGTTCTGTGTGAAGGCTCTTGGTACCAAAGGTTAAAGAAACATCAACAGAGTACTTGGGGCCAGATCCACTGAAAATATTTACACCTTCACTCCTGTCAAAATTTGGCACCTGCTTCCTTTGACAGGCTTGAATTACTGGCTTGTTTATCCCAAGGAATCTCAGGGCAGCAAATGCCAGGCACCAGAGTGAGGTTGGGTAGACACAAACTGGCTTCTCCAGTGGTGGGAAAACTGGGAGAGCCTTGCACTGGTCCACCAGTCCCCACTGGAGAAAACCAGGAAAGCAGAGCACCAGTTTGGGGTGTCTGGAAACAAGAGAGTTCATGAGACTCCTCCCTTCAGCTAAGCAACACTGAGGCACAGCCATATCCCAAAAATTAGGTATGAAATAAAGAGCTTTGGTCTGAACAGAATTGGAATACATCTCTCATTCCCACATCTTTCTGCACACCCATATCCCAAAAAATAGGTATGAAATAAAGAGCTTTGGTCTCAATAGACTTGGAGTACATCTCTCATTCCCACATCCTTCTGCACCTCTCATTCCCACATCCTTCTGCACAGCCATATCCCAAAAATTAGGAATGAAATAAAGAGCTTTGGTCTGAACAGAATTGGAATACGTCTCTCATTCCCACATCTTTCTGCACAGCCATATCCCAAAAATCAGGTAGGAAATAAAGAGCTTTGGTCTCAATAGAGTTGGAATACACCTCTCATTCCCACATCTTTCTGCACAGCCATATCCCAAAAATCAGGTATTAAATAAAGAGCTTTGGTCTCAGCAGATTGGGAATAAATCTCTCATTCCTAAATCTTCCTGGAGGTGTCTCCTCCACCCCTTTGAGCACGGGCACCTCTGTATTTAAGGGAGAGCTGGGAAATCCCAGCACTAGACCAGGAATCAGACTTGGATCCCACTGGCACAGCTCCTCATGAGGCCAGAGAGCCACTGAACACCAGGATCTCAGGGATCAGAGATCCCTACCTGGCAAAGGTCTGATCCAGACAGGAGGTTTCAGCACTCACTTGATCTGCTCCCAGGAGCTCAGAGATCACTGAGATCCAAACGTGGCAAAGGTGTGATCCCCACACGAGGTTTCAGCACTTACTTGATCTGCTCCCAGGAGCTCAGAGATCACTGAGATCCAAACGTGGCAAAGGTGTGATCCCCACACGAGGTTTCAGCACTTACTTGATCTGCTCCCAGGATCTCAGGGATCAGAGATCCCTACCTGGCAAAGGTGTGATCCAGACAGGAGGTTTCAGCACTTACTTGATCTGCTCCCAGGTCCTGGAGGCCAAATGCAGCACCCAGAGGTCTCTGTAGTGGTAGAACTGCTCCCCGTTGGGAGAGGCAAACTCCCCTCCAAAGATCCAGAGCTGCCCCCCAGCCGTGGGCACCACAGCTGCCTGCAGGACAGGAGAGCTGCATCAGAGCAGGGTCCAAACCAGGACAGAAAAACACAAAATCCCAGGCTGCAAATCCCAGGGAGAGCTGCATCAGAGCAGGGTCCAAACCAGCACAGAAAAACACAAAATCCCAGGCTGCAAATCCCAGGGAGCAGCAGCAGCTCTCTGGGGTTGGAGGAAGGAAAGTTTGGATTAAAAGGTGCTCGTGGTTTAGCACACCTTCCCCAGAGTTGGGCAAGGAGCTGGGATCTTCCCACCTCCTGTGGGAAGTTCAAAGTGTCCTAGAAAACACCTTGGGATTAATGTAATAAAAAGTGTTCAACTCTCTCTGTTCAAAACCAAACAAACAAAAGAAAAAAAACTAAAAGAAAACAAAAGAAAACAAANGAAAAAAACCTAAAAGAAAACAAAAGAAAACAAAAAACAAACAACCCCCCCCAAAAAAACCCCCCAAAAAACCACACAAAAAACCTCAAAAAACCCCAAAAAACAAAAACCAAAAAACCAAAAAAATCCAAAAAAACCCAAAAACAAAAAACAAAAACCAAAAAAACCCAAACAAACAAACAAACAAAAAAACACCAAAAAACCAAAACCAAACCAAACCAAACCAAACCAAACAAAACCACAAACCCCCCCCCCCAAAACAAAAAAAGCCCACCAAAAAAAAGCCCACAAAAAATGCCACAAACAAACAAACAAAAACCCCCCCAATAAAAGGAATTGTCCAACATTTGGACAAGAGGAGAGGCTGTTATTGCTTTGATTGTGTCATAGCAGAGAGGGTTTTTTTTTTTTTTGTTTTGTTTTGTTTTTGTTTTTGTTTTTGTTTTGCACAGAGTAGCACCAAAACACCTCTGGCATGCAAGATGCCAGTCAAAAGCAGGGAGAAGAGTGAGACTCCACTTCACTAAAATTATCTGTGTTGGGACCAAGGAATAAGGAAGGGATCCCCAGAATCCCAAGAAATGCTGTGGCTGTGCAAATTTGAATTTGTGTTTTCTCCAGGGTACCCATCCCAGCTCAACATTGGGATAATGACCTCTTCCCTCACCCGGCTTCATTCCCTGCCTGTCTCTCCTAATAAACAAAGATTTTAGCCCCACACAGGACCATGGCCAGCCACAAACCAGCCCAAACATGAAAGGATTAAATAAGAAAATCCAGGGTGTGCTTTCAGGATTTGTGGGAACATGAAGTTACCTAAACAAAGGAGATGTGTGCCTGAATTCCAGTGTTTAAAAGCTTAAAGGGAAGGTTTATGCAACAGCCTGCTCATACTTGTGGGTGACCTTTCCAAGAGCTGGCTTGAAATTCATGACAAAACCAAATAATTTCCTTGAACAGCTGCCAACACCTGCCCATAGCTCCTCTCACCTCAACTCCAGCAGTGTCAGAGGTCAGGATGACAAATAAAACTGAAAACAAGCCCTGGCACCCACAGACACACTTCTGATTAAAATATAAATATATTATAAATATATAATATTTAAATTTAAATATAAATATAAAATATAAATAAAAAAATAAAAATATGAAATAAATCTATATTATATTTATATTATATTATATTTAAAATATAAATATATTTATATTAAATATAAAGCCACAAGGAAGACAAAACTGGCCAGCTCCTGAGGCTGAACTGTCTCCTGTGAAACCACAATTAATTATCAGCCAGCAAACCCTGCTGAAGCAGGACTCCTCAGTTTATTGTTATTGGAATCCCTTTGGATTGAGCTGCTCGACAGCCACCTGCTGGCTACTGGAATGTGGCCTCTGAATCCAACTCTGTTTTAAATAACACAAATTAGCCCCAAAATCAAGGCAGAATCTTTCAATTCAGGGAGCAAGACTGGCACTGAGTAACATAATAAAGGGATATGAAGCTAATTGGGATGTTGGATTTTACCAGGGAGCTTTGGGATGGGTAGGAAAGGGACATTCACATCCTGTGTGGAGCTTTGGGAAGGCACCAGTCACCCACTGGCTACAGGTATGAAAATCTATCAGGTGAGGGCCAAAGATCTGCAAAAAATACAAGTCTTTGGTGCAGGTGTTCACATGAAGTAAAAAAACCAAATTCTCCACCCTCAGGAGCAGCCAGTGACCTGGATCTGCAGAGGGGTGGGTGTTGGAGTCCAGGACATCCCTGTGGCCACCCTGGAGGGTTTGGGGACAGGACAGGGGGTCTGGGGTCTGTACAGGGGGGTCAGAGCCTCACACAGAGCCCAGGAGGACACTGCCTCTGATCCCTGCCATGGCAGTGAATACTCACAGTGTGTGAAGAATCACAAGTTGAGAGAATTCAAAATAAGCAGTATTTAGTTTATCATAGAATGTAAATGTAGAATCTGGGATTTTTAGTATCTGGGGCTGAAGAGACAAGCTGGAGGAATTGGGGAGTGGCCCCTGTGCTCCTTGTTCTTGCTCTCGTCCCCCATCTTTTGCTGAGTTGGATTTTAGAGATTGGTTTAGAGTAGAAATGCCATGTTAGCATAGGCAGTGTGCACTGGTAAAATTCTGTCAATAAAAAGTGCATTTTGGATGTGGTTGGGTCAGGGGTGCTGTACATGAGGTGTGGGGCTCTCTGAGCCGCCCAGTCCTGCTCTGCTGGGGATGCCCTGCAGAGCTGAGACAGAACTGAGATAATGAAGAATAAACTGAGATAATGAAGAATAAACTGAGATAATGAAGAATAAACAGCCTTGGAACAGGCACTGGTGGACTCAGTTTGTCGTCTTTACCTCTGGTGTGGAACACTCAGGGCAAAGAGAAGATGAAAAACCTCGGGGAACAGCAACCCCGAGGAGAATCTCAGGGAAAAGCAACCCTGAGAAGTGGGGAAGAGCCCAAGAGCTCCCTGCTGGCAGCAGTGCCTGGGATGTTCATGGATTTAGGGCTGTGGCCATGAAGGGAACAACGAACTTTGGTCAAATCCCAGTTTGGAAATTCAGGGCCCTCTGGGATTATGGATTTGAGCAGAATGCAGCACAGAGAATTCATATTTGAAGAAGAATCTCAGCCCTGGCTCTGCCTGAGCTCTGCCAAACCAACAGACACAACCCCAAATCTTCATTCCACACTGAACAGAGGACACCCATTGACCACAACACCTTGGACAGGTCCAGGCAGAAAAGCTGCAGTGACACCACTGGCAGATCATTACAAGGAGAACACAGAGAGGCAAGAAACTCTCAGGAAGTGTTAAAAAATCCAATTCCCCCTCCCAAATGCTGTTCAGAGCCCTCCCAGCTGCTGCTCTGGGCTTTACCTGGTGGGCACAGCGCCTCGGGGGTGGGTTGGGGATGTCCAGCCTGGCCCAGCTGTTCTTCCTGATGTGGTAAATGTACAGCTCATTGTACAGGAAGGTCTGTGGG
This sequence comes from Cisticola juncidis, assembly GCA_013400215.1. Taxonomy (NCBI): domain Eukaryota; kingdom Metazoa; phylum Chordata; class Aves; order Passeriformes; family Cisticolidae; genus Cisticola; species Cisticola juncidis. Next base: position 41,404 of record VXBR01006738.1, read on the forward strand.
AGGAAAAACAGCTCAGCCCAGCTCTGCACAGGGGGTTGGGTGAAAATGCAAAGCACAAGCTCCTCAGTGGGCTGGGAAGGAGGACAACCAGCTCCTGTACTCTTCCACTGGGCTGGAATGTTCTTTCCCAAACCCTTGGTGATAGCTGGAGATATGAGGATTTAAAAACTTGGAGTTTAACAGAGGTTCAGGTTAAAGCTGCTCAACTCCAGAACTGCTCCAGGTGGTAAAAAAAAGCAGAATTAGTCTGGGAATACACAAGACAGAGAGTCAAACAAACTTGATTAGCAGAGCTAGTTTGATAACCAAGATGCCATGGCAGGAACAAACAGAACTGTGAAAATTACAGTAGATAGGATTAAACCTGCTTAGGGAAGAGAGAAGATTCAATCAACTTCTGCTGTAAAATGCATGAGTTTTCTGTATGATTTTTAACCTGATTATTGTAGTAGAAATCATTAACCTGTTTAAAATAGTATAGAAGCTTTTAGGAAACCTGAGTAAAATTAAATTCTGATCACCAAATCAGTCTTCCCATCTCTCATCAATTCATCAATAAATTAGTTCAGCTCATCACACTGGGTAACTCTGATGGGCAAACATCACTGCCAGGCTGGAGTTTCCCAGAGCAGTTTGTCTCCAGGAGCACAAAAAGCACTTGCAAACTGCACAAATTCAGGAATAAGAATGTTCCTGAGTGCAATAATTTGCTGCTGCTCCCATCTCCAAGCAGCAAAGGTGCAGAAATATCTTGTTTTGAGAAGTGGAAGAGATTCTTCACTCATTATCCCAAATGAGGGGCAGATATGGCTACAATTAAGTCTGGAGAAATTATGAAGCCCTGAAATATTGATGCTGAGACATCACTCTGACTCCTTAATGGGTTCCAGCGTGTCTCCTTCCTGCCAACTGCTCAGCCATGAGACACAGCCATGGCAGAATTAAAAGGCTATTTTGCTCTCATTCAGGGACAAATACATATTTTATGACTCTGCCTTGAATTTCTCTTCAAATGAGACCCGTGCAAATTACAGGAAAAGGGGGGAGGGGGGAGATAAAAAAGAAGAAAATGAAGTATACATTACTTTTTGGCCATTGAAATATTCACCTCCAAAAAGGATCAGCTCGTCTCTCTCGGGGTGAGCACAGAGGGAGCAGTTTAGCCTGAAAGGAAAAAAGAGAATGGAAAAAAAAAGATGTGAAAGTCCTGTAAAATCCTGAACCTTGGAACCTTTAACTCAGGCCCCAGCACCTCTGCCCTCCAGCCACAAAGGTCTCTCCATCATCTGCCAAATTATTCCACTGTGATGTTCACCCCAGGGCTAAAAACTTCTCCAAAGAAATTAATTTCTTCCCAAACTTCCAGCAAGATGGATTGGGCAGTGTCTGAGAGGCTCTCCTATTTCAGGAGCACACGTTACTCTGTGATTTAACTCCCCCTTTGACGTGAGCTCCTGAATTTTAATGCTGGGGTGGCAGGAACAAAAATGACTTTTATGAGAGCACAGAACTCTGGGCTGTCTCCTCTCCATTTATCTTTATTCTGCACTTGCTGCTGGTCACTGCTCTGAATACCCCAAGTTTGTGAACCCCAATTAACAAAGTGTTTTTTACCTCATGACACATCCTTTGGGCTCTGAATTATTTTCAGCTCTTTAATTCAATCCCAAAACTTCGTCTTCACTTTTATTTTCCTTCAAAGCCCTGAAATTTAACCCTGCTTTGCCTCTCTTGTGCTGACAGGGTGGTTAAAAAGTGGATTTTGATGCCCAAAAAAAAGCTTTTCATCTCTTTTTAACCATGAATTCAGTAAACCAGGTGTTCAATATATCATCTGTACTTTCCATTTTTGGGAAATAACTTTACATAAACAAATGGCATTAAAAGCACCCCCAACTGCTCCAGAAGTGGCAGCCAAAGCCTCCCAGAAGGCCTCACCTGGGTGAGGGGGGTGGGCAGGACGACTCAATTACTTGGGTCTTTTTAGCATCCAAACTCTGGAATTCTGCTATCAGGGCTTCAAGATCCTCCTGCAAAGAAAAAAATCAGACATGAGCAGCCTGACATGCACACAAAACCAGCACTCACTCCCACAATTTCCCCTTTTTTTAAAAGAAAAGTAACTGCTCAAATACAACTGGAAACTCTTTTATCTCCAGAGAAACCTTATGCATCTTTATTCCCTTTCAACTTTACTCTATTAAACCCAAAATCTGCCCCCCTAAAAGTCTTACAACCCCACTACTCATTTCCCCCCTTCAGGTCACTTTTCTGAAGGTGTGGCCCAAGCAGAAATTTCCAAAATCTGGGAATTTTGCCTCTGCAGCATGGAATCTCTCTGCAGCCAGGAGACGTCCACAGGGGCACCTTCCCTGCCTTTAAACTTTGAATTAGGCCATGAACACCACATTTTTACCAGGGAAAGTCACAGTTTTGAGGCTCAGACACGAGCAGCCCCTCTAGGAGTGCGAGAAACAAAGATTCCCATTTGCTTTTGAGACCAGAAGAAAAGGATGAAGGGGATGGAAAGATGGAAAGGCTCCCAAGAAGGAGCCTTAACTGTGTTTTCCTGTCCTTTTTCACACCTGCTGTCACACAGCGAGGGACGGGAGGGGATTTAAGCAAGAATCTGCTCAGAATCAGAGAATGAGGGGCTTTAAATCTCATCCAGTGCCACCCTTGCCATGGCAGGGACACCTTCCACCATCCCAGCTTGCTCCAAGCCTGGCCTGGAGCACTCCAGGGATGCAGGAGCATCCCTGAATCCAAATTTAAGGAGGTTTGGACAAGGCTCTTAAACAGATGTGGGATTTCTCAGTGGGATTGTTGTGTGTTCGCAGCACCGGATTATCCACGTGGGTCCCTTCCAAACCATTTTATCCTGCTGTTCCCTAATCCAGCTTCCCTCTGGATTCTCTCCTGTGCTCCCAGCCCTCAGCCTGTCCCCAGAGCCACCTCAGGGCTGTCACCTCCTCCTTCTTGGCTCTGCGGGACACCTTCTTCTCCATCTTCGCCAGCGTCTTCTCCGCGCCTTTCCCCTTCTTGTCGCGCTTCCCCTTCTTCCCCATGGCGGCGGGGCCGGGATTTCCAGCGGGATTCCAGCGGGATCACAGCGGGATCACACGGGGACGGGATACCCCGGGATACCCCGGGATCACAGCGGAACGGGATACCCGAGGATTCCAGCGGGATCACAGCGGGATCACTGCGGGACGGAGCCGGGATACCCCGGGATCACACCAGGATCACACAGGGCCGGGATACCGGGAATTCCAGCGGGATCACTGCGGGATCACAGCGGGACGGAGCCGGGATATCCCGGGATCACACAGGGACGGGATATCCCGGGATCACAGCGGGACGGGATATCCCGGGATTCCAGCGAGATCACACCAGGATTCCAGCGGGATCACTCCGGGATCACACCAGGATTCTAGCGGGATCACTCCGGGATTCCAGCGGGATCACTCCAGGAACATACCGGGATCACAGCGGGATGGGGCCGGGATATCCCGGGATCACACAGGACTGGGATCCCCCGGAATTCCAGCGGGATCCCACCAGATTCCAGCGGGATCCCTCCGGGATCACACCAGGATTCCAGCGGGATCACTCCAGGAACATACCGGGATCACAGCGGGATGGGGCCGGGATATCCCGGGATCACACAGGACTGGGATACCCCGGAATTCCAGCGGGATCACACCAGATTCCAGCGGGATCACTCCGGGATCACACCAGGATTCCAGCAGGATTCCAGCAGGATCACACCAGATTCCAGCGGGATCACTCCGGGATCACACCAGGATTCCAGCAGGATTCCAGCAGGATCACACCGGGATCACACCCGGACCACGCCGGGACCACGCTGGACCGGGATACCCCGGAAGGCCCCGGGATGGAGCCGGGACGGGGCCGCTCCTTGCGCCGCGCGGCAGCGCCCCCTGCCGGCCCGGAGGACTGAGGGCTCCCGCCCTGAGGGAGCGCTGCGGGAGCTCCGCGGGCCGCGGCCGCTCCGAGCCGGCGTGAGGAGCCCCGCAGGACCGGGAGANTCCTTATAAATTTTCTTAAATTCTAAAAAGCGAGTGATTGGCGTTTATTACAGGGAGGCTTTGAAATGAAAAAGCTGCATTTTTAGGGAATTAACCCTCAAAGTCTCCACCTGCTGGGGGAGTGAGAAGTTTTTGACCTCTTGCACACCCAGCTCCACTCCCCCCATTTTGATGCTTCATCATTTGTGGTTATTTCCATAAATTCAGAGATTCTCTGAGCTCAGATTGCTTTCTCACCCCTTTATTTTCATGTTTTTGGTGCAGTTTGGGATCATTTGGAGGCGGCTCCCACGTGGGGCAGGACGTGGCTGCTGTGAGTTCTCTGATCTCTTGAACTCCCCAGCCCAGCTTCTCACGGGGGATGTGGGAAAAGAGGATGAGGATGAAAAAAAAAATAAATGCCAAACACTCGCTATTTAGAATTTATGAAAATTTAATAAGGAATAAAAATTGGTTATAAAAAATAGTAATACAAATGTAATAATAATAAAAGTTAAACAAATTTTTAGAGTCAGGACAAATCATGAAACAATAAAAAAAAAAGAAAGGTAGCCCAGGCTGCACCATCCCCTGTCTCAGACAAAGGCTGGTCAGGGGAAGGCAAAAAGTAGAGAGAATTTTTTTTTTTTTGAGGACTGCCTCATGATTATGCATATTTTATTTAAAACAAGTAATTTCTTTTGGTTCTTGTCACAAAAGCTTTCTGTTAATTCTTAGGTGCCGGTGGTCTGTTGGTTGTTGGAAAAGGTTCTTTTTCTGTTCATAAGGAAGCCATAAATTCTTTTTCACTAGAAGATTTAGGAGTTCTTGCAAACTGTTATTTCTGTGAAGAATTTCTTCTCTCTTTTTTGAGCTAAAAGAATATCACTTACACACAGCCTTTATTTTAATTACTAGAACTTATTGTTAATTACAAAACTACATTCACTATATTATTCAAATGTTAATACAGCATAACTTTTCTACCTAGCATATTCCATATAGTAAATATCTGTGTAGAGCCACACAATGTGACTTTTTCACAAGGGGGACAACCAAAGCTCTGCACTGCACTTTGAAAATGCAAAACACAACAGGAGAGTGAAACAGGGCAGGGATTCCTCAGGGAATTCAGCCCTGCTCACTATTGAGGATTTGCTGTGTCCACAGTGGTGACTTCAGGGATGAATCTTCCTCAGAAGGATGAGGATAAAGATGAAACTAGAGACCTGAGAGCACCAAAATATCAATTTAAAGCCCCAACACTGATTTAGGCAAGCTCTTTCCACAGGTTTCCCATCAGGCAGGGTGGGAAAGGCCACTCCAGCCACTCCACATTCCCACAGTGTCACCAACATCTGGCCAGCTGGGGCACACACGGAGCTCCCACGCCCAGATGTCCCCAAGTCATTTCTGTTGTGTCTCAGGTTTGTCCCTGCTTTGTTTGGAGGAACATGAGCTGCACTCTGGCTGTGTTTGCACATTTGGTGCTGTTGTCTCTGGCAGCCCCTCTGCAGCTCTGACCTATACAAAGCCCACGTGGTTCCACTTTGTTATTTTTTTATAGTCTGGAATATGCTCATTCAACAGGATGGTAAATCCAGCTGTATCAGCAAAGTAAAGAATAACAGGCATGAAAGCCTCAGAAAAGGCTCAAAAGCTTTTTCCCACAAGTCTTCTTTGTGCTCCAACACTTGATTTATTTTTCCCTTGTTAATGCTTTCTGAAGCCAGTAGCAAGGAAGGAATTAATGCCACAGATTAAGCGGGAGGACATGCTGACAGCACAGGAACTAAATCAACCAAAAAGGCATTGCAGGGGCTGGAATTGCTGGTGTTGGAGAGCTCTGCCTCTGTCTGTATGGAAAGAGGGGGATAAAGATAAACCCTGCAAACAGAGAGGGCTGCCAGTGGGGAGTGTTTTATAGGATCATGGAATGGTGTTGTTGGAAGAGATCTTAAAAACCATCCCATCCCATCCCATGCCCTGCCATGGCCAGGGACACCCTCCACCATCCCAGGTTGCTCCAAGCCCTGTCCAGCTTGGACTCCAGGGATGAGGAGTCAAATGAATCAGGAATCAGGAGCATTTCCAGAGAGCCCAAACTCACAGCAGTGACACCTTGGAACAGGGGGTGTCAGGGAAGTTCAGCAGAGCCAGAGCTCTGAGTGCCCTGGATGCCAAGATGCCCAAGAAAAATTATTTTTTTTAACTGCTGTGTGCTGAAAAACCCAGAAAATCATGGAATCATGAAGGTTGGAGCAGGCCCTTCAAAGCAGCCCCACTTTCATTGCCAACTATGTCCCCAAGTGCCACATTTTTTGGTTTTTACACAATTCCAGGTATGAGGACTCCACCACTGCACAGGGCTTGACAACCCTTTCCATGAAAAAATGTCCCTGATAACCAATCTAAACCTCCCCTGGCAAATCCTGAGGTCATTTCCTCTCCTCCTGTCACTGGAAGCAGCTTCATGCAAGAAAACTTCACTAAATGAGTCAAAATAATCTTTGGTCTCCAGGCTTGGGCTGCGATTTTCCTCCTGCACACAGATAAAATAGGGAGAAATCCACCCAAAATGTGCTCTCCAGGCTCTGGTGACAGAATCAGTAATCTCCAAAGGTAAATCCAGCTGAGGGCTTTTTTTGAAAAAATCTGGGAATTGTTGTTTTTTCTCGTGGCTGTGCTGACAGTCCAGCAGAGGCCCCTCATTCCCTGCTTTTGTCAGGAGAACCTGGAGCTGCACTGGGAGCTGGCAGGTGGCTGCTGCTCCATTCAAGGCTCATTTATAACCAGGAGCTGATAAAATCTCCCAGCCATTGAATTGGCTTCCTGGATTTTCTCTTTGGAAGTCGGTGCTTTAATATCTCGGGAACAGAGGAAGCCAAGGGAGGCAGAGGTTTCCCTTGGGGGAAGTACAAAGCGTGGCTTTATCCAGATACACATCCCAAGGGACATCCATCTAAATCCATCAGCACAGGGGCAGGCTTGAGGCCAGAAATTCCCTGTGAAGCTGTGAAAGCCCTTACTTTTGCCATTCCAGTTGGATTTCCTTGGGGTTTCTGCATTTTTTGAGAGGAGAATTGGAGCAAATAAATAAGAATGTCAGAGCAACAGAGCCTGAGACTCCCTGCTCTCTGATCTCTGGGTTTAACTGGTTATGGACAGGGGGAAATACAGATTTTCTGATTTGTGTAAGGCAGAACTTGTCTGTGAGGGTGCTGAGGGAACACTGACTGTGCTGGGATCCTGCATGGGATATATTCCATGCCAGAGCAGGGAGATTGTGGAATTCTTTCAGCTTTCCCCAGGAGCAGCTGCCACATGAGCAGGTTCTGCTCCCACTGTTCACTGGCTTATCCCCCTTCCAAAGCACCCAAATCCCAAAATTCCCTTCAGGGAAAGGCTCTGCTGACTCCATCCCTTACACTTCTGTGAAAAAGTCACATTGTGTGGCTCTACACAGATATTTACTATATGGAATATGCTAGGTAGAAAAGTTATGCTGTATTAACATTTGAATAATATAGTGAATGTAGTTTTGTAATTAACATCAAGCTTTAGTAATTGAAATAGAAGCTGTGTGTGTGATATTCTTTTTAGCTCAAGAAAGAGAGAAAATAATCAAGAATTCTTTGCACAAAGATAACAGTTGCATAGACCCCTAAATTTTCTAGTGAAGAAGAATTTATGGCTTTCCTTATCAACAGAAACAACTCTTATGGCTTAAACCAGACTCGCAGATGCCAGAGGGTTGAAAGACAAGTACCAGCTGAAAATAACTGTTTTAAATAAAATATGCATATTCATAAAGAAATTTCTTAAAAAAGAGAGAGATTCCTCTCTGGATGCCTTCTCCTGACTTTGTCTGGGACAGGGGAGCCTGGGCTGCCTTTCTTTGTTTTTTTATTGTCTCATGATTTGTCCTGACTCTAAAAATTTGTTTTAACTTTTATTATGATTGCATTTGTATGATTCTTTTTATAAAACCAATTTTTATTCCTTATTAAATTTTCATAAATTCTAAAAAGCGAGTGATTGGCGTTTATTACACATCTGAGTGAGCACAGGAGGACGGGGCTCCTGGAGGAATTGCTGTTTCCATGTATTCCAGCCAAACTTCCTCGTGGAGCAGCCAAATTTCTGTGCACATCACTGCCCTCTTTTGCTTGTCCTTTATCAGGGGCTGCAGCCCGTGGTGCCCTTGTGTCATCAGAGGGGGTGTTTGGGTGTGTCCCTGGTGTCACTGAGCTGTGACCGGATTTACCAGCCCAGAACCGAAGCTGCTCCCATTGAAACGCTCCAGCAGCTGCTCCCAAGGGCTTTGTCCAGCTCTTGTCACATTTTTAGGGACACTGACCCCATCAATCTGCTCCTGTCGTGTGCCAGCACGATGAGAAAGCAGAAATCTCACACTGTCTTTATGGCTGTCCTGGAGCTTCATTAATTAGGCTGGTGAACCATTAATTAGGCTACCTAAGCTTCTTTGGAGATGCTTAATCTTCCCTGGGCAAGCAGGGCTCACAATATCAGGATGGATCCAGCTGAAGCTGCTTTTCCTTACCTGTCACCAGCCTTGTTTTGCTGTATTCCCAATTTGCTGATGAACAGGTTTTGATATTTTTCCACTCATTTATGAATGGAAGTGCCAGTGTCATACACAGGTCCTTGCCTCACCTGGGGTTTGCAGGTCCAGGGCATAGTTTGGGGCTCAGCTCCCTATCTCTGAACCCACTTTGAGATTTCTAAAGAAATAATTGGGTGAACCTGAAAGAAACGAAGTGAGTAAAAGGAAACTCCAGAAAATCGGGAGTGAGAAGTGAGAAGCGAGTCTTGGCCAGTGAGATCATATTTCTCAAAGAGCAAAGCAGCCAAACACATCTTAAAATCCCCTGCTCTTTCCAAAGCAGCGTTTCCTCTGCCCAATATTCAAATTCGGAGTCTGATGCAACCCGGGCTGGAGTGGAATCAGACTGCAGTGGCTGCGGAGCCCCACGAGGTGTCAGCGCCAGTGCAGCCCCGCTGCTGCTGCTGCTGCTGCTGCTGCTGCTGCTGCTGCTGCTGCTGCTGCTGCTGCAACACCCACCCTGGCCTTGCATCAGCTCCGAGCGGGGCTCGGCACTCAGGGATGGGACAGACTGGATTCAGGGATGGGATATCCCAGCTCCTGCACAGCCCTGGATTCAGGGATGGGATATCCCAGCTTCAGGCACAGCCCTGGATTCAGGGATGGAATATCCCAGCTTAAGGGAA
>VXBR01006738.1:55719-74870 GCA_013400215.1 Cisticola juncidis
AAAAAAAAAAAAAAAAAAAAAAAAAAAAAAAAAAAAAAAAAAAAAAAAAAAAAAAAAAAAAAAAAAAAAAAAAAAAAAAAACCAAAAAAAAAAAAAAACAAGGAAGGAAGAAGCAATTCTGGGGGGAAAGCAGGGCAGAGCCAACTGATTCCTGCTTTTTTTGCTTTTTTTCTGATGCAACAGGACCTTGCATCAGTCCCTGAGGATGCTGCAGGGCTGTGGCCAGGACCAGGAGGGTGGCAAAGGGATTTTTCTGTGTGCAGGGCAGCACAGAAATCCAGATGGAATTTGGCCCACACAGCAAGAAGTAAATCCCAGAGAGAATATTTTGCAGGATTTGTGGGTTTATCTTGGGTACAGGAGCTTCTCAGATTTGCTCTCATGAACAGGACAGACAAAAACCTGTTTAACCTTTGCTCAGCACTGAGAGCACCTGCTCAGAAATTCCATGGGGAACTGGGAAAAAGGCTAATTTTTCTTCACTTTCTGTTAATTTTAATTAAATGGGGAAGATTGGTTTGAGGCTTGCAGGATTTCTAACTAGGTAACACCAGGTTCTGGTTTTTCTGGGGAATGTTAGAGGCACCTGAAGAAAACAAACATAAACAAGGGGACAAAAGGATTTTCCATCCCCAAATGTTCCTCTCTGACCACAAAGAGTAATTTTTGATTTTTCAGAGGGTCTGGGATTATTGTGGCTTTAAGTGACTTTCTCCTGTGAGCTGTGATTTTTATTTTGAAGCCAAAATATTTAATTTCCTCTGCCCGTGGAAGGACTCCCCAGTTTACAGCTCAGACCTTTCCCTGCTGCTGCTTCCCCAGGGAAGGGGCTGCCAGAGCTGAAATTCCTGCAGGAATTGCCCAGCCTGAGCCATCATGTGAGAGCTTAAACTCTTTACCTTGTGGGGAGCCAGTGCCTCTTTGTAAAGCCTATTTCAGGTGACTTGGACACCGTGGATTATGTTGGTTTTTTCTTTTTTTTTCTTTTTTTTTTCTTTTTTTTTTTTTCCCTAATGCAAACCCAGTGCTGGCACAGGGATAAATCCCATTTAGCAGGAGCAGGGCTGTGGACAGACAGACAGACAGACAGACAGGAGAGTGCAGGGAGCTCAGCCCAGCACCCCCAGAAATGTCATTTAAAGGCCCAGCTGCCTCCAAACAGCAGGGAAAGGTGGCAGTGCCCCAGACCACCTATTTTTAGGACACATTTAAATAAATCCTGGATCTCCAAGGTAACACATGAGTGCTTTTGTTAGAATTGTTTTTAATATGTGGAAGTCATTAGGTGTAAAGTTCATAAATACCACTGAATATTAAGTATCTGTAGATGGTGATGTTAATGATGCACTGACTGCAGATGTGTTTTGCCATATTGAACTGTTGCTAATTAACCTGATTATCTTCATGATGAAGAAGTTGTTGTGGCCACCAGCCCGGGCTCCTCTCGTGTCCCTGGTGGCTTTGTCCTTGCTCCAGCTGTGCCCAGCTGTGCCCAGCTGTGCCCACAGGCAGCCCCCAGTGCCTGGCAGGGGAGGGCAAGGAGCTGTGCCAGGCCTGGATCTGTGGAAGCCGAGCCCTGGGCACCCCTTGGCTGCTCCCCAACCCTGCTGGGACAATCCCAAAATTTCAGTTTCACCTCCCCCAGGAGGATTCCAGGGGCTGCTGGGTTTAGGGAACACCAGGCTTCTGCTTTTTCTAGAAAATGTTAGAGGGATGTGGAGAAAACATCAACGAGGGGCAAAAGGATTTCTCCATCCCCAAATGTTCCTCCTCAGGGGAAAAACTGTGACCAGCAAGAGTCATTTTTGCCCTGGTGCCTTTTGGAATCTCCTTCAGGTCCTTACAGGCCCCAGGTTTGGAATATTCTGCACCACAAAGAGCCTGGCAAGGCTGAAATCCCAGCCCCTGAGGAGGAGTTTTATCTTCACCCTGCTGCTGGCACAGGCACCACGGCCCCTCCAGACATTTCATTTCTCTTTTTGCCTTTCTGCTCCCAGATCCAACATGCAGCAGCAGCTCCCTGCACCACCAACCTCCCAAATTCCTGAGGTGCCCAGACCTGATTTTGGAGCTCTGAGGAGCCCAAGGGACAAAGCTCCTGCCCTGCAGCTCCTTTCACAGAGCAGGAGCTGCTGTGGAGGGGCAGCTCCTGCTTTTCCCAGCAAGTCAGAGCAGGAATGACCTCCCTGAAATGCAGAGCCAAACTCCTGGAGATGCTGAAACAGCTCCAAAGGACAGCACACCACACTCTGGAGTATTGCACCATCCCCAGGGTTTGCTCTGTGATTAATTCCTGTTGCTGTTTGGGGATAATTCTGGGCTGCTCTGGGGCTGCAGGATTTGTCACCTGATGCTGTGACAGTCCCTGGAGAGTCCCTGGTGGTGCTGGCACGATGCAGACACAGAGTGGGAGCTGCCCATGGAATTGGAACAATTCCAAGCCCAACCATTCGAGGATTCTGTGATGTGAGGAAGGCAGGGAGCCATGGCAGCTCCACCCCCGAGGTGGCCCTGTGACCTGTGTGTGTCCCTGTCACCCTGAGTGACCCCAGCTCCTGCAGAGAAACCCAGAGAGCAGGGTGGGATCCTCGGGCTGGACATCCCAGTGGCTGCAGAAGGAATCACTTCCTAAAGGAAAGTAATTGAAAAGTGTTGGAAAGAGCTCTTAATAATAATAAAAAAGGAATTCTTTTCCCTGTATAATGTCAACCTGCCTGTTCCTGTATCTTGGGCACTGTCCCTTGCTGCTGGTGCATTCCCAGCTCCTTCCCAGCTCCTTGCTGGCTGCCACAGCTCCAGGAGCATCCCTGGATCCCTGGATTCAACTCCCTCAAATCCAGAACAGGCACTCCAAGGCATGGATTGCACAGGCCTAAGGCAGCAGGGACATTTTCCCAGCAAACTTTGACTGCAAAGTGTTTTTTGGGTCCTGCATGGGCACCCCAGGACAGCGTGAATTAAATCAGGGGAGAGGCTCAGGCAACAGGAATTGCCATTTCTTGCTTCCCTGGTCTCTAATTCCATGCAGAGATCCAAGTGTGGATTCATCTTTCCCCTCGTGCAGCTTGGATGAGGAGCAGGGGAATTTCCAGCATTTATTGCCCTGACTGATTGAGGCAGAGCCTTCAGTCTGTTCTGGGAAGATGAGCAGGAGGGAAACTTTCCTTTCCCAGCAGGGAAACTGAGGCACAGCCAGGAACCACGGTGGTTTCCATGGATTTCCAGTCCCTCCTGCCCACCCCGATGTTTCCTGTGCCATTCCCAGCTGGAACTGCAGTCCAGGGCAGGCAGGAAATTTGCATCTCCAGGAATTATGCAGGAAAAAACCTTACAGGGATCTGTAAAAAATCCCTGTTACATTTCCAGGTGTGAATCAGGGGGTTGGAGAAATCCTTTTGTTAAAGATCTCCACCCATTGTTCCAAAAATCCTGTGCTGCTGAGCTCTGACACCTAAAAAACAGATTAATTAAATAAAAATAAATCTCCAGCAAAGTCAGCCAGCTGGAGACACACCTTTATTTCATGGCTTTGCAGGTTAAAATCAGCAACTCCTTTAAAAAATGGAAAAAAAACCCCTCCAGGCAGTTCCATTGCCTCAATATTACAGGAACAATTTTGTTGCTGGGTGTTATTTTGCTGCAAGGAAGTTTGTCAACATCAATTCTCCTTTTCTCCAATTTCCCTCATACCTGGAGCTCGTTTTCACTGGATGAATTTATTTCCCTTTATTAGTTCCAGCCACAGTTCCCTGTCAGCTCCTTGTTCTGATTTATCTGTGCACCCTTCAAGCTGTTCCTGTTCCGTGTCACTCCCCAGCCTGCAGTGGCTTCTTCCCAACCCAAACAGATTCAGGGCTTTCATCTCCCACACAAATCTTCAAAGCCACGACACTTTTATGGTTTTTGCAATCCCTGCAGTGCTGGGACATTCCCACCTGCTGCTCCAGGGGCTGCCCCTTCCTTGGTGGCTTTCCCTGTGTTCTCCATGGGAGCTGCTGGGTTTGGGCAGAGAAATCTCCTGGTTTTGGTGGGAGGGTGGGAAAGTGTCTGCCCCGCTCCCTGTGTGTTCTGCAGAGGGATCTGTTCCCATTCCTGCCCCATCCCATCACCTCCAGCAGCCACAGGGGCAGAGCTGGGGCCACATGGGGCTCCCATTCCAGGAGTCCTTCCCAGGAAAAGCCCTCCAGGAGCCTCCTCGGCCACCACTGATGAATCCACGTCGGTCCTCTGGAGGAGCCTCCCAGAGAAGCTGCGGCTGCTCCATCCCTGGGGTGTCCAAGGCCAGCGTGGAAGGGGCTTGGAGCAGCCTGGGGCAGAGGGAGCAGGAGGAATTAAGGACATTTCCCACCCGGGGCACTCCTTGGGTCTGTGAGGGCACCAAGGACAGGCCCAGGGCCCGTCTGAGCAGCCAAGGGGGATCCTCAGGGATGATCCCGGTTTTTCCTGCACTCCCGGAGCGTCCCTGAGGCTCCTGCAGCCCCAACAAACCCCACAGACCCCTCACAGACCCCTCACAGACCCCTCACAGACCCCTCACAGACACCTCACAGACCCCTCACAGACCCCTCTGTCCCTCTGTCCCTCTGTCTGCGCTGTCTGAGCTCCAGGGCAGCCCCAGGGGTGCAGACACCTCCTGCCTTTGTTGGGTGTCCACGTCCCCCCTGTCCCCACCCAGAGCCCTGCAGGGGTCACCAGACAGGCAGGGACACGGAGCAGCATCCCACAGATCCGGGGGGACTGCAGAGATCCATGGGTATCCCACAGATCCGGGGGGACTGCAGAGATCCATGGGTATCCCAAAGATCCATGGGGTCTGCAGAGGTCCCTGAATTCCTTCCTTGTCACACCTGGATTGGGTGTAATCTGTGTGTGACCNCAGCCTGGGGCAGAGGGAGCAGGAGGAATTAAGGACATTTCCCACCCGGGGCACTCCTTGGGTCTGTGAGGGCACCAAGGACAGGCCCAGGGCCCGTCTGAGCAGCCAAGGGGGATCCTCAGGGATGATCCCGGTTTTTCCTGCACTCCCGGAGCGTCCCTGAGGCTCCTGCAGCCCCAACAAACCCCTCACAGACCCCTAACAAACCCTCACAGACCCCTCTGTCCCTCTGTCCCTCTGTCTGCGCTGTCTGAGCTCCAGGGCAGCCCCAGGGGTGCAGACACCTCCTGCCTTTGTTGGGTGTCCACGTCCCCCCTGTCCCCACCCAGAGCCCTGCAGGGGTCACCAGACAGGCAGGGACACGGAGCAGCATCCCACAGATCCGTGGGGATTGCAGAGATCCATGGGTATCCCACAGATCCGGGGGGACTGCAGAGATCCATGGGTATCCCAAAGATCCATGGGGTCTGCAGAGGTCCCTGAATTCCTTCCTTGTCACACCTGGATTGGGTGTAATCTGTGTGTGACCTTTGCTGAGCCCATGTGACACCACTGAAATCTCATTTACTGGGATTCCTCCCCAGCTTTTCCTGCCCATTCCTTCCTTTGGGATGTGCCTGTGCTCCAAGGGAACAGCCCCAGCACCACCCTCTCCTTTAGGAAGGAAAACCTTGGGAATTCTGCCCTCTGCAACCCCAAACCTAAATCCTCCTCCAGCCCCTGGGAGCCTGAGCAGCCCCACCCTGCTCCTTTCCTCTTCTCCAGCCTGGAATGGGCAGGGAAGAGGACCTGCAGCATTTTCCCCATAAAATCTTGGTCCCTTCCCACTGCTGGGGGTTCCTTTTGCTGCACAAAACCATGGACACACCCTGGGAATTGGGATGTTCCTCCTCTGCTCCCTCCTCGTGCCCAAAGCTCTCCCACATTCCCATCCCTTAGTTTGAACCTCAGGAAAATGGATTAGGATTTAAAAAAGCTTGGAGATGAGGTCTGGATGCTCCATTCAGCTGCCAGAGGAGCATTTGGAAACTCAGGGGCTGATGGATGTGGGATAATCATGGAAAAAGACAAATTTTGGAGGCAAAGACCAGCAACGAGAGTGTTGTAATTCAGCTTTCTTTGTTAAAAAAACAAAACAAAACGACCCAAAACAGAACAACCCGAACATTGAACGGATTTGTTAAACCACAGACATAAAAGAATCAAGAAATACTACAAAACAAAACAAAAATTAAAACATTGCAAGAGACATCTTGTTGTCCAAGGCCATTGGATTCAGGAGCTGCTGGCTGCCCAGCCCTCAGTGGAATTGCTGTGCTGCCAGGAACACAAATATTGGGAATACACAGCACTTACTGAAGAGAATTAAGACTAAAATTAAAGAATTACCCCTTGCAAATAAATAGAGTGTCATCTACAGCAATATTTAAATTAGTAAAACAGGTTTTTTTAAAGCAACCAAATGTAACAAAATCGTAAATCAGGTTTAGGTTTTCTTGTGTGTGTTAAGAGCTTTTTTTGTGTGTGTGTGTTTACAAAAAAAACAACAAAAATACAAAGCAAAGTCTCTGAGAAGTCAAATTCTTCACCAGGAGTGAAGGTCACCCTCCCTTTGTTCTGAGGGCAGGAGCCAGGTCTGGGAACCACCCAAAGTCCTCCCTCTCCAAGGATTTTGGTGGGACATGGACCTGCCCATCCTCTGAACAAACCAGGGACGTTTTCCCTGTGTCTGGCGTTGATCCCACCCTGGAACTGGGAAAAATCCCCACTCCAGGCTGAGAATCCCGTGCCAGACCTCAGGGAGAACTCAGGTGGAGGCATAAAGTCTCTTCTAGGCAGTTTAGAAATTAATTCAGTGTTTAAAAAAATACTTTTTATTTTTACTCCTTACCACTTCCACAGCTGGAGGAAGCCACACCCCTTCTCAGGCAAGGAATGGGGGGGAAAAGCAGGGAATAATCCTGTGGATATGGGATCCTTTGGGATCACTGACCCCGAGCTGCACTTCCTACCCCTACATCAAACCCTTGGCTGCACCAGCAGCATCCCCTACACATTCCCAAACCAGCTCCAGTTCCAATTCCAACTGGGAAGAACTTGAGTCCAGGCAAACCCAAACAATCCTGGGTGTAACTCC
This sequence comes from Cisticola juncidis, assembly GCA_013400215.1. Taxonomy (NCBI): domain Eukaryota; kingdom Metazoa; phylum Chordata; class Aves; order Passeriformes; family Cisticolidae; genus Cisticola; species Cisticola juncidis. Next base: position 62,733 of record VXBR01006738.1, read on the forward strand.
TGGGATGTCCTGGCAGGGATGAGGAGCAGATTCCCAGATTCCCATCCCTGCAGGGATGAGGAGCAGATTCCCATCCCTGCAGGGATAAAGGAGCAGATTCCCATCCCTGCAGGGATGAGGAGCAGATTCCCATCCCTGCAGGGATAAAGGAGCAGATTCCCATCCCTGCAGGGATGAGGAGCAGATTCCCATCCCTGCAGGGATAAAGGAGCAGATTCCCATCCCTGCAGGGATGAGGAGCAGATTCCCATCCCTGCAGGGATAAAGGAGCAGATTCCCATCCCTGCAGGGATGAGGAGCAGATTCCCATCCCTGCAGGGATAAAGGAGCAGATTCCCATCCCTGCAGGGATGAGGAGCAGATTCCCATCCCTGCAGGGATAAAGGAGCAGATTCCCATCCCTGCAGGGATGAGGAGCAGATTCCCATCCCTGCAGGGATAAAGGAGCAGATTCCCATCCCTGCAGGGATGAGGAGCAGATTCCCATCCCTGCAGGGATAAAGGAGCAGATTCCCATCCCTGCAGGGATGAGGAGCAGATTCCCATCCCTGCAGGGATAAAGGAGCAGATTCCCATCCCTGCAGGGATGAGGAGCAGATTCCCATCCCTGCAGGGATAAAGGAGCAGATTCCCATCCCTGCAGGGATGAGGAGCAGATTCCCATCCCTGCAGGGATAAAGGAGCAGATTCCCATCCCTGCAGGGATGAGGAGCAGATTCCCATCCCTGCAGGGATGAGGAGCAGATTCCCATTCCTGCAGGGATGAGGAGCAGATTCCCATTCCTGCAGGGATGAGGAGCAGATTCCCATCCCTGCAGGGATGAGGAGCAGATTCCCAGATTCCCATCCCTACAGGGATAAAGGAGCAGATTCCCAGATTCCCATCCCTGCAGGGATAAAGGAGCAGATTCCCAGATTCCCATCCCTGCAGGGATGAGGAGCAGATTCCCAGATTCCCATCCCTGCAGGGATGAGGAGCAGATTCCCATCCCTGCAGGGATAAAGGAGCAGATTCCCATCCCTGCAGGGGTAAAGGAGCAGATTCCCATCCCTGCAGGGGTAAAGGAGCAGATTCCCATTCCTGCAGGGATGTCCCTGCTTGGCAGCCAAGCCTGGCTGGCTCTGGCTCATCCCAGGGCGGGCACAAGGCTGGGATTCAATCCCTGGGGTCACAGCCAGAGCTCTGCACCAGCCTGGAGCCGCCTCTCCCTGGGGCTGCCCTTTCCCAAACTCCAGGAGTGCTCTGCTCCAGCCCTTTCCCAAACTCCAGGAGTGCTCTGCTCCAGCCCTTTCCCAGTTCCATGTCAGGAGTGGGTGGAGGAGAAGCTGGCATCCCACAGGAACAGCCCCAGGCAGCCAGAGCCCTGTGGAAGGTTTGGCAGTTCCCTCCTGGATTTGTTTTGGAATTTTATTTTCTGTTAAAGCCCGAGAGCGCTGTGGCCTCGGCTGAAGGCACAGGAACCTCCCCAGACTGAGGGGAACATTCCCTGGGATTCCCTGCAGGGCTCTGCCACTGGAATATCCCTCCAGGGCTGGAAAATCACAGGAACAGCCCCACTGCCCAGACCCACCACGGAGCAGCCCCTGCAGGAGCCCAATTTATTCCTTCCCTGAGCCACCCACTGGGAGAGGACTTGGACAACAACAAAGCCACGTCCCAGGAGTCCCAACCCAGCTCAGGGGCTTTAAAGTTTGTTCAACTGTGCCAGAGTCCCTTTGAACTCCGTGGTCACTGAGAGGGCTGCTCCAAACAAAAGCCTGTTTACCAGAACACGGTGTCTGAGATGGAAAACACTGCAATTTCTGCAGGAAATTATAAAAAAAAAAGGTCATTAAAAATCCATCAGGGTGACATAAACACCCCTGGTTTTAGCAGGGCTGAGCAGGGCTGGTTCCTGAAGAAAGAGGAACCCAAGGGGCACAGAAGGGCCTGGGCAGCAGCTCCTGCTGTGCTGAGCAATCCCTGTGGGGTGCAATTCCCTGAACACCCCAAAGTGCCAGCCTGGGAGCCTGGACCAAAAACAACTGAGAGGAGCAGCAGCTGGAGCTGGGCTCAGTGCAGGGAGCACAGGATGTGGCACAGCCACGGGATCTGTGACCTTCAAGGTCTTTCCAACCTGAATTCCATGGACAGAAGGGCTCCAGCTGTGCTTGCAGGGAATGGAATCAATGGGGATTCCTGTGGGTCCTCATTAGGTCACTGTGCTGACCACAGGGTCCTCGTGGGGAGGGCTCATCTCCCTCCAGGACTGACCACAGGCTCCAAAGAGCACAGAGAAACAACTGGGAAAACCCCACCAGTGCTGGGAGCGATGGGAAACTGGGAACTCTCTCACTCCCCTGCCCTCCCTGACACATCTCACTCCGTGTCTGAGGAAAGGGAATCTTTCCCAGGGATGAATTCTCCCTTTTCCATACCCAAATCCATCAGGACAGGGCAGCCAAGGGCAGATGTTGCTGGTGCAAGGGAGGAGATGAGGCTGTAGCAGCCATTTTCATGATTGGAGAAACTTCTTGTCTTTTCTTTCTAGAATGAAATTCAGTTTTACCCCTTCCCTCTTATCTCCCAAACCTCCAGGAAAAACCAAGCCAAGCCCTTCCAGCTGTGTCTCCAAGCTCTGGTGGAGGACAGCTACAGGGGATCAGTGATTCCAGGGTGAAAAAAATCAGCTTTTAGGCAGCTAAACCTTGAGATGTGAGATGTGAGCTGTGGCTGAGCAAATTCAGCCTCTTGTGGCTCCGTGCTGGTACCTGGTTCAGTTTCTTCCCAAACTTCTATTGCCAAGGAGATGCTGATGAGACCCCAGGAATGTGGGATCAGTGCCAGAGGCTCAGGTTAGTACAGACAGATCTTCAGCAGCAAGTGAAAAATCATGGAAATCCAGCAAAAGCAAAGCAAGCGGGTTCAGGATTTAATTAAAATCCGTTAATTGCTTAATTTTTTTTTTTTTTGAGAGCTTCTCTTTCAAACCAGTGTGGAAGGGTCACCAGGACACTGTGGTGGTCATCACCTGATGGACAATGTGGCCACACCAGCCTTTGGGGGGTCTGGCCCCTGCCCTTGGTGCCAGCTGACTTTGGGCTGAGGGCTGAGATTCCAAGGCCTTGGCTTTGCATCCCAAGGAATTCTGCTGGTGGGTTTGGCACTGAGAGCCCCCAGGCTGAACCCAGGCCCTGCAGGAGCTGCCCTGAGACCTCACAGCCAAAAACCCTGCAGGTGACAGAGTGAGGGTCCCTCTGCATGGAACAAGGTCCAGCAGGAGCTGCCATTTCCCAGCACTGCCCAAATCCATCTCAGCCTTCAGCTGGAAAAAGCCAAAACTCCAGTTCAGGTTTTGTGATTCATGATTTATGCCAAAGCCTCTCCCCAGGCATCGGATCTGAGATGCTCCAACTCATTGCACTGGCAAAACCCTTGGGTTCTGCCCTCTGGATATTCCCAAACCAGCAAATCCTCATGGATTAACTCAGCTCCCAGAGAGCTGCATTGGGAATCTGCACACTGTCACTGAGCTGATTTGGGAATCTCAACACAGTCACTGAGCTGGATTGGGAATCTCCACAGTCACTGAGCTGATTTAGGAATCTCCACGCTGTCACCTGATTGATTTAGGAATCTCCACACTGTCATTGAGCTGATTTGGGAATCTCCACACTGTCATTGATTTAGGAATCTCCACACTGTCACTGAGCTGGATTGGGAATCTCCACACTGTCATTGAGCTGATTTGGGAATCTCCACGTTGTCACCTAATTCAGGAATCTCCACACTGTCACTGAGCTGGATTGGGAATCTCCACTCACCCTGATTCAGGAATCTCCATCAGCTGCCATGGAATAAAGGGCTGATTGTCTCCCTGTTCCTGCCCTGGAGCAGGACACGGGGCTGGCAAAGTGGGAATGTGGAGCTGCACCTGGACACAGCCACAGCTGGGCAGGAGCTGCCCTGTCCCAGCACAACCTGCACAGGACAAAGTCCCCTGGTGTCCCCAATGCCCCTTCATCCCAAAGAACTCTGCTACAAGGAGAATCCAGCGGGAAGCCACAGCTCCTGGAGCACCCCGGCTTCCCAACAGCCAAGTTCACAAAAAAAATGGGAATTATTTCACCAACAGTTCACCTGCACAAAGCACAAGCACAAAGATCTGCACACAGACAGCAAAGCAGCTCCAGGGGGAAAGCTCAGAATTCCAAGGGATGTCAGAGCACAGAGCACAATGAGCAAATGGTGCAGGAACTGCAGCTTTCCCAAAGGGACACTCTGGACATGGAAGGTGTCCCTAAGGGCAGGGCTGAGTGCTGGGGAGCTGCAGGAGCTGGGGTGTGCTCAGGGAGGGGGTGGCACCACGAGAACAGACCAGGGTTTCACATGTGGATCATGGATTGTGCTCAGGGATTGCTCCTGGAATGGGAGGTGGTGCTGGGATCTGCCAAGAGCTGCTGCAGGAAGGAGGGTCAGGCCCAGGCCCTGCTCCCAGAGCAGAACTCACTGAGGTGGGCAGGCCCTGGCACAGGTGCCCAGAGCAGCTGTGGCTCCCCCTGGATCCCTGGCAGTGCCCAAGGCCAGGCTGGACAGGGTTTGGAGCACCCTGGGACAGTGGGAGGTGTCCCTGCCATGGCAGGGGTGGCACTGGATGGGATTTAAGGTCCCTTCCCAACCATTCCATGTTCTCCAGCAACCCGAGGTGGCTCCTGTGCCCTTCTCCACAGCCCAGCCCCGGGTGGTCCCATCTCCGTGGCACATTCCAGAGGAAACACAGCAGGACAGAGGGAGCAGTGCCAGGAGAGACCCCAGGGAATGTGCAGGGCAGTGCCCACCCTGGATTTGTCTCTGCAGATGGTTTAGGGGCAACCATGGCTCCCTGGGCAGGGCCATGAGGAGAGAGAGCACGGAGCTGCTCATGCCATGCTGGAGGAAAGCTGGAACAGCAAGGCATGGAATGAGCAAGCCAAGGACTTGGCCTTCTGCTGAGGGCATCTCCTGGGCAGGAGCTGCCCCTCAGGGCTCATTCCCAGGGATGGGCATTGGGAACAGCATCCAGGAGCTGCCTGGGATCTGGGAGTGCTGATCCAAGTGCAGAGGGTGACAGGGCCGAGTGAGGAGCACAGGGACACTCAGAGGAGTCCCTGAGCCTGCTCTGCCTTGTCCCACTGCCATGGGGGTGAGTCTGGGGGGCTGAGCCAACCTCTGCTTCCCATCCCTCACCTGGGCCAGGTAAGGCAGCCCAGGAGCCCCCCAGGGCTCTGTGGCAGCCCCAGGCACTCCCAACACTCAAACCAGACCCCAGAGCCAAAGCAAAGGAGCCCCAGAGCCCAGCACAGCCCTCACACACACACAGGGCACCCCTCTGGAGCTGGAATTCCTCCTCCTCCTGGCTCGTACCAAGGATTCTCCTGGCTGCTCTGGGGGCTGGGGGGCTGCAGGGGCTGCAGGAGGGGAGCAGAGCTGTGCTGGCAGCGGGAGGGAGGGGATGGATCCTTGTGTCATCTCCAAATAACCTTGTGCGTTTCCTCGAGCTCAGTGTCCCTGCTCCTCCTGCCTAGGATTCCTGAGGAACCACTTCCATCAGCTTCTGGCACAGCACGGTGGCAGAGACTGCAGAGAAAGAGAAGGAGAGGTCAGATCAGCCCCAGCAGGAGCCTGGGCCATGAGGGAAGGGCTGAGCCTCTGCTGAGCCCTCCCTGAATCCAACTGAAGGCTTGAAATATTCCATGGATTCTCTCTACTCCATTCCATGGATTTTCCCTACTCCATTCCATGGATTTTCCCTACTCCATTCCATGGATTTTCCCTACTCCATTCCATGGATGCTCCCTGCTCCATTCCCAGAATCCCAACCTCAATTCCAACCTCACTCTGCTCCTGCAGCAAGGACCCTGCCCTGCTCCAGCCTCTCCTTGCTGCTGATGCAGGAGTTAATTGGGGATGCTCTGAGTGTGAGCAGCCAAACTGACTCAGGAATGGGCATGGAAAATCCAAGGTGGAGCTTTTCCTTCCAATTCTGTGAGCCCCCAGCCTCTGCTGAAGGACAAACCCACCCAAAGCCCCCTGTCCTGCACACAGGGCAGGTGGGAGCAAAGGCACATTCCAGGAGCAGATTTCCCAGGAAAAGGTGCTGCACTGAAATAATTTTATTTTCCCACCCACCCAAACACTCCTCTGCCCCCTGCTGCTCCATTCTGTGGTTGGACAAAATATTCCTGCATAGCAAAATAAATTCAAATCACAGCAAGTGAGGCTCAGATCAGTTGGAGGTGATCAGATTATCTGCAGTGGATCAATAAATCAAATTTTAAATTTCTCACTGGACACTTGCAGGATTATCACTATCTGTTCCCAGAATATTTTCAATTTCAACAAAGCCTTGGTCCTGGGCTTTTCCAGGAGCAGGGAATGCTGCTCTGCTGCTAACAGCCTCTTTGCCAGGATTAAAACCAACAAAAACATGGTATTGGTCCCAAACTTTTGCCAAATTACTGCAAATCAGGATGCATTTTGGGTGCTTGGCACACATGGCAATCATCAGGATAAATTTGTTCCCATGAAAGCAGAATGGAGCAGAGCCAGGATTTTGGAAGCTCCTCCAGAGGGAGGAGAGCCAGCCCTGCCAGCTGCAGCACAGCACTGGGAAACTTTCTGGGAGTTTCCCAAGAGTTTTGGGAGCTGCTGCTGGCTGGAGATACTCACAGATGCCTTGGAGAACCCACTTGGGCTTGTTTTGCCACCAGACCCCGAAGAAGTAGATGGGGATCCCACTGAGGATGATGGCAAAGCCGATCCCACATTCCTTGGGCGTCATCCAGAAGGAAACAGCGATGAGGAACAGGCAGGCCAGGATGAAGAAGATGGGCAGGCAGATGTTCACCTGGGCAGGGAGCAAGGGGCAGCTCAGGATCCACTTGGGGAGGGACAGAATTATCATCCCCCCATGGCCAAGAACCTCTCTCAGCACATTTCTGGACCTCAGTTCCATAATTCCATAATTCCATAACTCCATAATTCCACATCCAAATCATCAGTACCAAACACCAAACCCAGCACAGGCTGGGGCTGTTCCCAGGGCACTCCAGGCAGGGCAGCCCAGCTTTAAGAAAACCCCAAATCCACAGGGAACAGCCAGCAAAGGTTCCCTTTGGGAAGGAACCACTCCAGCCCTGTGGATTTGTTCCCCTGTGGGTGCTGCTGCCTGGCACAGACCAGAGTGTGGGATGAGGGAAAAACAGGGGGAGAGGCACTGGGGCTGACAGGATCTTGGCCTCCCCCCAGATGGGACACGGGGCTGCCAAGCTGGCCAAGGACATTGGGGACAGAGCTCAGCAGGGGCTGGCTGCTTTAGCAGGAAACTATTTCAGGGGAATTCCATGGGAGTACAGAGTGTTACACTGGGAGCCACAACCTGGGATGTGTCTGGTGCTCGTGGAGAATAATCCCAGGAGTATTATTCTCACCCCACCCCAGCCCTGTGTCCCTGTCACCCAGGGCTCCCTCACTGTGCTGTCCCCAAGGCAGCTCCCTGTGCTCCTGCAGGGATCCAGCAGCAGGGACACCTTTTTTATAACATTCCCCTGCAATCCCAGCCCTTTTTCCAAGCAGGACACCTTCTTTAGAACATTCCCCTGCAATCCCAGCCCATTTTTCCAGGCAGGACCCCTCCTTTAGAACATTCCCCTGCACTCCCAGCCCATTTTTCCAGGCAGGACCCCTCCTTTAGAACATTCCCCTGCACTCCCAGCCCATTTTTCAATGCAGGACACCTTCTTTAGAACATTCCCCTGCAATCCCAGCCCATTTTTCAATGCAGGACACCTTCTTTAGAACATTCCCCTGCACTCCCAGCCCATTTTTCAATGCAGGACACCTCCTTTAGAACATTCCCCTGCAATCCCAGCCCCTTTTTCCAGGCAGGACACCTCCTTTAGAACATTCCCCTGCACTGCCAGCCCATTTTTCAATGCAGGACACCTTCTTTAGAACATTCCCCTGCAATCCCAGCCCATTTTCCAGGCAGGACACTTCCTTTAGAACATTCCCCTGCAATCCCAGCCCATTTTCCAGGCAGGACACTTCCTTTAGAACATTCCCCTGCAATCCCAGCCCATTTTCCAGGCAGGACCCCTCCTTTAGAACATTCCCCTGCAATCCCAGCCCATTTTCCAGGCAGGACACTTCCTTTAGAACATTCCCCTGCAATCCCAGCCCATTTTCCAGGCAGGACCCCTCCTTTAGAACATTCCCCTGCAATCCCAGCCCATTTTCCAGGCAGGACACTTCCTTTAGAACATTCCCCTGCAATCCCAGCCCATTTTCCAGGCAGGACCCCTCCTTTAGAACATTCCCCTGCAATCCCAGCCCCTTTTTCCAGGCAGGACACCTCCTTTAGAACATTCCCCTTCACTGCCAGCCCATTTTTCAATGCAGGACACCTTCTTTAGAACATTCCCCTGCACTGCCAGCCCATTTTCCAGGCAGGACACTTCCTTTAGAACATTCCCCTGCAATCCCAGCCCATTTTCCAGGCAGGACCCCTCCTTTAGAACATTCCCCTGCAATCCCAGCCCCTTCTCCAGGCTCCCCTGGCAGTGCCCACCCCGCTCTCACCTTGATGGGCCTCTCCAGCTCCGGTTTCTTGTAGCGCAGCCACATCATCCCGATGATGGCCAGGGCCACACACAGCCAGTTAAAGAAGCTGAAGAAGTTGATGACTGAGAAGATGTTGTTGGAGAAGGCATAGAGCAGGGTCATGACACACTGAATCCAGGGAAAAGGCCATTAGGAAAGGCAGCAGGCAAAACCAGCTCTGTTACAACACTAAACAGGGGTATTTAGGGGAAATAAATAAATTTCCTTTTCCCAGGAAAGGGATGAGATTGAGTATTTTTTATTTATTTAAGCTATTTTCAATTGGTGCCTGGAACCATTTCATAGGATCATGGAATGGTTTGGGTTGGGAGGTCCTCAAAGCTTACAGAACCTCTAGTTCCAACCTCCTGCCATGGGCAGGGACACCTTCCCCTATCCCAGGTCCCTCCAAGCCCTGTCCAGCCTGGCCTTGGACACTCCCAGGGATGGGAAGAACTCAAGACAGAGGGGGACAGTGAGGAAGGACACGATGGGAAGGGCCCATGTCCTGTGGCACAGGCAGGAATGGCTGTGGCTCCATGCCAGGGGGTCCCAGCCCAGGCTCACCGTGAACACGAGGGACGGGACGGGGGTGAGCAGCCGGGGGTGGATCATGGACAGGATGGACGGCAGGTGCCCCTCGCGGGATCCCACGAAGAACAGCCTGGAGGGGACACAGAGGGGACACGGAGAGGGGACAGTGCAGTCACAGCCTGCACACAACGAGGGGCCAGCCCGAGATCAGCCCTGGCAGCACTGGGACTGCAGGGCTGGAACTGCAGCATTGGGACTGCAGCACTGGGACTGCAGGACTGGGACTGCAGCACTGCAACTCCAGGACTGGGACTGCAGGACTGGAGCTGCAGCACTGGAACTGCAGCACTGCAACTCCAGCACTGGAACTGCAGCACTGCAACTCCAGGACTGGGACTGCAGCACTGGAACTGCAGTGCGGGGACTGCAGTGCGGGGACTGCAGCACTGGGACTGCAGGACTGGGACTGCAGCACTGGAACTGCAGTGCGGGGACTGCAGTGCGGGGACTGCAGTGCGGGGACTGCAGTGCGGGGACTGCAGTGCGGGGACTGCAGCACTGGGACTGCAGCACTGGAACTGCAGCACTGCAACTCCACCACTGCAACTGCAGTCCCTGACTCTCCAGGGAGGCTGTACTGGCCAGGGAATGCAGGAAGATGGATTTATATCCTGCTCTCCAGGGACATTTAGTGACTCCTCAGGCAACCCAGGGATGTGTCAGAGCCAGAACCATCTCAGTCCTGCCCCTGCCCAGCCTTTCTCCCCTTCCCAAGGGATTCTCATCCCTGAAGTTTCCCAACTCTCTGCTTTTCATTAAAGCAGCCCTTTCTCACCACTTTCCCAGCAGCCCCGAGCCCTGAGCCTGTGTCTGGTTCTGGTTTACTGACCTCACCAGGACTTTGCCTGAGGAACAGCACATTGAACCCACTCAAAGGTTGCCTTTAATCTGGTTTTAAAGTCTGACTTTGTCTTCCTGCATCCCCCACATGGCCTTTAGGCCCTCCAGACTTTGTGTCTGCCCACAGCCACTCTCTGGAGAACTCCAAAGAACAGGAACTGAGCACAGCTGGTAAACAAAACCCACAGGATTGAGCAAGGAACCTACCGGGAAGAAGTGAAAAGAGATCCATTGACAGACCCAAAGCACGAGAGCCCCACAAAGACAGGGATGATCCAGGACATGACACCCAGGTGGTAGTTCCCAAAATCCTAAATGGGAGACAACCAGACACATTTCACACTCACAATGTCCCAAAAAACTCAAGAGCTGCCTGCAAAGAATATTTGGAGAATTCTCAGCAAATGCCACAGCTCAGTGCTGAGGCTGTGACAGAGTTTCCCGTATTCCCTGTGCTGCCCCCCTTTCCTGAAAAAGCAGATTGTGGAATTGCTGAAATCCATCAGCAGCCAGCCCTTCCCTCGGGGCCAGGACACGACATTTACCCAGCAGCTATCGGAAAGTTCAAGACCAAACGGAAACTGTGAGGAAACTCAGACAGCAGCTCCTGCCAAGTGCTGAGTCAGGAGCTGGGACACAGCCCTGGGGACACAGACCTGGCCCTGCAGCTTTTTGTGGCAGGCTGAGCCTCTGTGCTCCACTGCAGGCTGGCACCAGCAATGAGGGACTGATCCCAGCCTCTGCTGTGCAGGGCCTGGAGAGCTTGGGAGGGTGGAAATGGGGTGGAATGGGATGAGCTTTCCCACCCAAAGCATTCCAGGATTCCCCACAGCACAGGCTGTGGCTGGAGCAGGGCCCTGGTCCCAACCCAAGGATGGAGCGGTGTCACCTGAGGGGCTCAGCTCATCCTGGGCTGGGAGATTCCCCCTGGAGCCCTGGATAAGCCTGGTCAGGCTCAGTCTGCAAGGTCTGCTCCCTTCTGAAGCCATCCTGACCACACTGGCATTTTAACTAACAGAAGTATTATTTTTCTTTCTTAATTAAAACAAGGAAGACATGGAGAGAGAACAATCCAGATCAGTGTAGACTGAGTGACCTTTCCCCATAAATATCAAGCTGTGGTAACTGATGGGCAGTCACAAGGCCAGCAGAACCTTCCCCAGCTCAGAATGAGGAGCAGCACTGAGTGCCACCCTCTCTGCTGCCAGGATAATCCCCTCAGGATCACACTGTCCTTTCCTCGCTGCTCTTTATCTCCTGCCCAGCATCAGAGTTCCTGCAGGCAGCCCAGACCAGCGTGGAACAGAGCAGGAGATGTTGCAGTGACTCCAAGGCTGATTCCACCTGCCCTGGGTGAGTCAGGCTGCTCTTACCACGGCCACGGCCTCAGAGGTCAGCATCTGCTCGGTGCTCAGCGTGGTGAAGTACGCCAGGTTGGTCAGCACATACACCAGGGTGACCACGGGCAGGGAGATGATGATAGCCAGGGGCAGGTTCCTGGGAAAAAAACATCCATTGTCCTGGAGCAGGGAGTGCTGATCCCAGGGATTGCCACCCTCCTGTGCTCCCTTTGTTTGAGCTGCTGATCCCAGGGATCACCACCCTCCTGTGCTCCCTCTGAGCTGCTCTGTTCTCTGGCTTCTCCAGTATCCTGTGTCCCACGGGAGAGGGGACAAGCACAGGGGAACAGGAGTGGGGGGTCCCCACCTCTGGGATAACTAAAGGTAGAATCTAGATCTTGACTAGATAACCTGTTTAGTGGCTAGGGTTTAACACCTTAGCTAAAAGATTTTCACCAGGGTGACCACAGGCAGGGAGATGATGACAGCCAGGGGCAGGTTCCTGGGAAAAAAACATCCATTGTCCTGGAGCAGGGAGCTGCTGATCCCAGGGATCACCACCCTGCCATGCTCCCTTAGAGCTGCTCTGTTCTCTGGCTTCTCCAGTATCCTGTGTCCCACGGGAGAGGGGACAAGCACAGGGGTCTCAGGGTTGCTGTTCTCTGGGATTTTCCTCGGGGTTGCTGTTCCCCGAGGTAATGAGATTTTTCATCTTCTCTTTGCCCTGAGTGTTTCACACCAGAG
>VXBR01006738.1:74936-99428 GCA_013400215.1 Cisticola juncidis
ACTGTGGGCATTCACTGCCATGGCAGGGATCAGAGGCAGTGTCCTCCTGGGCTCTGTGTGAGGCTCTGACCCCCCCTGTACAGATCCCAGACCCCCTGTCCTGTCCCCAAACCCTCCAGGGTGGCCACAGGGATGTCCTGGACTCCGACACAGGGGAACAGGAGTGGGGGGTCCCCACCTCTGGGATAACTAAAGGTAGAATCTAGATCTTGACTAGATAACCTGTTTAGTGGCTGGGGTTTAACACCTTAGCAAAAAGATTTTCTTAAGATAAGAATGATTGTAATGATTTTAATAATAATTGTATTATTTATAATACCTTGCTTGCTTCAGTGTGTGCAGAGATTAATTAATAAAGCCATCAAAAGAGTATTCTTAGTTAACACAGAAGGGGGAGATCTGAGATTACACAAGACAGAGAGTCAAACAGACTTGATTAGCATAGTTTTTGATAGTTTGATAGCCAAGATGCCATGGCAGGAACAAACAGAACTGTGAAAATTACAGGAGATGGGATTAAACCTGCTTAGGGGAGAGAGAAGATTCAATCAACTTCTGCAAGCAAAGAGTTGCTGTAAAATGCATGAGTTTTCTGTGTGATTGTTAACCTGATTATTGTAGTAGAAATTATTAACCTGTTTGAAATAGTATATAAGCTTTTGGGAAACCTGAGTAAAATTAAATTCTGATCACTGAATCAGTCTTCCCATCTCTCATCAATCACCAATCCCTCCAAAACCACGGGGAGGTGGCATTGGAGGAGGCCACGGTTAGTGGTGAGCATGGTGCTGGTTCATGGTTTTAAAAAAGTTTTTTTCCAGCCTTTCTGTGGTTCCCTGAGCAGCCTGGAGGCTGCAATGGGCAGGGAAGGATGGTGGCAGAAGGGATGTTTTGCATGGAGAGGTCCTGGCTGCCTGGGCAATGAGGAATCCAAGATCATCACAAAATTAAAAATACCCAGTGGCACCAGCACGAGGATTCTCCCTGGGCAAAGGAGCTCCCTTGTGCTGGGGGGATTCCTGGGGGAAATGGGAATCTCTGGGATGCTCTGGGCAGTTTTAGGCTCTACCTGAACTCTGGGCTGAGGGAACTCAGAATTTCCTGAAGAAGTTCAAAGAAAAGGAGGTCAGGCACAGCCTAAGTGGGTCTGTGCTGATACAAGTTTCCCTTTCCCAACAGTTTAACTTCATTTGTGAAGGGAAAGTGCAAAAGGAAACCCTGCTTGGTGCCACTCTAATTGCTCCAAGCTGCAGGAGCAGAGTCAAATACCACGACTGCATCCAGCAGACATGAAAATAATTGCAAAATTCAGCCCAAATTTTACTGTTTCTCTGGGAGGGGGCAGGTCCAGCTTGTGCTTCCCAGCAGGAACAAAGCACCCAGGGTCAGCCAGGAGGATTCTTGCACAAGTGCCCCAAGCAGAAGGGATTTCTCAGCCCTGCCCTGCTCTGCTGAGGGCCCCAAATAACCCCGAGAGGCAGGGGCAGAGCAGGAAGCAGCTCTTGCTCAACAGGATGGGAAGAGCACGGGACAAACACATGGACAGCAGCACAAACACATGGAGAGCAGCAGAAATGCTGAGTGGGAGTTGAACCAGGGCAGAAATGAAGCCCTGAGTGCTCTTTCCTGGCCCATAACTCAACAGAGGTGTCAGGCTAAGGAAGCAGAGATTTCTCCCAGTGCTGATAACACGGCACGGGAGAGCAGGGAAAACAACAGCCCTGCTCCTGCAGGGATTATTGTTCCTTTTCCCTCATTCCAGGCAGGTACAAGGTCATTAATTCATCTTGTTTTCTCTTTTTAGGATAAAAATTGCTTTTTCAATACCTATTCTGTTAAACACACAATGAGTTTCCCCAAAACAGCAGCTTTTCCCCCAGGGAAGTCATGCCAGGACTCACACCTACCTGTAGGGATTTATCATCTCTTCTGTGACAAAATTCAAGTAATTCCTGCAATTTCAAAAGGACAGGGGTTAATTCTGGTTAGCCCATGGCATAAATTAAACCCTCCAGTTGAACTCATCTGCACAGGATGTCCAGGAGGGGCACAGGCACTGATTCTGTGGGAAAACTTGGCATGGATGATGTCCAGGGCCAGGCTGGACAGGGCTGGGAGCCCCTGGGATGGTGGGATGATCTCAAAGGTCCCTCCCAACCCAAATCAATCCATGATGAGGATGGCTACAAGTGGCCTGTTCCCACAGCAAACTGGGCAGCAAAAGGACCAACAGAGGAGCCCTGCAGGAGCTGCAGTTTGGAACTGGAATGAAGGAAGGGAGGGCTGTGCCTTACCATCCTCCATAGGCAAAGAGGCCGCTGTACAGAGCCAGCACGATGTTCCCCACGCCCACCTTGGTGCCCTCGAAGGACTTCTCAGGGGTCAGGTTCTCCACATCACCTGCAGGACACAAACCCTGCTCAGTGCCACGGCCTGGGAGCCCCAGAGGCCTCCAGAGAAACCCGGAGGAAGAGCTGCTCTTGGTCTCAGGGCTGCTGTTCCCTGAGATTCTCCTCGGGGTTGCTGTTCCTGAGGTAATCAGGTTTTTCTTCTCTTTTGCCCTGAGTGTTTCACACAGAGCCAGAGCAGACAGGCTGAGTCCCCAGTCCGTGTTTCCAAGGTTGTTTATTCTTCATTATCTCAGTTCTGTCTCAGCTCTGCAGGGCATCCCCAGCAGAGCAGGACTGGGCGGCTCAGAGAGCCCCACACCTCATGTACAGCACCCCTGACCCAACCCTGTCCAAAATGCACTTTTTATTGACAGAATTTTACCAATGCCCACTGCCTATGCTAACATGGCATTTCTACTCTAAACCAATCTCTAAAATCCAACTCAGCAAAAGATGGGGGACGAGAGCAAGAACAAGGAGCACAGGGGCCACTCCCCAATTCCTCCAGCTTGTCTCTTCAGCCCCAGATACTGAAAATCCCAGATTCTACATTTACATTCTATGATAAACTAAATCCTGCTTATTTTGAATTCTCTCAGCTTGTGATTCTTCACACACTGTGGGCATTCACTGCCATGGCAGGGATCAGAGGCAGTGTCCTCCTGGGCTCTGTGTGAGGCTCTGACCCCCCTGTACAGACCCCAGACCCCCTGTCCTGTCCCCAAACCCTCCAGGGTGGCCACAGGGATGTCCTGGACTCCAACACTTGGGATTAAATTATTTTAATTATCACCCTGCTGCTTTTTGGGTTATGCTGAGCATGGGCACACTTTCCCTCCGGTTTCCCAGGGATGGATCCAGCTGGGTTCATCCCCAAATCAGGACCCCAAAAATCTCAAGCCCAGACTGACTCCTCCAAACTTTCTCACGCTGCGACGTGCTGTCACCAAGGTGATGTCCCAGGGACATCCTGGGGACCTTCCTGCTGGAAGATGCTTTGCAAACAGAGATTGTCACATTGTCCTCTCAACTCGGGGCTGCTGGCCTTCGATAAAGCCCCAGGATTTCCTGCACTTCCACCAGCCCACCCAAACCCCCAGAAACCCAGGATTTCCTCCCGTCCCACCAGCCACCTGATAAAGCAGAGGCCTGTGGCAATCCCTTTGATTGAGGGAAGTTAGGTTCTGGGGCTTTGGATATCACAAGTCACCTTCTTTAGGGCCTGATGATCAAAAGTTCCTGTTGTGGATCTGCTTTTGAAAGAAAACGCCAGAAATAGCAGATTTGATTGTGCCTCTGGTCCCAGCTCTCCCTGAGCAGCCCCAGGTTTATTTATTTTACTTTCAAATGCTCTGTAGTTGTTTTGTTCCCTGTCTTTGATGCTGGCTGTGGGACAGGGATGGCAGAGCCACGCTCCCAGATGGAGTGCAGGGAATGTGGTGGGATCCAGAGGGGCACCCCTGCACCCAGGGAGCCCTGGGGGAGCCCATGTGATTCCTCTTAGGGCACAGAGCTCTCCTAATCACCCCAGCAGCTGCATCACAAGGCAGTCAGCAGGGCCTGCAGCTTAACCCTTCATCCCTCGGCACAGGGCACCCAGGAGGTGCTGCTGGAAAAGCCCAGGGATGCTCCAACAGCAAGCATTTTCCCTCTGGATGGCCTCTTCCTGCCTCACTCTGGGAATTCTTCCTCCCCTGTGCCACTGCTGCAGAGGCTGGGTGAGAAATGTGGATGGACCAGCCCTGAACAGCTCCCACTCATCTTCCCAGTGCTGGGAAAGAAGGATTCTTCCCAGTGCTGGAAAAGGATTCTTCCCAGTGCTGGGAGAGAAGGATTCTCCCCAGTAGTGCTGGAAGAGGATTCTTCCCAGTGCTGGAAGAGAAGGATTCTCCCCAGTGCTGGGAAAGGAGGATTCTCCCCAGTGCTGGGAAAGGAGGATTCTCCCCAGTGCTGGAAGAGA
Source organism: Cisticola juncidis (assembly GCA_013400215.1). Lineage (NCBI taxonomy): Eukaryota > Metazoa > Chordata > Aves > Passeriformes > Cisticolidae > Cisticola > Cisticola juncidis. The sequence goes on from VXBR01006738.1 coordinate 79,287, forward strand.
AGGATTCTTCCTGGCAGCACCATCCTGCAGCATCTCCCACTCCTGGGGCTGCTCCAACCCTCTCCCAGTGACCTGGAGCTGCCCTGTGAGGGCAGGGAGCTCCAGCTCCTCTTTCCTCCTCCTTCCCTGATCTTCCAGCTCTATCCTGATCCTTTCCACCCTGGGCATTGCTCCCTTCTCCTTTCTCCCTGCTGAATCCTGACAGGGCAGAAGGATTTTCCCTATCCCAGCATGGGAGATGCTCTCTGTGCCCCAGGCTGCCCAGGGAAGCAGCATCCTCTGCCCTTCCCTGGCTGCAGCCCCCTCATTGAGCTGCAGGCCCATGGCAGCTCACCCACAGCCCAGGAATCCATCCAGAGTGGGAATTCAAGGTGTGCAGGGCTCCTCCTGCCACATCCCAATCCCAACTGCTCTGCTGGAGTCACCTCAGCCCCTTCCACCTTGTCCCTTCCACCTTGTCCCTTCCCTGCATCTCCCTGGATGTATTTGATGCCCTGGAGCCTGTGATCCTCCTCAGCAAAATGCACCAATCCTTTCTAAAAACACATCCAGGAGAGCCAGGAAATGCAGGGACGGATAAAAGGCTGAGTTTAACCTCAATTCCTGCCTTGCAGGTTCTGCACAGATTCCCAGTTTAGCCCAGGTGAATCAAAGGGCTGAGCAGGAGGGGTGTGCAGGGGATCACATTCCACTGCATCCCTCGGGCTCAGCTTTCCCCACCTCATTTTCTGCCCTTCCTGAATAATTACCAGTCTGCTTCTTTCCAGGCCTTTTGTTAGGGGAATGAGAGACACATTTTGTTCACAGTGCCTCTAATTAGCTGCTGCAACAGCACATGGATGGACTGGGAGAGCAGGAGGCTCTCCAGCATTTCAAACACCCCTCAGGATAGCTCTTCTCAAAGGATTCAGGCTCTCCATGTTCCCACCCTGATCTGGATCATCACCTTCAGCACCCAGGAGGATGCTCAAGCACAAGCACCACTCCATTTCTTATTCACAGCTTTTCCAATATTCTCCTTCTGCCTGTCACAGGCAAAACCCTCCCAGGCAAAATGTTCCTTCTCCTGAGGCAGCCAACACCTCACTGCCCTTCCCACCTCACCTTTGTGAGAGTTGGAGCTCCAGAACCTCCCAGTGAGTTGTTAAATTTCCCATTTCTCAGCCCCAGGGTACAACGGATCTAGCAACAAGTCAGGACACAATTAAATAACCAGAGGAGTGCCCATGCCTCACCATCCTCAGCATAAAAGAATTCTTCCTTGTATCTAATCTAAACTTGCCTGCTTCCAGTTTAAAATTATTTACCCCTCACCCTCTCAACAAGCCCTGCTAAAAAAAAAAAAAAGAATTCTTTAGGTTTGATCCTAATTTGGAGCTTTGATCCAACCCCACCTTGTCAACCAAACTGGGATGTGCTAAGGGAAGAGGGGACAGACAGTCTGTCCAACATCAGACCCAGGCTGTGCTGGACCATCTACAAAACTCCCAGACTCTCCATCCTTCAAGCCTCAGCAATTCCAGCCCCCAGGCATTTGGATCTGCACCTTTGGATGGAATTGAGGATTCCAAATGTGCAGCTGAGGCTGCCAAGCACAGCCTTGGGGCATCCCGAGCTCATCCCGGGCTCCAGGCACTGCCCTGCCCATGCCCGGCACCCCGGAGAGCCCAGCCTGGTTTGAACCGCCTGTTCCACCGCACTCTGCTCTACAATTAACCAAATTAAGGTAACGAGCTGTGACACAAAGCCCATTTGCTGCTCCTGCAGCTGCCAAGACTGCGGTAATTGTGCCGGGTCAGCCGGGGCCTGGCGGGAGGGGAGGGCCCGGCCGAGGCGCTGCGTGTTCAGGCCCTTCCTTCAAAAATGTTCATTTGCTCCCCAGTCGTGTCTAGTCTGGTTTTAATAGCACAGCAATCTTCTCCTGCACGAGGATAATTAAATATTTTCTGCTTGCCCCAACAGCGAGGAGAGGGAACGTGGCCATGGAGAGAGGGGAGCCCTGAGCACGGGGTGTCCATACCCAGAACCCCTCGGCTGCTGAGGCATTTCCCGGGAAAAACAGCGAAAATTCAGGGGACTGAGTGAATAAAAGAAGTGTTTGACACCTGATGTCAAATCTTAATCTGCAGCAGGAGGCTGCTGTGATTTACTTTAGAGGGGCAGGGTGTGGCAGCTGTCCCTGCTTCCTTGTCCCTTCCCTGTCGCTGCTGCCGCGCTCTGGGAATGGGAGGATGAGGAAGGAGCTTCCTGCAAAGCTCCTGCTGGAAAAGCCCTTCTGGAAAAGCCCTCAGGTGGTGGCATTTGCGGGGACAGACAGCAGTGCTGTCCCTGGAATCCTGTTGGAAAAGCCCTGCAGGTGGTGGCATTTGAGGTACAAGGGGGACAGGCAGCAGTGCTGTCCCTGGAATCCTGCTGGAAAAGCCCTGCAGGTGGTGGCATTTGAGGTACAAGGGGGACAGGCAGCAGCAGGGAGTGCTGTCCCTGCAGGTGGTGGCATTTGGGGTGTCAGGGGGACAGGCAGCAGTGCTGTCCCTGCAATCCTGCTGGAAAAGCCCTGTGGGTCGTGGCATTGGGATGCCAGGGGGACAGGCAGGAGCAGGGAGCTCTGTCCCTGGAATTGTGCTGGAAAAGCCCTGCAGGTGGTGGCATTGGGATGCCAGGGGGACAGGCAGCAGTGCTGTCCCTGCAATCCTGCTGTGCCCTCAGGCAGGGATGTTCCCCATCCGTGGGATTTGGCTCCAGCTGCCAGGGAGGATCCTCGGTGGGATCAGGGGTGGGATGGAAATGTCCCCTGCTCCGGGCTCCAGCCTCGAGTGCCAGGCTGTGGCAGGAGCCTTGGCTGACCATGGAATCCTGGAATGGTTTGAGTGGGAAGGGATCTCAATGTTCATCCCATCCCACCCCTGCCAGGGCAGGGACACTTTCCACTGTCCCTCCAAGCCCTGTCCAGCCTGGCCTGGGACACTTCCAGGGATCCAGGGGCAGCCACAGCTTCCCTGGACACACAGGGTCTGCCCCAGGGGACAGTCCCAGCCAGCTCTGCCACCCCCACCCCAATATTGTTTGTAAAAGCTTAAAAAGCTTTACTGTTTGTACAAGTTTAAAGGTGATGTTGTGGCTGGAAACCCTGAACTCTGCTGGGAGGGTTCTGAAAGCACCAGAAGGAAGGTTCAGACCTTCAGTGAGCAGAGTTTGGCTCTTCAAATGCCATTTTTAGTACTCCAGGTGCAAGAAAACGTCTGGCACTGTGGGCTGAGACATCTGGGTGCTGCTCCCATTTATCAATTCCCTTTTGCTAGAAAATGCCCCTTTGGCCTCTGTCTTTCTCCCTGAGGGTTATTTTGGTTGTTTCCAGTCCACTTTTTTTTCCCCCCTGCCTTTTTTTTGGTGAACAATCCCATGATTAAGAGAGAGAGAAAGAAAATTGACTCTCTCTTCCTTTCCTCCCAGGCTTGGAGCACTCTGGGATAATGGAAGGTGCCCCTGCCCTTCCAAAAAATTAAAAAATGAAAAGCCCAGATAAAATTCAAACCTCCTGCCCAGCCTGAGCTCTGCTCTGGAGTTAAACCTGCCTGCTCTGTCCTTAGCTGACCCCGTGCTGCTCTGGCAGATGCAGCCCTGCATCCCTGACAGCCCAAGGAGGAAATGCTGCTGCCACCAAACAGCTCCTGGAGGCACCACAGACCAGGAATTTTACAGCCAGGAAAAAGAAAAGGGACAGTAAATAAAGAGACAATAAATCCAATAAAAGCAAGTCAATAAAATCAGTGTTAAATTCTATTTCTTTAAGTCCCAAAGGCCCAATTCCAGGTTTTTAAGCTGAGAGATCACAGCAAGGGCTGGAGCTGCATCCCTGCTCCAGCTGCCTGAGGGCAAAGAAACATTCCAGAAATCCTGAGGCCTCATCCACAGGAAAAAATAGATGGAAAACATGTGATAGGTTTTTTTCTAGTTTTTTGACATCAAAACCTTTCCTGAACTTCCTCACCTGTAAAAAGCACGAGGGTGTCCTTAAGAAATACCCAAATTTTTTGACCATTTCACACCTCAGATAGTTTTTAAGGGAAGGTTTTAAGGTGCAGGTATGGAGAGGAGATAACCACAGATCTCTGTGTCACATCCAGGGCAAAAATATCCCTCAAAGCTGCTGTCCAAAGCTTCTCCATGATCCCAGATATCCCACTCCCCAACAGAGGAATATGGCCAAAAAATACCCAGCTGGACAGAAAGCAAGTTGAGAGAACTGATAAAATAAGAGCACCAAAATAAATCTTGTTCTCATAGTACTGGAGTGAGAAAAATCTGATCCTCTCTATGTAAAATATTTCTATAATTTATTTCTATAATAAGTTATTTTTTAAAGTTATTTATTATTTAAGTTTAATCAATTTATTTCTGTTATTTCCAGGCTGTAATCTGGGGGTCATACACAAGATTTTACACACCAATACCCAAATCCAGGACTTCTCAAACCACACATCTCCAGCCCCACAAAGGCTTTTAGAAGTTTCATTTTTGGATGAATAAAATGATTTCACCCCAAGCAGCTCAGTTCACTGAGTCAACCTCCAAGCACTTGAAAGGCTGAGTTTAAAACCAATTTCCATCCTCCTCCTTTAAAGGGCAGGGAAGGAGTGATGGGAAACAGCTGCTGACAGGAAAATGTTCCTTCCTGTGGGGCAAAATTGCCACAGAGTTTTTGTCCTTGAGAGACTCCTGCCCTTCTGCAAATCAGGAAAAGAGCCAAAAAGAGGATGAACAGAGAAAAAACCAAAAGCTGAAGGTTGGAGGTCAATGCAGAGAGATTTCTGTGAAATCACAGAAATTTCCACATTTGAGCAAAAAATGTGGTGTTGCTCCTCTGGTCTGTTTGTGGATACTGGGAACAGAATTCAGCGGTGGGACAGGAACCAGTAAAACCAGTTCATTGTCCAGAACATGCTGGGAATACACAGCCCCATTCCCCCTGAACCAGCAGCCCCAGACAAACCAGCTGGGTGCAGATCTCACCCCAAAACAGCTTGGATGGATTCACTGAGCTGCTGGTGGGAAGAGTCCTCTAAATCCAAAAAAACCAACATTGGAATGGGCACTGGGTGTGGAAATGTGGCTCTGTGGGGGACAGGGCAGTGCTCTCCCATTGTCACTGCAAATGGGAATTCTTGTGCTTTCCTTGAATAAAAAAATGAAGAAAAAAGATAATTTCTTGCTCTATGCCTGCTAGAATTCACCTGGAATGACTGAAATGAAAATGGAGCAAGGTGCAAACAGCAGGTGGGAGCTGAGGAAGGGACAGGAAAGGAGCTTGAACATTCTTAAGGATTTAGCAGAGAGCTTGGAACTTCCCTAAGGAGATTAATAAAATCCATGTTGGAGGCCAGGCAGAATCCCAGCTGTGGGATTCTGGACAAGCAGGAATGTGTGACTGGGACAAACTGGGAACCAGGATCTGCTGGGATCCTGAGGATCCCATTCTGATCCAGTCTGGTTTGAGTGTTGGGTGCTCAGACAGAGAAAATTCTTTGCTTACAGGTGTCACTGTCCAGGAATTGCTTTTGATCTCCCTGCCAGGGGGATCAGCAGGAAAATAAATCACATGGAATTCTCTGCCCTGCAAGGTTTGCATGGCCACAAATACCTGAAACAGCAACAAACTTCAAAGGAAGTAAAAGAGTTCCTGGCACTCAGGAGGGGAAGGGGGGGTTTTTATCATATCAAGGCAGAAATCCCTTCTTGATTACAGGCAGAACTCAAGGGAAATCTCCTGGATTTCCACCTGAGGAAGGAGGGCAGAAAGTGGCTCAGCCTCCCCAAAAAGGCCAAAAGAACAGCACATTCTGAAGATGCAAATTAAGATCCTACCTGCAAACAAAGCCCAGTTGTAAAGATCTTCAGGGTAAAACGTTAACTAAAAGAGATTTATCCTTTTCCTCCTGGGAGAGAACCAAAAAGCTCAGCAGAGCAGGCTGGGGAGCTGGGCAGAGGGAGGAGGTGAATTTTGTGATAAGCCTCAAACAATGTCCCTGTTGAGTGTCTGCATTGAGCTGGAAGAAAATAAAACCTCTGACAAAGCAAGAAATTCTGCAAAGACAGCACTGGCTCCCAGAGCTGGGACAGGAATTAGAGACCCACGGGCACACACAGACACACCCCCGGTGCAGGGACAAGAATCCCTGGAGATTTTATCCCCTTCTAGCAAATAAGGATGGGACTGTTCCCTAAGAAATGTTTATTCCCACAAAACTTGCACAAAAAAGCCACACTTTGGTTTAACTGTGAGTTAATCAGGTTTGGAACAAACTCAGATGGGTTTGGAACAAACTAATCTCCCTGCTTTGAGAGGGTTTTATGGGAGCATGAAGCAAACCAGCGGAACCACCAGAAAATTTGCTTTATCCTCCCATTTTTATCTCCTTTTCCAGGTGCCAGTGCCAGCTGAGAGCTCCAATCTCTCTGCTCCTCGTGGGCTCTGTGTCCCTGGGTGACCCAGGGCTGGCCTGAGCCACTCCACACCTGGAACAGGATGAAGGGAAATGTGCAGGGGGAGTTTGTGGAAGGATTAAGATGACTGGGAGCGGTTTGCACATGCAGATAATTCTCTGTGAGCAAAAGGCCACACGTTACAAAGAGATTTCAGCAACACCAACATTTTCACTCCCTGCAATCCCAAAGGGAGAGCCACAGTCTCTGTGTAAGTGGGCAAAGACTTTAAGTGGTTTCAGAAGCATGAAATCAAGCCTGGCAGGGATATAAAATATAAAACCCCACAAATAAAATACAAAATACAAGACCCTCAGCTCTTGGCAAAGCTGGGAACATCCCCCAGGTACCTGAGAGAACAGAGAGGTTCTAAGCTGTGGAACACCTGGGGTTGGACTCCTGGGCTTTGTCCCTCATCCTGCACAGTCCCCAAAGGAGAATAAAGAGCAGAACTCACCTTTTCCCAGCTGCAGAAGCTTTACCTGCACAGCCCAAAAAGGAGAAAAAAGAGCAGAACTCACCTTTCCCCAGCTGCACAGCCCAAAAAGGAGAATAAAGAGCAGAACTCACCTTTTCCCAGCTGCACAAAGCTTTACCTGCACAGCCCAAAAAGGAGAATAAAGAACAAACTCACCTTTTCCCAGCTGCACAGCCCCAAAAGGAGAATAGCGAACAGAACTCACCTTTTCCCAGCTGCAGAAGCTTTACCTGCACAGCCCCAAAGGAGAATAAAGAGCAGAACTCACCTTTTCCCAGCTGCACAAAGCTTTACCTGCACAGCCCCCAGAACAGAACTCACCTTTTCCTGCACAAAGCTTTACCTGCACAGCCCCAAAAGGAGAATAAAGAGCAGAACTCACCTTTTCCCAGCTGCACAGCCCCAAAAGGAGAATAAAAAGAACAGAACTCACCTTTTGCCAGCTGCACAAAGCCCAGGATGATGATGAGAGCCAGTGCCAGCAGCTTGGCGGCAGCGAAGGCGTCCTGCACACGGGTGGCAGCTTTGACACTGTAGCAGTTCACAGCTGTGAGCAGCACTGAGGGGACACAAGGGACAACATCAGCACCCAGGGAGACACAACAAATGCACCAAAAATCACAAGGGATCTTTAGGTGGGATATGTGGAAGGAATTCCTCCTTGTGAGGGTGGGGAGGACCTGGCACAGGGTGCCCAGAGAAACTGTGGCTGTGACATCCCTGGAAGTGTCCAAGGCCAGCTTGGATGGGATTTGGAGCACCCTGGGACAGTGGAAGGTGTCCCTGCCCATGGCAGAGGATGGACTGAGATGTTCTCCAAGGACCCTCTGAACCCAAACAATTCTGTGATTCCATTTTGCTAAAACAACCAACCAGAGCCTGTTCCCAGAAGAGAAACTCACTGAGAGCAGCCCCACATTTCCCAATTCCACACTTTATTCTGGCAGTGAGTGCTCTGAATCATGCCTGTGGTCCTTGGGACATGGCTCCATTGGAAAACACTCCTGAGGGCTTGGGAATCAAAGGGCTGAGTGCACCCTCAGCACTGCAGTGCCTGCCCACAGTCCCCGTCCCAGTTTAACCCAGTTTAGTCCTGCTGTGGTGTGGGAACCCTTCAGGGGTGTCAGGCTGAGCCTGCAGGACTGATCTGTGGGATTTTGTAACAACTCAAAGGCTCTGAGGCCACCCCACCATGACCCTGCTGGAGGGAAGGAGCTGCCCTGACCCAGGGCTGGAGGCAAAAAACACCTGCAGGTCACTGAGAGGTGGAAAGGAGAGCTGGAGCTGTGGAAAACCCCATTCCCTGTGCCAGGGGCAGATGTGGGGCAGTGCAGGAACAGCAGTGGGGCAGAGCCAGATCTCCCTGCCAGGGGGATCAGCAGGAAAATAAATCACATGGAATTCTCTGCCCTGCAAGGTTTGCATGGCCACAAATACCTGAAACAGCAACAAACTTCAAAGGAAGTAAAAGAGTTCCTGGGATTCAGGAAGGGAAGAGGGTTTTACTGTAACAAGACAGAAAACCCTTGTTGGTTACAGACAGAAGTAAGAAGCTGTCCCCACAGGGACAGCAGTGGGGCAGTGCCAGGGACAGCAGTGGGACAGTGCCAGGGCTCCCTGGGTATGGAGGAGAGGATCCCCCAGCATGGCATTGCCTCCCCAGCGCTATTTGTTTGCTGAGAAGCTCCCACTGCCCACAATTGCCTTGTGGTTAATGCAACTACTAATTGCATTAATTCCTGCAAAAACTGCAAAAATTCCTGATTTTTTTCTGCCATCTTCCCCCCATCCTCCTCTGTATCCTGCCAGGCAGGGCAGGATCCTGTGACTTTCCTGCCAGGCAGGGCACAGCCTGAACCAGGCCTTGATTAAAGCCTCTGCCCCTGGCTGAGCTTCACCTGCTGCAGAGCAAATAATGGCCCAGCTCTGCTGCCCTCACAAATCATTGACTATTTTGGTGCCCTGCTCCCTCCCCAGAGCCTGCTGCTTGTTATGGACACAGCAAATGTCACACTGAGGGTGACAATGCCCACGTGCTGGGTGCCCTCCCTGCAGCCCGGTGACCCCTGGCTGTCCCCAGCCAGCCCCAGCCCTGAGCGCTCAGAGAGGAGCAGATCCCAAAGCTCCTCCTGGAATTGGAGGCTTTTCCCTGCAGGATCCGTTCCCAGCTCTCTCTGCCTCACACAAAAGCTCTTTCACATCCCAGTCCCCCTCCTGAGGCTGTGAGCTGCAGTTTAGAGCCCAGAGCACCCAATCCCAGAGTGGCTGGGGCTGGAAGGGTCTCACAGACCCAGTCCCACCCCTGCCATGGCCCCTTCCCCTATCCCAGGCTGCTCCAAGCCCTGTCCCACCTGGCCCTGGGCACTGCCAGGGACCCAGGGGGAGCCTGTGCCAGTGTCCCAGGATCTGGTGGCTTTCAGGGTCACCAGCTCGGTCCTCCTCCCTCCCATCCCCAGGATCTGGTGGCTCTCAGGATCACCAGCTCCCTCCTGCACCCTCCCATCCCCAGGATCTGGTGGCTCTCAGGATCACCAGCTCCCTCCTGCACCCTCCCATCCCCAGGATCTGGTGGCTCTCAGGATCACCAGCTCCCTCCTGCACCCTCCCATCCCCAGGATCCGCTGCCATTCCAACACAAGAGTGTCTAAAGTGAGAAGTGAGAGCTGGATGTGTCAGGGAGGAAAGCACATGATCCATCCACCCACAGGAGTGACAGGCAGCAGTGAACAGGGATTGCAGATGGATTTGGGCCGTGCCCTTTGGGAGTGTGGCTCAGACTGGAGTGACCCTGAGCTGGTTTTGAGGAAGCAGAGCCGTGCTGGGCTCACAGCACGAGCTGGGCTCAGGCCAGGAGCAGGTGTGAGTGACAGTGGTGACAGATGTGCCACACCACTGTCCCTGTGCCAGGAGATACAGGACAGGGACAGCCCCTGGAGCAGCCCTGAGCCTGTGGGGTCACAGATCTGTCCCCACAGAGGGACCTGGCACACGGCTGCCTCTGGGGACAAGGCAAAGGGACACGGTCAGACAGCAGCCAGCAGGAAACAGCTTAACCAAGTGACCTGCCAGTGCCACAGGGGACAAGGAAACTGGGAATGTCACCCAGCAAAACCCAGCCACTGGAGGCACCTCCAGTGAGTCCTCAGTGAGCTCTGCAGCCAGGATTCCCTTTGACCAGCCATTATGCTAAAAATAAATCTGCCCTTGTTTACAGAGGGATATTTAAAGGATGAGCTCACCCACCTAAAACCACGCTGTGGTGAGGACAGCCCTGAGGTGTGACGGTGACATTCCCTGCCCCATTTAGGCATTCTGTGTCTGTGTCAATTACTGCTTCACCCTCACTTCAACACTGATTTTTAGGGACTGTTTTCCCTTCTCTGGTTCTGTATGGAGTCCCCTGGAGGGTGGTTTTGAAAATAAAAGGCAAAAGTTTCCTACACAGTCCAAGTGTCCGTGTTCAGCCCAAAAACCCCATCAGTGCCAGATAAACAGGCTCCCTAAAAATGAGAAAATACTTTGGGATCAGAGAGTAAAGAGTGGTCATCAGTCAGAGCCCTTCCAGTCACACTCCCTTTGCTTTGCTTTTCCCACTTGGCAGCAATATTTGTCTTTCCTAAAGGAGCACACTGGATTTACTCCAATACCTCCAACATAGGAATGACCAAGAATCCACCAGCCTTGCCCATCAGGAAGAATCCTCCAGATAACAAACAGGATGAAAGCTTTTCCATAAAACCCCAGGAGAAATTCCAGTGGCTGCTGAGCTTGTCAGGAGGCTGGGATTTCTTAGGGCAGCAAGTCTGAGTGCTTTGATCCCAGGCAGGCAGGGGCAGTGGGATCCTCCTGGCAGGGCTCCCTCACCTCGGCTGGATCGCTCCAGGAAAAACACAGCAAAGCTGCACCATAAATCAGGGCACTGATACAGAGACCAGGCTGTGCTGCCCTCATTCCTGCAGGGCTCTCCTGAGGCTGCAGCCCCTGCCAGAGGCAGCCAGGCAGAGCTCTGGAGTGACCATCGGGGCCAGGCTCAGGAATCGTTCGAGGAACGAGGATTTCAGCATGGCCTGAGGTGCCACGGCCTGGCTGAGCCAGCAGCCCCTCCCCAGAGCTTCCCAGAATTGGGATAATCAGTGTTAGAAAGCTGAAGGCATGGCAGATGCACAGGGGTGAGTTTTCATTGAATCCCAGACTGGTTTGGGTGGGAGGGAACATTAAAGCTCATCTTGTACGAACCTCAGGGGCAGGGACACCTTCCACTATCCCATTTTGTCCAAGTCCATTCCAGCCTGGCCTTGGACACTCCCAGGGATCCAGGGGCAGCCACAGCTTCCCTGGGAACCTGTGCCAGGGCCCCATCACCCTCACAATAACAGAAGTTTCCCTTACATCTAACCTAGCTGGAGCTAGAGTTATTTATTACTCATCCCTTTGGAAGGAGAGTTCCTGGTTTTTGCTCTCCAGGCACTGCTCATCCCTTCACACCTCCAGGGACTGCTCCAGCCCAGCCTCATTCCAAGGCAGCTCAAACCACAAAGGGAAATTTGAGTTTCTAAACACACCAGCAGCTCTGGCTTCAATATTTCCTCTGTCCTGCAGCCCCTGCTGGCTTCAGGCATCTCACTGAACCTGCTCCACTGGCACTCATCTGTTCCTGATAGGAACAAGAACAAACTGATAATTCCAACACCAGGCCCAGGACTTTACCCCCACAATTCTCACTTTATGGCTGTATCCCTTTGAAGCTGCCTCCCAATCTCCTTCCCAGACACAATTCCTAGAGGACAGCAGGGAAAAATACCTGCAAAGCAGACAGATAGATGGATCAATCCCACCTAGAACACATGGATTAATCCATGGAATAACACATCCATCCCCCTGTGTGCCCAGGGAAGGGCACGATGGGGCAGAGCTGAGCTGTGCCCAGAGCAAGCACAGCTGAACCTGGGCCTGCCACTCCTGATGCAGCAGCCTTGGCAGGATTCAGGGCTGCAGCTTTCCCTGGAAAACGGAGCAAAGATGGAGAAAGAGGCAATTCCAGCCTCACGGAACTGGCTGGGGGTCACGGGAGCTTGCAGGTGAAATTTCTGGAATGAGCACAGGAATGAATTCCTGAGGTGCTGGTACAGCTGCACTCGTGCTGCCTGTGGGGTCACACACACTTGCACAATGTCCCTTTTGTCCTTAATGTCACCTCCTGCAGCATTCCCTGGGCCTGACCTGTGGTGCTGCCAGCGTGAGCCCACACACACCTCTTAAACATGGATAAATGTGGAAGCAGCTGTGAAAGTCCCTTTAAGGGACTAAACTCATTGCCTTGCTCTTTATTCCCATGGGATTCCTGTCTGTGCTATCACAGGACAGTGATAAAGCACAGCAGGTTGGGAAGTTGTGGAAAATGAAGGGAAAATGAGGGGAAAATGAAGGGGAAGTGAAGGGGAAGTGAAGGGGAAATGAAGGGGAAATAAAGGGGAAATAAAGGGGAAATAAAGGGGAAATAAAGGGGAAATGAAGGGAAAATGAAGGGAAATCCCCTCCATCAGCTTCCCTGCCAGGAAATCAGGCCTAGGAGCTGCTCTACCATGCATGACTCTTTTGGAATTGTAACTCACAATTCCAAAGTGCCAGGCCCTTGATGTTCCCTATTCCATCTGCCATTGGGTGATGTTGTTTTTGTCACAATTGCTCCAAGAACAAACCCAACTCCTTTCCCTTCCCCATCCCACAGCAAAGGTTGCTCCTTTCCCTCCCCACGAAGTGCAGGTGACACTGCAGCAGTTTTCTCTCCTCCAGCCCTGGTGAGAGGAGGTTTCAGGCAGACACAGGATAAGCTGAGCCTGTGGGACCAAGGAACAAATCCCAGGGATGGCACAGGCACAGAACACTCCATGGCCTTTAGGGAACTGATGCCTAAGCCCACCAAAGGTTGGAAAACAGGACAAAGAAAAATCCAAACAGGACAAATCCACACAGGACAAAGGAAAAAATTTAAGTTATACTGGGTAGAGTGGATTAAACCCATGGGAAAATCAATTCACCAACTGATTCACCAAAAACACCCCATTAATTTTATATTCCAGATGCCACAGTGTCCCCCAAAAATCTGTGGTGACTGTTTCCAACTGCACGTTCCAACATGAGACAGGCAGAAAAGGCTTTGGGATATTTCATCTTGACAGGTATTGACTGAAGACTTCAGTGCCCTGCAAGGTGGGGAAGGGAAAAAGCAGAGGGAAAAACTTTGCAGATATTTCTGCAAGGACAAATCCCTGGAGAAATTTAACACCCAGGGCAATCAGTCCAGGAAAGGGAAAGGCCTGGGGGCACACGAGGCAATTGGAAAGCTCTTGGCCCCAGAGCAAACGTGTCTATATTAAAATCTACTTATAATAATCAACATCCCTGGCAAGGCTTCCCAGTTCCCTTTTTACTCCTCTTCCCAAAACAGCAATCAGGGAATGGGTACAGCAACACAGGAGGAGGCAAACTTGCCCTACCAAGTTTAAAAAGGGATCATCTCCAAATCCACCCTGAGGCCAGGAGCTCTGGATTTCCCAAAAAACAACCCCAGACAGCCCTGAACATCCCTGTGGTACCAATATTCTGGAATAACAGTGGGACACAGGAAAACTCCAAAGAATTCCTCTGTGCTGGGAGAGCTGGCTCCTACCTAGAGACAGGAGTTGCTATTTTGGCTCCTTAGGAAGGAGGTTGTGATTTACTGCCAAGGTTTCCAGAGAACATGACACAACAATTTTACCATGGGAGGACAAACAAAATAAAGAGAGAGAAGAGATGGAAAAGCTCTTTCTCCCTGTTTCTCCCATTCCCAGCAAATTAACCATTCCAAACTGACTCCATGCTCACCTCACAGAAGCATCTCCCCAACAGGGAGCAGCACTTGTTGGAATTTTATGTGCACAGAGCTCAGCTCTGCATCCTGGCTGGAAAAACTGAATTTCCCATCCCTTGGATTGCACCTCCTGGTCACATCTGACCCTGGGACTGTGGAACTCTTGGAATACTTGAAATAAGTGCTGCTGCTTTGAATGAGGCTGATCCTGGAGGGCTTTTCCACAAAAACCTTCCCAGTTTGTTCATGCTGGGGAGAAAGGCTCTGCATGATCTCAGTGATACCATAAATCATTCAAACACAGCAACATTTAATGGGATAATTGTTGTGGGAGCCAGGAGAGGGGTGCTGGAATGGCCCTGGCTGCTCCCTGTGTGTTTCAAGAGCCCTCCAAGCCCTCATTGATTTCTGGAGAGGCCTGCGAGTGTCAGAGCCTGTTTTCATTAACGTTGCTCTAATTAAACACAGATTAAAAAAGCAACCTCAGCCATCCAGCAGGGATTCCACAGACCCCTTCCTTCCACTCCACTCCAGCAAGGGCAATTTGCTGATGGAGCTTTAGTCCCTTAATCCACCTTTCTGGAGGAGGAAAAATAAATCTTCAAAGCCTCACACCCAGCTTGTCTTGGCTGATTAATTAAAAGAATGAACCCACGTCAGGCAGGCAGGCCCTGGGTGTGTTCTGTGTTTGATTTTCACCAGTTAATACCTGGGGAGGTGAAAATCCACACACCTGGACAAAGAGCTGAGCTGGGCAGGTTGGAAGGAAAACTTTGATGTCAAATAGAGACATTCCTGCTTCCCACAGAATCTGTGATTTCTGGGTGGAATGCTGACACTGGATATTCCCTTCTGGAAAAGCCCAAAAGAGCTCCCAGACCTGCCTCAGCTCTGTCCTGGTTCTGCTCCCCCTTTCCCACTCTGCCTGCTGGAAACAGAAGAGAGAAATGAGGAATTCATCAGCATTCCCTGGAAATCCACCCCAACAGCAGAGTTCAGAAGTAGTGAAGGAAGTTTAGATTAAAATTAAAATTCCCTGGCTCTGATACCGCTGTGCTGGGGTTATTAGTGCCAGATTTGCATATCTAATTAACAAATGAGACACCAATTCAGAAGCAAACTGCCAAACTGCTGATGTGACACTGGAGAGCAAGAACAAAATTGTAACAGCAGAATATCCTGAGCTGAAAGGATTATCCAATCCCACTGTGATTTTATTGTCAGGAAATGAGGGAATTCTAGAGGAAGCTGCATGTGTGAGGATGTGTGGGATGAACAGCTCAGGCACTTGTGGAACATCAAAAAGTGGGATTATCCAATCTAATTATCAGTTCTAATTATTCCTGGGTTTTCACACAAATGCACAAACTCTGTTTCCTGAACTTCCTATTTCTGGGTACAAACACTTGGATGGATTTTGTGTTACAGTTTTGAAGCATCAACCCTCCAATCTCACAGATTATCCAATCCCACTTTTCCACTGTGATTTTATTGTCAGGAAATGAGGGAATTCTAGAGGAAGCTGCATGTGTGAGGATGTGTGGGATGAACAGCTCAGGCACTTGTGGAACATCAGGAACCAGCTCAGGGCTGGGAGCAGCTTCATTCCCTGATCCACAGGGAATTAATTTACTGCACCACAACCCAAACCTGGGAAGGTGCCTCTGTGCAAGCAGGAAATCTGCAAATTAACAGCGGGAAATGAGGAATATCCACAGCATCTTTAATAAATCAGCTGAACATTTTCCATCCCTGAGCCCTCTCAGGTGTATTGGTGATTTTTACTGATTTTTGTGAGGATTTATCAGTTTGAATTGAAATGTTCACACAAGTGATGAAAGGATGGAAGGAAAACCTGAGCCCCTCACACCTGAGACAGAGCACAGGATCCAAGGTTTAATTCTTTGCCATGTCCAATACTGACATTGTAATGTGGATCATCAAATATGCAAATCCAGGACCTAATTACTGTCCCTCCACCTGCTACAGGAGGGGTAAAACTGGTTTAGTTTAGATGAGAAGTCAGAGAATTCTAATTATTCCTGGGTTTTCACACAAATGCACAAACTGTTTCCTGAACTTCCAATTTCTGGGTACAAACACTCGGATGGATTTTGTGTTATCAATTTTAAAGCATCAACCATCCAATCTCACAGATAAAAAGAGATGCTGAAGTTTCTGACCTGCAGCCTGCAAAGTCTGCAGCCAAATTTTGGGGAAAATGAAATGAGCCAGGCTAAGGATGAATAGCCTGACCCCTCCTGCTCCAGGAAAACTTCCCTGGGGTGGATCCCCAGCTTTTATTTGGCAAACACCCATGAAAAAAGCCCTGCATACCAACTGTGTGTAGATCACAATCTGCAGGGCAGAAATACCCATTAGCAGGTAAATTTTCCTTACCACCCACTTTGTTTTCCTCAGCTCCTTCCAGAAGAACAAAACTCCCTCTTCCAGCCCTTTTTTCCTTTCACTCAAGCCTGTGATTTAGCTCCTCTCAATGCATTAATTCACTTTCTGAAGTTCGTGGTGGCAAATACTGAAGAACACATGATTTATTCAACTGTTCAACAGCAGTGAAGTGGAAACAACTTCAGTTATTCCTCCTCTTACTACAAACTGTGCAGCCAAGTGCATTCTGAGAGGAGATACAAACTTTGCAAGGAATAGAGATGGGGCTGTTCTGCAAGGCTGGATTTTGGCTCCTGTACTCCAGCCTCAGGTCCCAAATTCCTCTGCTGCTTCCCAAGCTGCATTTTGAGGTAACTCGTTCATGTATGTGCTACAGCCTATGCACAAATAGGTCATTTTTTCTACTCTAGAGCTTTTGAAAAGAATGAAACGTCTCTCTCTGGGCAGTTTCTGTTTGAACAAAGCTGTTTGTGAGTCCCCACAAGGGTTGTGTGGCTCCCTGTGCCCTTGGAGCAGATTTACTCCATTTATTGTTCCAGGGTCACGGTGTGGTTTTGGCAGCGGGGAGACGAAAAGCTGATTCCAAAAATCAGAGTTCCACAAATCAAAGTTCCCAAAAGCTGCCTTGCTGAAGGCACTGCAGGATGAACAAACCTCCTGGAGCAAAGGAGACAACCCCAAATTCAACCCAAAGCATAAACAAAGCAAGAGCCAGCAGTGCAAGGGGGAGCAGGGTTTAAAGGAGAAACACATGGGGATGTGATGTGGAGAACTCCAAACCCTTCCCTTGGCATCTCAGGATAAAGGTTCAGGAACAAATTGTGCTGCAGGGGAATCCTAATTGCTACCAAAGGAAGGCTGGAGACTTTTCTTGGAGGAGAGAATGAGAGCTGGCTTCAAGGAGTTTCATATGCTGCAAATCCCCAGCAGTGAACAGATCCCAGCATGGGCAGGTCTGTTTAACCTGCACTGGGGCTTGGATCAGTAAAATGGGAACAGAAACCAGTTTTGGGAACAATCCTGAAGATGAAAAGTCACTTAATGTTAGAAACACGCTCTCAAAGGCTCTGCCAGCTCCAATCTGTGCTTGCACAGCAAAACTTTGCCCAGAGGCAGCAGGAAAACCTTAAATTATACCCTAATTCCTTGGATTTTCAGCAAGGAACACAAATGCCATGTGCATCCAGGCTGCTCTCCTGAGTCCCTGAGGAAACCACAGCGCAGACTGGCAGCAGAGCTCGAAAATCAAATTTCCAAAAGGCTTAGACACCCACCAGCAGGACTGTGCCCTGCCCACGTTACAGCTTTCTTAGTGAAATGATTAAATTTCCCTAATAAACACCCTCCAAGCTGCAAAAAACTTGGATGGAAATCCACATGCATGCCCAGCTACTTTTATATTCCTAAAAATTCAGCTGTGGACGGAGAAGTTTCAGTCTTGCCTGAAGAAAGCACAAGCCACTGGCCTGGCTGTTATCAATCCTATAATTAGCCATATAATTTACCTCCCAAAGCCCGGGTCAGGCTGGCTATGGGACACCTCCAGCCAATTTATCTTCCCATAACGACCATGTGCTGCAGCTTTGGGATTCCTTAGATCCTCGGAGGGGGAAGGAATCCCACACAGTCCCCTGGGAAAGGGCAGCACCAGCCAGCAGCTTCCTCCTCATCACTCAAAATGCAATATACAGATCACCTGGCTGGGATTTTGTACATGGATAAATGATTTATAAAGCCCTCAAAAAAATCATATCTTCTCTCAATAAATATCTTTACAAAGGCATTAAATTCCCGTGGAGCAGAACTGATTGAATGGAAAATGAGGAGGGAAGAGGCAGGACATGTTCCTGTATTTAAAGGATCGGGAATTCGGATGGGGTGACTTTGCAGTCACCAGAGGAACAGAAAATGGGATTTGAACGGCAAAACTGCAGACCCCAAAATAGCAGAGAGGTGACAAAAGTACATCAGGAGAGCTCTGTGTGTGCCCTGGCAGGGCTCTGTGTGCCCAGGCTGGCATCACTGGCCCCAAATTCATCCTCCCCTGCCCGAACTTCTGTGCAAGACACCGCCCCACAGACAGAACGTTTGCTGGCAAAAAGAAACCCCACAAATGCAGGTTTGGAGCGCGGTGTCAGCGCACACACGGCAGGGAAATATCTCCTCTCACAGCTGGTGCTGAAAGCAGCTCAGGGCCGCCTTCAGCACCGGTTGTTGGAGACAGACAATTCTTATCTTCAAACCCGCACATCAACGTCCAACCCCGCCCTGCAGAGCCGGGGACGCGGGGATTTCACCCTGCCCGGGCACCGGCCTGGGAAAGAGCACAAGATATCCCAAGAAATCCCATTCCAGCTCCCCGGAAAATACACGCTGCATTTATCACACGCTGCTCGGGAATCAGAGGAGCTCACTAGCCCACAGCTGGCATTTGGGGAATTTAGTGCTCAATTTATTACGGGTGGGGCCGCATTTTCTGCTGTGGCTATACAAAGTAGCCAAAATAATTCCCCCAGGATGCAGCCAGCATAGAACGGGAGGGATGGAGCAGCGCTTTTAGGGAAGGTGATGGAGAGTGAGGAACCACGTGGAGCAGGACAGCGGGACCTGCAGAGGGTCAGGGAATCATGGAATGACTCGGGTAGGAAGGGAATTTAAAGCTCATCCCGTCCATGGGCAGGGACACCTTCCACTGGCGCAGGATGCTCCAACCTGGACACTTGCAGGGATCCAGCCACAGCTTCTCTGAGCACCCTGTGCTTAGGGTCCACTCCACCTTCCCAGGGAGGAAACCTTTCCCAAAATCCCATCCAGCTTAGGGTCTACCCCACCTTCCCAGGGAGGAAACCTTTCCCAAAATCCCATCCAGCTTAGGGTCCACTCCACCTTCCTAGGAAGGAAACCTTTCCCAAAATCCCATCAAACCTTCCCGCCTGCAAGCACGAGCGGCTACTTACGGACACACAGACAGGCCACCAGCTTGGCAGCCTCGTCGGGCACGGGGCAGGTGGGGAAGATGGGCTTGAGCAGGTAGGTGGCGAACACCAGAGCCACGATGTACTGCGAGGAGGGCCGGATGATGAGCAGCTCTATCCAGAGCTTGAGGAAGGCGGGCAGGGAGCCGTACACCTCCAGCATGTAGGCGTAGTCCCCGCCGGACTTGGTGATGGTGGTGCCGAGCTCGGCGTAGCACAGCGCGCCCACGATGGAGAAGGCTCCGCACACGGCCCACACCACCAGCGACAGCCCCGGCGAGCCGGCCTCTCTCAGCACGCCCGTGGGGGTGACGAAGATGCCGGAGCCGATGATGGTGCCCACGATGATGGCCACGCCGTTCAGCAGCGTGATGTTCCGCTGCAGGGTCACCCCCTCCGCCGAGCCGCAGGGAGACGGCGAGCGGGCACAGCCGTTCTCCTGCGCTCCCTCCAGCATCTTCTCCATCGCCTGCTTCTCGTCCTCCTGCGCCAGCGAGGCGGCCGAGCCGGCGGGGCTCCGCTTCTTGACGGCATTGCCGGGGGAGCTGCCGCCGCTGGCGGACATGGTGGCGGAGCGGCGGGAGCAGCGGGCGCGGCCGCGCCGCCACCTTCGGCCGCCCCTTTTGTTCCGGCGGCGGTGGGCCGGGCTGCTTTCCGGGGGAAGGAGGGACGAGCAGGAGAGCGGCAGGAGGAGGGCAGGAGCCGCCAGAGATGCTGCAGCGCCGCCGGCTTGTGCGGTGGGCGCTGGGTGCCCGCGGGGCCCCGCATCGCTGCCGGCGCGGGCAGCTCCGAGGGTCCCCGAGACCCAAAAGGGACAAAAGGAGCCGAGTGGCACCGCAGAGCTCTGCCCCTGTGCTGCTGGCTGCCTCCGAGTGTCCCTCAGCCCCAAAAAGGGACAAAAGGAGCCGAGAGCCACCGCACAGCTCTGCCCCTGTGCTGCTGGCTGC
>VXBR01006738.1:99574-115249 GCA_013400215.1 Cisticola juncidis
GCAGAGCTCTGCCCCTGTGCAGCTCGCAGCCCCTCTCCTCCCGCATGGGCGCTGTGCTCCTGCAGGGAAGGGCCGTGAGCTGTGTGCGTTCCTATAAAGGAGCACACAGCCCACAGTATGTCCCAAACTCCGGGTCCTGCCTATCCCTGCTCCCCCCAGCCCCATCCTGCCCTGTTTTCCCATCCCAATTCATAAACACAGGGCAAGGCCCCGGTGCTGCATCACCTGCACCTCTGCAGAGGCCATGCGGGAATCAGCCCCTCCTGCCAGACACCAAAATCACCAAAAGGGCTCGTCTGAAAAAGAAATGATTCACCAGTCTCAAATCTGACAGACGGAAAATTCACCAAAAACGCTTGTTTTCAAAACTCAAATATGAAATAATTCACCCATCTGGCAGTCGTGCAGGCAAAAAAGGCAGAGCCTGCCTCACTGAAGGTTCTGCATGCAAGGAGAATCACTGGGATACAGTAACACCCAAGCAGCCAATTCTTCAGCAAATTCAGATTCCCTCTTGCCCTGGTGGGAGGAGAAGAGCTCAGAGCTCCAGCCTGGCAGCTCCGATTCCAAGCATTCCCTGGGAGGGTGGAAGTGGTACCTGTGAGGAGCCAGGAGCGGTGCCCAAGGACAAACCCTGGCTGGTTCATCCTCCTGGAGCACCCTCTGTGCACGGCTCAGACAGGCAGGAGGAGGGTGGGAGGTTTTCTCCGAGACTGACACAGGAAAACGTGATATCAACACTCTGGGGAAAAAGGGAACATTTCAGTTACATTTCATTTCCATCACCACCACTTCCAGCCATTCCAGAATCCCAACCAGCCCGATGCTGGGAGCACTAATCCAAACCTGACATCTAGTGGCTGCTCAGGGGCTCAAAAATCTGCTGCTGACTTTAGGTAAACATCCAAATTCTGGAGGAGAGCAAAGACAGAAATTACCTTGGCACTAAGCACGTTCCTCCAGTTTTCAAGGAGAAATGGGATCCTGAAGAGACTGAAAAGACTCTGGCAGTTAATTAAAAACAAAACATTTATCACAGGTTTTCTGTAACCCCCAAAGTCTTTTTTTACCAGTTTACCATCACAGGCCATTTTTGCTACAGCATTTCATGATTTATCCCAGGACCATGAAATCAGGAAAAGAACCAGAGAGTTACAACATATGGGATTATCCCTGTGCCAGCCTTGTTACGTCAGGATCCAGCAGACAGGACTGGGATTGAAATGAAGCATTTGCTTCAGGTGTTTGCAGATGAATACTCAAACTCAGTTATATATTTGGGAGAATAAAGTGATTTATGGAGGGATTTACTCCTCCAGTGCTCCAGGCCAAGCTCCTCAAGGCCAATAACAACCAGGATGCCCTGAGCTGGAAGGGAGCCACAGGATCAAGTCCAATGTCTGGCCCCAAGAATCCCTCCAGGGGCATTTTACACCTGATATGAACCCACACAGACATTTCCATGGGTTCTCACAAGAACAGGACAGAGCTGTCCTGTTTTAGTTCTTCCAAAAGGGAATTTCTTCCTGGACCCACAGGAAACCCCAGGCTCCAGAGGCTGTGGAGCAGCAGCCACGGAGCTGCCCTGTTCTCAGCCAGCCTCCCGCTTCACTCTTTTGCAAATTAACCCATAGGAGTTCATTCTGCAACTGTTTTTCCATTTGTATTCCTGAGAAAACACCAGCCTGGCATCGGGGTGTGTTCCCAGAGTGCTCCATATCTTCAAAGCACTGGGCAAATGCCGAGTGTTGTTATCGTGAGCATTACCTCTCCTCAGGCCCCCAAGTTATTCCGCAGGATCTTTGAAGACTATTTGATTATCCAATCAGTTCTCCATGTGCTAACACTCAGAGTTTGGCACATCAAAAAGGAGGAGGGAAGGAATGAGTTGTCAGAAGGACAAACAATGAGCAGGAGCAGGAGCAAATGGACCATTTGTGAG
This sequence comes from Cisticola juncidis, assembly GCA_013400215.1. NCBI lineage: Eukaryota > Metazoa > Chordata > Aves > Passeriformes > Cisticolidae > Cisticola > Cisticola juncidis. Next base: position 101,517 of record VXBR01006738.1, read on the forward strand.
CAGCGATGGGGATGTTTTGAACCAGGTCTTTGGAAAAGCTGCCTTGATCCAGTCACCCTGGCTGGCAGCAAATCCCCCATTTCTTCAGCAAACACCTCAGCTGTGCTGATAAAGAGCTCAGAGGTTTTCCTGGGTAAATGGAAGTGGTGGCAGCTTCTACAACCATTAAAAGGTCACAAGAGCAGAGCTGGCTTCACTCCCAAACCAAGCCACTCTTTCTCCAGAAGAAAATGGGCTGCTCACCCACCAGCACAGTTGGGAACCTTCTAGAAACATTACCTACAATTGTTTTAGGGGGATTCCTTAACCAGGAATGGAATCTCTGTTTTTCCCATCAAAAGAAATTTCTTTGGACTAATCCAGCTAAACCAAACCTGTGTGACAGCTGGACTCCAAGGGTGGCTCAGCTGTGAGACAGAGAAATGAACGCTTATTTCACCCCATGTTCATAGAATCCTGCCATGGTTTGGGTTTAAAGGACGTTAAAGCTCATCCAGTTCCAACCCTGACACGCTCCACAAGCCCAGGCTGATCCAAGCCCCATCCAGCCTGGCCTTGGACATTCCAGGGATCCAGGGGCAGCCACAGCTTTTCTGGACAACCTGTGCCAGGACCTGCTACCCCCGCAGGGATCAATTCCTTCCCAATGTCTGATCTAAACCCACTCTCATAGATCAACTTTAATTAGTATCAGTAATTTATTTAAAGGGGTTTTTAGGGTTATTTGCTAGGATTTTTGTAGCCCCAAGCACCAGCTGGGTGACACCCCACAGCTCAAGGCTCAGCTTTACCAAGTCAGTGACAGGTCCAGTTTAAGGGGCAGTGTCCAGGGAAGGGACAGTGTCCAGTTTAAGGGGCAGTGTCCAGTTTAAGGGGCAGTGTCCAGGGAAGGGGTTCAGGGAAGATCCTGAGCCTGGAATGCTGCTGGACATGGCCTGTGGCATCTGCCTGGATGTGATCAACCATGAGATCCCCTCCAGCACACACAGAGCTCATTGTGCTTTCATTCTGTGCTCAGCAGAGTCTTTCAGAGCTTGGAACCATCACAGAACATCTGATCAGACTCTGCTCCTAATGAACTGGGGCATTCCCAAAGAGAAATTCAATTTTTTTTTTACAGGAAATCTGATTTTTTTCAGTTGAAAAGCTCAATTACACAACGAGATACAGGCAGGGTTTTCTCTATTCCTTTATTGTAGTTGCACACTAATGTAACAGTGTAAAATGCAGCAGCTGAAGGGTTCTACACATCAGGGAAGAACTTTGGGAAGAGCCTGTATCCCAGGAAAACACAAAGCATTCCCTGTTGCAGGTGTTGTCTGCAGACAGTGATTTCAGTCAGTTAAATACACAAGGTCATAAAGGCCACAAAAACGAGATGCACAAAGGAAAAATAAAAAAGCCAAGATGTGCCAGGAAATACAAGTTAAAACATCCCAAACTGAGGCATGAGGGGACCCTTCATCCAAAGCAGAATTCCAGTCCTCTAAAACCCTGTGGAGAGCAAAGCAAACTCCAATTCTGGAGCTTCCAAAACCAGGGGAGACCCTGCTGCCATTCCTGACAGAAAAGGCAGCACAAAAGTGGTCAGGAACACCCAAAGAGGGAAAGTTCTGGAATGCAGGAACAGGGATCACCCAGGACAAGGTGAGAGCAGCATTTCAGAGAAATCCTGAAAGGCAGCAGGAATCAGATCAGCATGGCACAGATCTGCTCTAAACCTTCCCTCCCTTTGCAGGGAGTTTTCCCAGAATTATTCCTGTGACAGTCTTTAATTCCTGGGACTTGCTGCCCCAGGAACACCTCCCAGGGCAGTATTTAATAATAAAGTGACTCTTATGCAAGGAAAATACAAATATGTGCTTTGACCCTTTCGTATTGTGCCACCCAAAAGAGCCCAAAGATTCCTTTTTTAACTTAATTGTGCAAATTCATCACAAAAATCAGCTCCAATCCAACAAACAAATTATTTTTCACACAGAACTGAGCAAATAAGGCACAGGAATTCTGTCCCATCTCTACTTCTAAACACAATTATTTTCCTGAATTGTGTTTAGAAGAATCCTTTTACATTCACAAGGTCAATAAAGTCATTGTAATAGAAAAGTTAAAACTGAAATAAAAACCCTAAAACCAAAAAAACCCCAGTGTGTTCATTTCCAGATTAATTCCAACAATCTGCCCTGCAGATGAGCTCCTGCCTGCCTTAAGGAGATGCTAAAACATTACACATAAATGCAGGACTCAAGATACAGCAAAATAAACATAAAACCCCTGTAAAACTTCTTTTTGTAGCACAGTAGAGTTATTTTTTATCTACATTAACCCTGTTTCCAGATATTTGAAGTGATCAGTGCTGAAAATGGAATGTCTTCATTTTATGTCAGTAAAAATAGGTGTGGTTTGATGTAAATATGGACACAGCTTAACTGGACACAGTTAAGCTTAACTTAAGCTTAACTTTAAGCTTAAATATGCACACAGTATCACTGGGTAATTCACTGTTCTCTAACAAAGCTTCAGTGGCAATACTTGAACCAAGTAAAGCTCTGTGAGAATTTTAACTAAATCTCTCTGAGAGCTTTAACTGGATCACTGGGAAGGGAATATTCCACATTCCCTCTGATGGATGCAGGGTGGTTCAAAAGGGATTTACACATCCAGGAGGAAAATCTGATTGAGTGGAGCAAACCATGGAGAACTCAGTGGGTGTGAGGCTGCTACAGAGTTCCATAAAGCAGGAAAGCAAAAGCTGCCATAGCCAAAAGCTCCTACAGTTGTTAAAAGGTTTTTAAAAAGTCTTCAGGCTCCTGGTGTAGTTACAGTGGGTATTCTGTGGCACCCACATCAAACATGGAATGGAAAGAGATCCTAGAAGTCACTTTTGTCCTTCTCCTCCTCCAAGGAAAAAGGAAGAAGGTAAAATGTCTCTGAGACAAGCTAGTTCCCTTCCAGCTCCCTTCCCAGACATCAAACAACTCCCCAAAAGGAACTGATCAGTACTAATATTTTTCTTTTCTTCCCACTTCCTCCTTCTTAATAATTTTTACCCAGAACTATTAATTCATGCAAGGCACTGAAAGAGCATTTGAAGAAACACAGAACAATTCAGAGAAGGAGCAGAGGACAAGCTCTCCCATCCTTATTTTTAACTATCTTAGTAATTCCTTGTTGACCTCTGCCTCAGAACGAGTCAATTTGTTATGGGTTAATATTATTAACTTCTTAAAAAAAGAACGAAAAACCCCCCAGCTCCTTTAGTAACGGTCAAGGAGCAATGGCAGGGAAAGGTCATGGATACAAGGAAAAATCATGAAAAATGCTGTGCAGCCTGGGCTGAGCTGCTGGGCCAGCTACAGGCTGAGCTGCTAGCCAGCTATGGGCTGAAGGTGCTGGGCCAGCTACAGGCTGAGCTGCTAGCCAGCTATGGACTGAGGGAGCTGGGCTAGCTACAGGCTGAGCTGCTAGCCAGCTATGGACTGAGATGCTGGCCCAGCTACAGGCTGAGCTGCTGGGCCAGCTATGGACTGAGGGAGCTGGGCCAGCTACAGGCTGAGCTGCTAGCCAGCTATGGACTGAGATGCTGGCCCAGCTGTGGGGCTGAGGGAGCTGGGCTAGCTAAGGGCTGAGCTGCTGGGCCAGCTACAGGCTGAGCTGCTGGCCCAGCTGTGGGGCTGAGGTGCTGGCCCAGCTATGGACTGAGGGAGCTGGGCCAGCTATGGGCTGAGTTGCTGGCCCAGCTACAGGCCGAGGTGCTGGCCCAGCTGTGGGGCTGAGGGAGCTGGGCTAGCTAAGGGCTGAGCTGCTGGCCCAGCTATGGGGCTGTGGGCTAGCTATGGACTGAGGGAGCTGGCCCAGCTACAGGCTGAGCTGGTAGCCCAGCTGTGGGGCTGAGGGAGCTGGCCCAGCTACAGGCTGAGCTGGTAGCCCAGCTGTGGGGCTGAGGGAGCTGACCCAGCTACAGGCTGAGCTGCTGGCCCAGCTATGGACAGAGCTGTTGGGCCAGCTGTGGGGCTGAGGGAGCTGGGCTAGCTAGGGGCTGAGTTGCTGGCCAGATACAGGCTGAGGTGCTGGCCCAGCTATGGGGCTGTGGGCTAGCTATGGACTGAGGGAGCTGGCCCAGCTGAGGGGCTGAACTGCTGGCCAGCTACAGGCCAAGCCACTGGCCAGCTACAGCCTGAGCTGCTGACCCAGCTGTGGGGCTGAGGGATCTGGGGATCTGGCTAACTGCAGGTTGAGCTGCTGGCCAGCTACAGGCCGGGCTGCTGGCCAGCTGTGGACTGAGGGAGCTGGCCCAGCTACAGGCTGAGCTGGTGGCCGTGGGGCCGGAAGGACGCGCGCACCGTGCGGTTCATCAGCGGCTGCAGCGGGCGGAAGTTGTCCACCATCCTCCTCTCCTCCTCCCCGTCCGACGTGAACAGCAGCGTCCGAAACGCCTCCAGCTGGGAAGCACAAAGGCGACCCCAGTCACCTCCCAGGAATGCCCCAGTTTGGGAATTCGTGGTGAGAGACAAGGGGGTTGTTCTTGGAGAGGAAAATAAAATTGAAGGTAGCGCTATGTTTGAGTAATGAGGGACTCATGGTCCTTTTAGCACCCTCATCTTTGTCACCTGCTGGCAAAGATTGTCCCCTTATCCACAGCAGAATTATCAGCCTTTCCTTAGGGAAGAATTATCAGCCATTTTCCTCAGGGAAATTCAATCCCAAACGTGGCACACCTGAGAGAGCTGTTTCCATTCCAATATTTCATCCAACCTCTGTTTCCAGCCTCCCTGGCACCCAGGAAAGAGGGAACCCAGACAAGCCCCAGGTTGTTCTCTCACTGGTTTATAACTGGGATTAAAATAAAGCAGCAGATCAGCTCTTAATGCTCACAAGGCCATCCCAATGGCAAGCCACTGCTATCAGAGTAGAGCCAAGAAAAAAAGGGAAAAAAAGAAAAACTCCAATTTAAAAGAATGCCACACTGAAGTTCTCTGTTAACAATCTCCATCTCACAAAATCTTCCCTTTTTCCCTTCCCTCCACAAAAATGCTGCATCATGCTAAGGAGAGCAAAACTCCAATAAGGTCCTAAAACCCCTCAAGTTTTCAAGGGGAAGCTTCCAGAACTGTGTATCACAGATCAAGATAAAACTCTTGAGAATAGATGGAAATAAAGAGAATAGATGGAATAAAGCCAGAAAAACATCTTGGAGATGTCTTAGGTCCTTCAGTATTAGTGGCTGTTAATGCCAGGATTCCTCTCCAAATCCTGATTGAAACTCTCACAGATCTCTGTGAAAACACAGAGAATGTCTGAGTTTTCACAGAGAATCACTGGTAAGGAAATGGTTCTGAATTGTCTGTGGCAGTAGAGGTGTGATGTGAAAGGAAAACTGAGATTTACCTGATCCTCATCCACCTCGATTGGCTTCTTCTTAATGATCCACGTGACGGATTCAGTGAGGGGAGGAGTGGTCAAGGAGCCGGCGTAGGTCCAGTAATCAGGGCAGGAGGGGATCAGACAGGAGGGGTCAAATTCATCAAACTCAATCACTGTGTCCTGAACAGCAGGAAAAAACATTTGTAAGGATGGTGTTTTGAGGAAAAAAAACCACAGAAAGGTGAAAAGGATCTTGGCAGGGAGGTTAAAAAATGTGTTGTGGGAAATGGGGTGTTGGGAATATTACCAACATAATAATTTTAAAACCCACAAATTTGTATAAATTTGAGATGTAAGAGGCAATGCTGAGCAGATAAACTTTAAATATTTCTGTACCCACAAGCTATTAGGAATTCAGTGCAGGAGAAACAAGGAGTGAGAAGGATCCACAGCCTAAATCTTTGTGGGAGCTGGATGCAACCAGGAAAAAGAGGGAATAAGAGGTGGACTAAGTTCAGGTAGCTATGCCAAATCCTTAAAGGACTGCAAATAAAAAGTGTTTTACCTTTCACCACATGATTTTTGGCAGCAGGAAGAGGACTGAAGTTTTATTTAAATCAAATATTCCCATCTCCAGAATGTTCAATCCCACAAGTGGGATATCAGACAAAAGTAGGAGCTTCAGAACCCAGGATTTCCCACACAAACATTGCTCCAGGGGAATTTCCAGGATATACCAGGGGATCCTGGCTTAGTTTCTTTTAAATTCACATGCTGTAAATTATTATATTGTCACAATAGATGTCTATTCAGATTTGGGGAGGTCGTCTGGCACTGAACTGATGTGTTTGGTTTTTATGTGGCAGAGTTGTCACTGTTCTGACATAAAAACTTGTTTTATTTGGATTTTAAAAGCTCCTTCGTGTGAGAAGCAGTGGCACAGCGACTTCAGCTGGCTGTGAGTGGAAGCTGAAGAGGTCTGGTGTGGTTTTTTACAGAAGGGAAAAGGGGAAGGAGGAACTGCTTCTGCCAGGCTCAGCACTCCCTCTCCTGGTAGGAGTCTGCCAGGAACGATCCCATTTCCCCAGCAGAAAAATTCAGTGTTTATAAAAAACTTAAATAATCTCCTCAGAGATCAGACAAAAATCAAAAAGCCTTAATCCCACAGTAAATAAACCTCCACTTCAAGCATGTCCTTGTAAGGGGAAACAATTTTAAGTGCAGCATTACTTCAAGAGGTTTGGAAAGCTTGAAGCATCCAGTTCCTCCAGAAAAATCAGCTTCCCTTCCCACATCCAAGGTGTCAATCAGCACCCCGGGAAAAATTTAAGGAAGAAATATTTTCTGAGTGTTTTGTGGCTGTCCAAGTGTCCTTTCTGCTGGGTGACAATGGTGGGACACCTCAGAGCACTGACCTTGTGTCTGACTGCAGGCAGGGCATCCACCAGGCTCTGCAGCCCCTCGTGCCGTGCTCCCAGCTGCAGGGACAGAGAGGGGTTGGACAATCAATAAGCTGATCAATAATCAATCAGTTCTACTCATCAGCCTCAGTATTTTTTATAACACAAATCACAGAATATTTAGAGTTGGAAGGGAGCTCTGGAGATCATCCAGGCCCAGGCAGGGGCACCTGGAGGAGCATCCAGGTGGGTTTGGAATGTCTCCAGACAGGAGATTCCATGTGCTCTCAGGGCAGCTCCATCCTCAACATAAAGTTCTTCATATTGAGGTGAAACGTTTTTTAATTTCTGGCCATTGCTCCTCATCCTGTCACTGAACAGAGCCTGGCCCCATCTACTGACACCCCTTGGAAAAATCTATCTGGATTCATGGGATCCCCCCTCAGCCTTCCCTTAATTTCCCTAAATTGGCTTTGACAGAACACAAACAGTCCCACAGAATGAAATTACCTTTAAGAACACTCCAATGACAGCCAGGCCATTCCCTTCCATCACAGCTTCCTCAAAGCTGGGGTACTCCACAGCATTCCAGTGCACCAGATGCAGCTGGAGGAGGAATGAGGGAGAAATCAGGCCCTGCACAGGGCACAGACACCACCCCTGACCTCAGATCCTGGCAGGGTGAGGACAAAGAAAGGAGGGACAGAGTGCTCATGGTAAATTCTGCTCCTTCCCTTCCTGTTTTGTCTTTTGCTTTAAGCAATATTAAAGACCCACTGCATTTCCTATCTGTAAAAGAGATTTTAGTCTCTTTGCCTCCAGGAATGCTGCTCTAAGGGACAAAGCTCAGTCTTCCATCCCTTTCCTCTCTTCCCAGGAGGAGTAGGGCACCCTGTTCTCCTCAGGAACATCCTCCTGCACATCCCAATCTTCCTCTTCCTCTTCCTCTGCACTGCTGACAGCCAGTACATTGAGGGGGTTTGTGTGATAAATAAATACCCCAGCCCAAAAACTTAATCACAGCCTGCCTGTTAATGAGGATCTCGCCAAGCTGGCAGCACCACCGTGAACACAGCAACAGGAGAGAAACTCTCCTTAAAAATAACCCAGCATCACTTGACAAATTCTTCTTTTTTAGCAAAGAGCTGTGGTCAAAGCTGTCACAATTTCACATTTTCATTGACTTCATCCTTTTTACTGACGTTTTCTTCCTTAGTAGTTATTTCAGTAACTGTTCTACAGTTGCAAACAGAAAAGAAAGGGATGGTTTTTAAGAGTACTTAGTACATACTTTGTTTCTCTGAAAGATTTAGTAACAATAAAGTGATTTTTAACTTTCAGTAATGGGGCCAATGTCCCCATTCATTGTCCCCATCAATTCAGGTTGTTTTTCTCCAGAAAACACAGAGAAGATGAATTTTTATGGAATAAAACAGCAGGTAAGCTGCAGCACTTCAAAACAAACTGCAATTCCTCAGTTTGGGAGTTTTCACAGACACACCTGAGACAAGTATTTGCATTGTTCAGGATTTCATCTCATACCTCGGCTGGGTAGAATTTACTGTCAACTGTGTGCTCTGAGCCCCAGTCATTGATAGCTCCCCAGTGGAAGTGGAACTGCTTCAGCCTGTACTGGTTTTCCAAGGGGCCTCCAACGATGGCTAGAAAACAAAACAAGACACACATGTTAATAAATATGATTTGGAATTGGCCAGACAAGTAAATCCTTGGAAAAAAAATGCCCAGGAAAAAGTATCAGGTGGAGGAACTCAAAGAGTGTCCTGTCTACACTTTGCCATGACCAAATTATCCAAGCAAACACATTCCTGGTTTTCCTACATCCAACTGGGGATGAGCTGAGGTCTCCTCATCCAGCTCCCCTCCAGGGAATGTTTTCCCAGTTGACACCAAGCTTGGCACAGTCACAGGGATGAGTTTGACACTGTCACCCCTCTGTCACAGCAGGAGTGTCAGGACTGCCTGAGCAGGTGACACAGCAGTGACACAGCAGTGACACCTCCATTAAATGTATTCAATGACAGCCCCACAGGGAGCTGTGAGAAATATTGACATTTGTCATGACAAGACTTCAAAAAGCAAATATTGCCAGACAAATCAGTGTATTGAGTCAAACCTTCCTGCAAGCACCAGAAATCCAAACATCTTACTCTGCTTCCAGACTGCCACTGCACAAGGCCAGCCAGGAATCTTTTGTTGTGCCCACAAGCTTTTCATGAAGGATTTAAACACCCAGGGCAAGTTTCTGAAAGATTTAATGCCCTTTTCACCAGTGAGTGAAGGTGAAACTCCAGCCTGTTCTGGTTTCAGAAGGCTCCCATCCTTCTGCAAACACAGGAATGGAGAAGTCCATGCTCAGCTTTCTGCTTCCACTCATTCCCTCCTACCTGGACCAAAACCATCCCACAAAGTCATCTTACTAATTATGATATTAGCATCTGGTAAATGAGAAACCCTAATTACTTCCCAAGGGCTAATAACACTTCTGGGATGAAGGAATCCTTTAGAAAGAGCTTTTCCAAGTGCCCATCCAGCACTAAATCAGCATCTGCTGATTTTTACTGAACTGCAGGATATGGGGAAGTTTCACAGCAAACCTTGGTATAAAGCACCTAATCCCAACAGTGCTTTTGGAAATAAGCTAATCACTTCCATGCTAAGGAGAAAACAATGAGAGGCATTAAGGGATTTTCTTGTATTATTTTTTTTCTGAAAGCCAGCCAGAAGGTTTGAAATCCCAACCAGACAGGCCTGTGATAAAGGAATCAATTAAAACAAGCAGTGCAAAGTGACACTGAATTAATCTCATCCCTGCTGCTGAGCTGTGGGCACGAATGCAATACTGACCATCACTGGAAAATCACAATATTCCATCTCTGGGAGTGTCCAAGGCAGGGCTGGACAGGGTTTGGAGCACCCTGGGATGATGGAGGGTGTCCCTGCCCATGGCAGGAGTGGGATGGGATGAGCTTGAAGGTCCTTCCCACCCAAATAATTTGTAGGGATTCTGTGCTGGAGAAGGTCCCACAGCCAAGCCTTTCACAAGTTTCTGTGCTCTAAAACGATCCAGTCCTGAGTATGTGACAATGCAAACCCATAAGTGACTACAAATCTGTGTTAATAACTGTTATTTTGAAGTTTTTTCCTAGCTACCTGAGCGTTCATATTATAGGAGAAGACTGTACCTTCTCATGCTCTTTTAATGTAAACACAAGTTATATTTCACAAACATGGCCATTGTTTACAGTAGAAAGTGTGATAAGGTAACTTTTCTGACTCCAATATGAAGAACTTAACAGAAGGCTTAAAAAGTCTTCAAAACCAGGGTAACAAATAACCACATCCACTTGAATATTTGCCTCATGAGTAACTTCAGGCACAGACACACATGGAGAGGCTCAGGTTCCTGCAGTGGCCACCAGGAAGTGACAGGAAGCAAACAGGAGCTGCAGTCCCTTTAGAAGCATTTCTTCTCAAATTACAGCCTGGACAATTCCAAACCCAAACAGGAGTTTAAGGGGCTCTAACAAGAATCCCATCAGGTGTTGCTTGCAGCCCTGGCTCTGTTTCAGCCTCGTTTCTATGGCACCACACACAGACAGACCACAAGCTGTACATACCTTCCCCTCACCCTCTTCTTCCTCCTGCTCTACCTTCAGCTTTAGCCCAAGTCTTGCAAACCCCATCTCAGCATTCAGGCATTTTTGTCTATCCTGGGCGTCTCTCTCATCTTCTGTTTCAACTGTGGTGCTTTTGTTTGCTCCCAAGCTTTCTTCTCTGGATTTCTACGATTGTTAGACAGAAGCTGGCAGTGAGAAAAACCAGAAATAGCAAGAATAAAGAGAGAAAGGTGGAGGAGAGAGGCAGGCACTGAAAACTGGGAGTTATACAGCAACACCCCACTCTCTGCTGCTTCCCTGTCATTTTGGAGCCCTGGCACTGATTGTTTGATGCCATCCTACCCCTCACGGACTTGAATTCAGGTAGGGAAGATGAGGATGATGAAAAGGCAGCAAAAGCTCCCAGGGAAAGATTTACCTCAAGGAAAATCATACAGACAAAGGAGGGAAGACCTTTCAGAGGTGAGGTGAAATACCTTAAAGGCCTGATGATTGCAGCCTTGCCTTTATGCCACAAAAACTGCTTCTGTGCAATTAAATATTGCAAATTTCTGAACCCCCCACAGGCAATTCCCCTTTGGCACATCAATCCTTGAAGAAAATAAATCCAACTTTGTCATCCACTAAACACTTTTCAGGATCTAATCCTCAACAGATAGTGGGGTGTGGCTTATAAAGCAAGAGGCTGTTCAGTGAAAAGCAAAGCCAATCTAAAGTTAGTAAATTAAGATCACTGATGAGGTAACAAGTGATGTGTCTCCTAACCCAACCTCACTGAAAAAACAGCATTTTGTGCTGATGAAACAGAAGGGCAGGAGTCAGCTTCTTCATGATATCAGTGCTTAAATGAGCAAAGGCAAGGATATTCCCTCTTGGAAATGGATTATTCCCTCTTGGAAATGGATTATTCCAAGGGAACAGCTAGAAACAAGCTAAACAAAACGAGCCCCAAAGCTCCCTGCATTCCCCCACCACTTGTTTTTGCTGCACTGTTTTATCTGCCTCTTTCCAAACAGAAATATTGGTGTTGTGAAGACAGAGTGTTTGTTTGTGTGCTGGAGGCTCCCTCCCCGAGGGCATTGCTGAATCCCACAGGAAGCTGGAGGAGCTGTCATGGTGAGCAGCCACTTTAAATAACACATAAATAACTCCAAACCAACAGGTTCAAACTTGCTCAGGGTCCTTCAGTTTTTCCCTGCAGGACAAGCTGGGCAATCATGTGCTTCACAACAACCCTGACCAATTGCTACCAGCTCACCTGCCCTTATGAAATACCTTTATATTCTGCAATATCCTTGGGTAAAGACAGCTTTTAGAAGGAACAGTCAACAGAGAATCTGGGATTTGGGAGCAATATCTTGATTTTAAGTCAATTTTTTTACTGTGTTGAGCCTTTGAAATGGTTGAGCTGCTCAGGTTTATTCACATGAAATGGCTGGAATGCATAGTTGGATTTTCCATGCACTCCTGCTTCCCCTAAAACAACAGGGACACAAACCTGCTCCTGAGGGCAGAGCTCAGTGTAATTTTATTTCCTAAAACCCCAAGAAGATAAGCATGTGTGCTTTCCACTTCAACTCATTTGGCTGCTGATTATTTCAAGTGCATTAAATATCTCTATTAACACCACAAAAGATAAGTGGCAGATAACTTCAATAAAGAGCAGGTTTCGAATTGAATATATGGGTAGGTACACATATAAATGACTGAAGATTGACTCATGTGGGTAAAGTTTATTACAAAACCTACAAGACAGGGCACTGAGGCTTGTGCAAGGAGTTTCAACACACAGCAGGGGATTTGTGCACAATGCCCATGGTAATAAAAACACTGTAAATGTGAAATCTCTATAGAATTTCTTCATGATTCCCACCACTGCAAACCCAGCATTTTTTTACCACACATTCACTTTCAACATCAAGTCTTGGATCATACAATTATTTCTCCTCTCTCAGCACCAACGAGATATTATCAAATAGATTTTCCCGAGTTTTTTGCTTACTTGATCTATCAGCAGAATCATCAAACTCCACCAGGAAGGAGTAGCCATTGTTCCAGATGTGCAGACAGGTGCTGGGGTCGTAGCTGATTTTCAGAGGCTTCAGGAAGGGATCATAGACACTGTCCCTCCACTGGATATTGATGGGAGACTGGCGGGTCCCTCCAGGAATTGTCAGCGGGCTCTGCCACAGAGGATGCACTGCAAGACCAGGAGGAGAGTCAGGCTCTGGGCAGGACACAGAACTTTCTGGCAAGGGAAGATGCTGTGTCACCAAAGGCTAATTCCAGTCAGCTGGTGCCCAGGAAAGCAAAAGAAAAATAAAACATTCCAGTTGCATGACTCAAAGCCACACAGGGAAGCGCAATAATTTGACTTAAAATCATGTCAGTCAGTACCTTTCTGCCTTTGCAGAATGCTCTGCAAAGAAACTGTTCTCTTGTTTCCCAGAAAAAGAAGGTTTTGCTATTATTGCCAGATTTTAAGACGGCTTTGTTTGACAGCTTTCTTTACAAACCAGCACCATCAGCTGAGCTGGGAGCACTCCAAACATGGGATAATTCCCACTGGGAAGCAAAACACTCTCTGGAAGGCAACACAAGCACAGGGTAACTCCTCAAAGCAGAGTTCAGAGCTCCTGCAGCAGCCACACCAACCCTGACCAAAACTGCTTCGTGCAGACCGGTCCTGCTGATCCCAGAAAAACCCAAACCCAGCGATTTTGGGGGCAGCTTGGGCCCCTCAAACTGGCACAAGCAGGAGAGGTACAGGGATGGTTTCCACAGGACTTTATTCTGCTTAAAACCAGAGCTGTCACCCGTGTGGACCTGTTCACCTGGTGACCTGCACACAGCTTTTGGCACCCTGACCCTCTGCTGAACCCCAAATTGTGATGCTTCAAACACCTACAGGCTACTTCACTAGATACGACTGCTTAGGGTCTTTTAAACGAGGAATTAAAAATAAATTAAACCATCAAACCACGCACAAAGGGGTGCCCGAACAACTTCCCCCACCGCCCCCCGGAGTTTCCTTCAGTGAGGAGCAAACTTCCCGGGGCTCTATAAGGTCAACTCAGGCAAAGGCGGTGCAAAACACTCCCTATATTTAAAACACTGCCACTTCCTGAAGTTTGAGCCGAGGACAAAGGCAGGCAGAGCTGGGCGTCCCTGCGGCTGCTGCACTGAGTTTGGCAGCGATGGCGGGACAGAGGCAGGGCGGGCTGAGGGGCTCAGGGAGCTGAGGGAGCTGAGGGGGCTGAGGGGGCTGAGGGGGCTGAGGGAGCTGAGGGGGCTGAGGGGGCTGAGGGAGCTGAGGGAGCTGAGGGAGCTG
>VXBR01006738.1:116062-129641 GCA_013400215.1 Cisticola juncidis
GGGCGGGCCGGGGCTGCCCCCGGAGGCTCCTCCTGCCGTGACACCGCCGGGGCGGTGGCAGCAGCTCCCTCGAGGGTGGGGATTGTCATTTTCCGAGCTCAGGGTGTCCCCGTGCCCCTGTCAAAGGAGCGTCCCCTCACAGCGAGTGTGGCCCTTCACCGCACAGGTGATTGCTTTGCACCGAGTGCGTCCCGTCAAAAGATCGCCTCACTCAAAAAAGCGTCCCCTCACACCAAAATAGTGTTTACTCCCTCATGCTGAAGAGTTTCTCCTTCTATCAAGTGTTTTCCCTTACATCAAGAAAGTATTTAGTCCCTCACACCAAAAATTATTCGGAGTATGGTCCCCTCAAAAGATCGCCTCATCCAGAAAAGAGTCCCTTCACACTGAAGGGTTTCTCCTTATATCAGATGTTTTCCCTCACATCAAAAAGTATTTATTCCCTCACATCAAGAAAGTATTTATTCCCTCACACCAATAGTGATTCCTTTGAACTGATTATGTCCCCTCAAAAGATCGCCTCATCCAGAAAAGAGTCCCTTCACACTGAAGGGTTTCTCCTTATATCAGATGTTTTCCCTCACATCAAAAAGTATTTATTCCCTCACATCAAGAAAGTATTTATTCCCTCACGTCAAGAAAGTATTTATTCCCTACATCAAGAAAGCATTTATTCCCTCACACCAGTAGTGATTCCTTTGCATCGATTATGTCCCCTCAAAAGATCACCTCATCCAAAAGAGTCCCCTCACACTGAGGAGTTCCTCCTTATATCAAGTGTTTTCCCTCACATCAAGAAAGTATTTTTCCCTCACAATATAAATTATTCCTTCGCATCGAGTATGTCCCCTCAAAAGATCATCTCATCTAAAAAAGAGTCCCCTCACACTGAAGAGTTTCTCCTTATATCAAGTGTTTTCCCTCACATCAAGAAAGTATTTTTCCCTCACACCAAAAGTGATTCCTTTGCACTGAGTACAGCCCGTCAAAAGATCACCTCACCCAAAAAAGCGTCCCCTCACACCAAAATCGTATTTACTATCTCACACCGAAGAGTTTCTCCTTCTATCAAATGTTTTCCCTCACATCAAGAAAGTATTTATTCCTTCACACCAAAAGTGATTCCTTCACACTGAGTACATCCCCTCAAAAGATCTCCTCACACCAAAATTGTATTTATTCCCTCACACCGAAGTGTTTCTCCTCACATCAAGTGTTTTCCCTCACACAGAGTATTTATTCCCTCACACCAAAAGTGATTCCTTTGCATTGAGTGCATCCCCTCACTCCAAAACGTACCCCTCACATCCAAAATTCATCCCCTCACACCAAAATAGTATTTATTCCCTCACACCAAAGTATGTCTCCTGACACCAAGTGCATTCCCTAGTGCCAAAAAAGTATTTATTCCCTCATACCAAACAATGCAGAGGTGAGGGGCCCTGGCACAGCAGGGTCCTTTCTCCAAGCCACATTTGGAAAAGTTATGAAAAATTAATATTATGTTTACTGTCACAAAGGCAGGAGGCCAAAATAGCCCCACTTTGGATGGTGAAAGGGTCAACTCAACTGAACTCAGTATTCACCTGACACTGCCTGAGGCAGAGAAATCTCAATGAAACTGCTTAAAACCTTCATCACTCCTGTTCCAGCTGCCAGTAAGGAACACATACCAAAAAATTAAAATGTACATCAAAAGAAATGCCTATAGAAATCATCAGTGAAAGCAAGAGATGAAGCAAGAGTTCTAATTTTTGCCATTTCTCTTGGGCAGCCAGGAGCAGAACACTACCCTCAGCTCCTGACCTTGATCTTGCTTAATTACTCTCTTAAAATAATTTTGAAAATCTGCATTTATCTTTTGGGGATTCTTTTATCTTGTTAACATGAGTACTTTTGAATTTTCACAAGAAACCAGCTGAACCATTGAGGATGTTTTACTGATACGAAGACAGGGCCAGATACTCAACCAGAGTCAATCAAGTGTTTTTCCCGTTTTACTAACATTGTGTAATAAGTTTCCATTGCATTCACAGTATAACGTGTTTAAAGTACTTCTGAATTGTGTAAGAGCAGGTTGAAATCTGGCCAATGATTTGCTTTGAGTTGCATGATTAAAAACAGATTGTCAGGAGATGATCTGTTTGTGATGGTGCAGCCACTCAAACAAACAGTTTGTGATGTCAGGATGTTAAACCGGGTTTAAATTCCATTTCACTTCCTCCCTGCAGTCTTTTTTGCGTAGCAGGATTCCATGGCAAGCAAAATTAATTTTTGGTTTGACTCACAACATTTTTTAGGATGGCTAATTTACAGTATATTATTGTTATTATGTCTCTCTTGCATAAAACACCAGCTCAGGGTGGTGGTTTATGCAGAGAGACACAACTCTGATGCAGCAAGAGCTGGAGAGAGCAGCAGCAGCCAGGATCACAATATCCCCATTATTTGCCCCAAACTGTTACATTTCTGGGCCATCTGGGAGGTTCCAGCTGAGCTCTCCCTTGTTCCTGAACCCAGAGTGGTTTCTACAAGCAGAAAGGGAAGAGCCCGAGGGATGAGCTCAAGTGATGCAGAATCTGTGTGGGAAGAGGAATAGAAACCTCACCTTCGAGTTTTCAAATGACCAAAGTTAATTTTAAAAAAGGTGATAATTAGATCTAAGTGCAGTTTGCACCCATTGCTCACCGAGGAAGGGGCTGGGGTTTGCCTTTGTCACACACAATTCTCGGGTACTGTCAGAGCAGTTAAACTGAATTTTGCCATACAAAAAGCTCGATTAAAAGGTGAATCACCTGCAAAAAGAGATCTGCCACTAACAGATTTAATCTGTGCCTGATTTATTTGATTTTTAAAAAAATCCTATCAGACACAGTGATGCTCCATTTAATTTTATAACATTTGGGGGCTTCTTACATCTGCCCTGTGTTTTTTTCCCCTCTTTACCCAGATATGTAGAGCTACCCAAATAGTCCCAAACTTTGGAACAATTTTCTATAATTAATTGCAGCTTTTGAAATAGTTCTTTAAAAGTCCATTTAGGATTGATGCAAGCATCAAAAGCTTCAGGGTGGAAATAAAGATTCAGATGAAAATAAAGGTTTTAATCTTTGAAAAGAAAAATACCTGTTGAATCAAGTGCTTTGATTTCTTTACAAATGAGATAACCAGAGCAGACAGGGTGGTGGGAAGAGCTGAGAAACCCCACCCAGGGGAAGGAAATCAAACCCTGTTTTCCATAGCAACACATTCTGAAGGAGAAAATAAAATATCCTTGTTGCTGAAACTCGGTAAAGAACCATTTAAACTTTAAAGGATCACAGCTCTACTTCAGCCAGGACTGAATATTGCAGAGGAAATCCGAGACAGGTTGATTTCCTTTTGTCTAAATCAAGATTTTGGATGATAACAGCGCAGGTTGGCTCCGGCCCATCGTGACAAGGTGCTGAAAGTTCTGCTGAGTTGATGTCAGATGGGGGCTGTGATTTAAACCAGTTTATTGATAAACAGCCCAGAGCTTTTTATCAACCAGATGTGGCTGACAGGGGAGCAGCAGCAGATTGGGAAATGCTGAGTTTTCCTCTGCCTCCGGTGTTTGGCTGAGATAGGAGCCTGGCTGAGGAGGCTGTGCCCAGATAAGGGGAGGTAATTCCAGCTGGCGAGGTAAAGCAAACAGAGGCTTTATCTCCTCCCGTATAAAAAACATTTGCTGGAATTATGTATGCAGGCTTAGGAACTCAGCACGGAAAGGGCTTGGAAGAGAACTCCTGGACGAGCTGGGGAGGCGCTGCAGTTGTGTGTGCTGGCCTGGAGATGGCACACCTGGATTGTGTGACTTGTACTGTTCTTTGGGAAAAAAACCCCAGAACTTCAAGGATTCTGCGTTTCTTGTAACTACTTCTGAAAGGGCAAGAAAGGCAAAAGCCATTCAAACCTGTTCTGGGAATAATTATCAAATTAGGCTTAAAAATCTCCATGGAGAACATTTCCAGCGATTGTTCTAAAAAATGAATGTCTGAAACCTCCACATGTCATTACAAGATCCCTCCATGGTCCTCCACAACACCGGGGATTTTGACATCCATGCCACAATTCTCCCCAGTGTTCCTGCAGGAAAAGCCCTTTGTCCTTGCAGGGGAATCCAAAAGCACCAGAAATTGTCAGGTTCTGAGTTGTTTAAGCCTGGTGTAAGTGTGGAGTAACCCCCAGGCTGCCTCAGAGCTCCTGCCCACTCCCTGCCTGCCAAAAACAGCCATTCCAAAGACAGGAGTTTCCCAAATCAGTTTGTTCTGGCATTTCCTACAAGAATGGCACAGAGAAGAGAAAGGTTGAAGGAATAAACAGTATCTGTCTTAAATTGAAAAGAGGGATGTGAGTAAAAATAGAGACCAGTTGTGGTTCATTCAATCAGCAGCAGTCCTTGGATGCAACAAGCTGGTCTGATCTCTTTTTGGAATGGGAGCCCCTCTTAGCCTGGGTAACCATGAAATATTCGAGGAGGAACCCAGATCTGTTCTTTGGGAGAAGTTACTATGCTGGATAAATTTACAGAGGAAAAAGTAAGAAACAAAAGGTTTTTCTGGCTGTAAAAAATTACTCTTTACTATTCTCCAGCTGACATTATCTGCACAGCAGTGAGTAGACAATCTCTGGCTGGCCTCATCTTATCTAGAAGGAAGTTAATCAGTATTTTAAATAACTAAATCTTTAACATCCTCCAGGAGTGTCTTGCACCTCAAAGTGATTTATTGGAGGTCTGTATAGCACATTTGGAGGGGGTTGTGGCTTGTTCTAGGCCTCATTTTCCAAATCAAACATTGCAGAGGCAATGAAATTCCGAGTCAGAATCAATGTGTGCTAAATGTGTTTTGAATTATGCTCATGGACAGTTTTCATTGAAAGCATCCAAGTAATGATTGGGGGTTTTTTGTCACAGGTTGGAGTCACAAAAAAACCCAAACCGTGCCACTGAGAGCAGAAATAAAGAACAAGGTGGAACCCTGAAATTCCACAAAACATTTTCATTTCTTTCATTCTATCCAATCTTTTCTTCACTCTTCCAGCCACATTCCCAATTTCCCCCTTTAAATTCACTACTGAATAAGAGAACAACCCTCAAGCACCCCAGCTCTCTCCCCGCCTCAGCATCTCCCATTTTCATGGATTTGAAGGAGATGAAGGGACTCAAACACCCCAGCTCTCTCCCCGCCTCAGCATCTCCCATTTTCATGGATTTGAAGGAGATGAAGGGACTCAAACACCCCAGCTCTCTCCCCGCCTCAGCATCTCCCATTTTTCATGGATTTGGAGGAGATGAAGGGACTCAAACACCCCAGCTCTCTCCCCGCCTCAGCATCTCCCATTTTTGGTGGATTTGGAGGAGATGAGGGGGCTCAAGCACACCACCTCTCTCCCCACCTCAGCATCTCCCATTTTCATGGATTTGCAGGAGACAAAGGGACTCAAGCACCCCAGCTCTCGCCCCACCTCAGCATCTCCCATTTTCATGGATTTGCAGGAGACAAAGGGACTCAAGCACCCCAGCTCTCGCCCCACCTCAGCATCTCCCATTTTCATGGATTTGCAGGAGACAAAGGGACTCAAGCACCCCAGCTCTCGCCCCACCTCAGCATCTCCCATTTTCATGGATTTGAAGGAGATGAAGGGACTCAAGCTCTCTCCCCACCTCAGCATCTCCCATTTTTGGTGGATTTGGAGGAGATGAAAGGACTCAAGCACCCCAGCTCTCTCCCCACCTGAGCATCTCCCATTTTCATGGATTTGAAGGAGATGAAGGGGCTCAAGCACACCAGCTCTCTCCCCACCTCAGCATTTCCCATTTTCATGGATTTGGAGGAGACAAAGGGACTCAAGCACCCCAGCTCTCTCCCCACCTGAGCATCTCCCATTTTTGGTGGATTTGGAGGGGATTTGGAGGAGATGAAGGGGCTCAAGCACACCAGCTCTCTCCCCACCTCAGCATCTCCCATTTTCATGGATTTGAAGGAGATGAAAGGACTCAAGCACCCCAGCTCTCTCCCCACCTGAGCATCTCCCATTTTCATGGATTTGGATGAGATGAGGTGACTTACAGGCAGCTTTCCTGGTGTTTTTCCTGGTGTTTTCCCGGGAGCAGGCAGCCAGGCTGCAGGGCCGTGCCGGCACAGCCCGCAGGCTTTGCAGCTGCTTGGAGAGACGCCCCAGGGCTGTCACCTTCAGCCCATTCATCGCTGCCACCGGCCACTCCAAACCTTCTCAACCCACCAACATCACAGAAAATAATAAAAATATGGATATAGAGCTCCAAGGGGGTCACCGGGCTTCTTCACCAATAATTTTGAGAGCACCCTTTGCTGCTAAAGAGGTGGAGCCAGCCCCGGAGTTAATTTTCAACTTGCCCTGTGCTCTCTTCTTCATTGGCTCTCGGTTCTCTCCAGAGGCTGCCTGGTTGATGATTATTCCACATGTGCTTCCCAAAGGGTTTTTTTTCCCCCTCATCCAGTGAGAACACTGAAGGGTTGCAGAAAACTCCTCTTTGGTATGCAAGGAGAGGGTTCTTATCACTCCTTGGTGCATACACGCTGGGAATTTGAATGGTTGTATATTTGAATACTGATAGCCAAGAGGTGCTGGCAGGAGCAGCTGAAATGCCCCGAGCTGGGGCTGAAACCTGAGGAATTCCCAAATTCCTGAAACCGAGGAATTCCCAAAATCCAGCAGTTATGCGAGGATTTTGGGCCCAGAAGAGGAAAGATTTTAGCTCTTAGCATTTGCTACAGCAGCCTTGCAGCCTCCAGCTGAGGAGCTACAGAACAAGGGATGCCAACAACAAACTTTGATACAAAAAATCCCCAAATTTTGTAAAGGCTAAAAATCGTAACATAAGGACACATAATTACTCCCCTGCTCACACTGGGACCCAGCTGAAATTTTTGTTTGGGAAAGGACAAAGGGAGATGTTTTCCATACCCCTATTTCTCAGAGATGAAAGTAAGAATGTTATTCTCTTGCTGTTTCCAGGAGCACTTCCAGTAACTTTGTTACCTTGTGTGAAAATCCCACACTTTGATTTTCTTTGGGAATGTTTGCTCTTCCTCGGATTGAAAAAAAAAAATCCTTCATCAAGAACTGAAAAAAAACCCCTTCATCAATGGCACAAATACATCCAAGTCAGAGCTGCAGTTTTTCTGGCCAAGCACAGAAACAGAGGAAAGGAATTATTCCTGTGAAAAATTCCCAATATTTCAGATTATTACCAGCCAAATGGGAATGAAGATGGGGAGCCACTGAAGATGGAATGATCCTTTCCAAGGACAGGGAGTCAGGGATAACCCAGCACAGCAGTGCCTGAACCAAAGGGTCCCCTGGCATTCCCAGCCCCGGGGAGTGACAAAGTGACAACCCAGGAGCACAGGGAGGAGCAAAAGGAGACAGCAGCAAAGCCAAGGCTGCGGCCCTCCCCTGTCCCAGTCTGGTCAGGAAAAGGCTCTCAGAGAGGAATCTCTCTCTTTTTTGAGGAACTTCTTTATGAATATGCATATTTTATTTTAAACAGTTATTTTCAGCTGGTACTTGTCTTTCAACCCTCTGGCATCTGCGAGTCTGGTCCTAAGTCATAAGAGGTTGTTTCTGTTGATAAGGAAAGCCACAAATTCTTCTTCACTAGAAAATTTAGGGGTCTCCAACTGTTATCTTCGTGCAAAGAATTCTTGATTATTTTCTCTCTTTCTTGAGCTAAAAAGAATATCACACACACAGCTTCTATTTCAATTACTAAAGCTTGATGTTAATCACAAAACTACATTCACTATATTATTCAAATGTTAATACAGCATAACTTTTCTACCTAGCATATTCCATATAGTAAATATCTGTGTAGAGCCACGCAATGTGACTTTTTCACAGAAGTGTAAGGGATGGAGTCACCAGAGCCTTTCCCTGAAGGGAATTTTGGGATTTGGGTGCTTTGGAAGGGGGATAAGTCAGTGAACAGTGGGAGCAGAACCCTCTCATGTGGCAGCTGCTCCTGGGGAAAGCTGAGAGAATTCCACAATCTCCCTGCTCTGGCATGGAATATATCCCATGCAGGATCCCAGCACAGTCAGTGTTCCCTCAGCACCCTCACAGACAAGTTCTGCCTTACACAAATCAGAAAATCTGTATTTCCCCCTGTCCATAACCAGTTAAACCCAGAGATCAGAGAGCAGGGAGTCTCAGGCTCCGTTGATCTGACATTCTTATTTATTTGCTCCAATTCTCCTCTCAAAAAGTGCAGAACCCCCAAGGAAATCCAACTGGAATGGCAAAAGTAAGGGCTTTCACAGCTTTTCGTAGGCATATTTCACAATTTCCCTGTTCAGGGACCTTCATCTCTGCCAGGGAGCACCCCAGGATCCACTGAAGAACACCTGGAATGGGAGAAAAGCTCTGTTCCCAGAGCTTTGCAGTGCCCAGGTTGTAGGGAAACTCAGGATTTCACCATCCCAAGGGCTGGAATTTGCCTCTGTTGCCCTGGCTGAGGCTCTGGCTGACCTGGGTTGCCCCCAGGGCAGCCCTGCCCTCCTGCCTGTGCCACGTGGGGCTGTGTGGAAACTCAGGGACATTCTGTCACCCTGCCCACAGCTGGACACCTCCACTCACTTTATTTTACCTCTCACACCTGAAATGTTTCAACTACAAACAATTTTGGAGGTGTCAAAACGGATGTGTGTCCAGAATGAGATGGTCAAATTCTGCTTTGACTCATAGAAGGATAAAATCCTCTAAAATCTCTAGGCAGAATGAATCCCCTTCAGACTTTGACAATTCTCCCAAAAATAGTCAGATGATGATGATACCTGACCAAATAAATGTGGTTTGGGGCAAACTTAAGCAGAACTGGGCAAACTGGGCAAATCTCAGTTTGTAGGGGAAATAAAAGGGCAGAGAAGAAGCTGTGAGTGATCCTGGAAGATCCCAAAAATCCCAGCCAGGCAAAGTGGAAACACAGGGCTTGTGGGTTTGTTTGTTTGTTTGTTTGTTTGTGGAGTGGTTTTTGGGGTTTTTTTGGTTGGGTTTTTTTTTTTTGGTGGGTTTTTTGGGGGTGGTGGTTTTTTTTGGTTGTTTTTTGTTTTTTGTTTTTTGTTGTTGTTGTTGTTGTTTGTTTTTGTTTGTTTGTTTTGTGGTTTTTCTTGGTTGGTTGGTTGGTTGGTTGGGTTTTTTAGGGGTTTTTTTGGGTTTTTTGGGTTTTTTTTGTTTTGTTTTGGTGGGGGTTTTTTTGTTTTGTTTTTTTTGGTTTAGGGGTTTTTTGGGGGGTTTGTTTTGTTTTGTTTTGGTTTGGTTTGGTTTTTTTCCATGCTGTGTCCAGAGAGATGGAAGAGTCTGTAAATAAATAAGAGAACACTGAGATCCTGCCTGACCCTTCTCACCTTGTTCCTCAGACTGGCAGCAGTGACCCTACAGGACCAGGGACTTTGACCAGACAGGTGGCAAAACAATGTTTTTCTCTCTGCTGAGGGGATTCAGGGCCTTTTCTCCCATCCCTGCTCATGACAATTAGGAGTATTTTCATTAAATAAAATAGAGTTTACTCAGCAGAAACTAGAATGAGTATTGATACAGAGGTAGCTGAAGTACATCCAGGAGCAAAACCCATTTAAAACTAACTTTTTTTCCTGTTACAAATCACAGAACAATTCTGAGGGGATTGAAAATGGGTGCAGCATCTGACAATTAAATGATGAGCTTCTCCTCATATGCTGCTTTTATAAAAATATGATATATTTATAAATTTATAAATATATATTTATAAATAATATCTATATTCTCTGGGTTAAAGAGGTATTTTATGTAACTTTTCCTTAAGCATCATTGTCACAATATAGTACAGGCTGTGCTCATAAGGCTGGGTTTGTTTCCCTCTCCAGTTACAAGAGAAAATGAATAAACTCAAACAGAAAAAAATGAATAAACAGGGGAGTTTCAAGTACTCTTTTTACCTGGATGTGATTGAGGATATTTTTATCCTTAGGAAACAAAATTATTCTTCCTGCAAACACTCAGAGTGATTTCTGTGCCCTGCTCACATCTCCCCCATCCCTTTTTCTCTGTGTCCTCATTCTCAGCACTGAGGATAATTATGAATGTCTGTCACTTGTTTAAACAAAAGCTTTGTTTGGCAACCTTTATTTTCCTGCTGCAGCTGCAAAATTGTGTGCACAGTGTGTTAATTTTTTACCTTTGATGCTATGGGAAGGGTTTTTTTTTCCACTAATGACAAAAAAAAAGGAAACCAATGAATGAGATCCCAATCTCTCCTGATCCACACAAAACATGTGAAAGCAGAACTTCCGTAGAAAACAATAGTAAATGAATGCTGGGACCAGGGTGAAATAAGCTGGATACTTCCTGGAAGCAAATTATTTCTCATCACATGGCAAAGCACAGACATAAAAGAACATGAAAATGTGAGGAAATAGAAAAACAAAGAAATCTCTTGTTTTATTTGGTACAACAGGCTAACAAGGGCAACAAGGGGGTATTTTCTCCTGTAAAATTAAAAAAAAAAAATTAAATTTTATGTTAGCAGCCTGAAGTTGTCAGTTGTTTTCATATGAGGACAGGAAATCAAGAATGGATTTGATGTAGGCACTTGAGCAAATTATCGTGGTTCAAATCAGAATAAACCTTCCAGTGTATCAAGTTCCTCTTGGCATTTGCTCACAGGCAGACTTATCCCAGGGTAAAGTCTGAAGCCCTCATTCACTAAATGGGGATTACACTGAATTTCATTCAATTATTGCAGAAATAGTCACGGGAGCTCAGTTTTGGCAGCACCAGAAGCTCAGGAGATTGTGAAGCATAGGAAGCAATTACCCTTTGGTCAGTCACTCATTGGTGCTGGGAATCAAGGACTAAAATCCAAATTTGGGCCTTCAGATTTAACAGAAAGATCCTTCTCCTCCTGCTTTTCCCAGTGTTTTCTGTCAGACTTTGTGCTGCATGAAGTGTTTGTCATTTCTGGCAGTGCAATCTCAAGGAAACAAACCATGATAAAGGAATCTGTCCATGATTTATTGGTGTCATCCATAATTTCAGAAAGAAATGCCTCCTGGTTAGGAAAAAAAACAAAAAAACCCCACTTATTTCTGTGGTAAAGAGGGGAAAACTCTTACAGGGGTGAGGTAATTGTGGATTCTCAGCCTGCACTGGCAGGAGGAGGTGCTGCGTCCTCCCTTGGGGATAAATTGTTTTATTTGTTTATTCTGCTGTTATCTCTGATCTGAGCTGCAGACATCACTTGGATCCCGCCACTATTTCCTGCAGTTAATTTGAGATAAATTAACTTTGGGTAAATACTATAAGTGGTTTATGATGATGACAGTTTTGTGTTTGTGTTGGGAAATGATTCATGGCTCTCCAGAGGAGAAACACCTCACTTGGGATGGGATAGCAATATTATGAAAATATGAGAAAAAAGAGTGCAGTTTTTACACTGGGCTGGTTTAGGATCTCAAAAGCTTTTACCAGCAGCTCCCCACAGCAGGTGGAACAGGGATATTTATTTATTTGTATCGTTATTTATTTGTATCCTTGTTTTTCCAGCTGGGACCTGCGATTCCTTGAGTCCAGCAGAAACTCTTTAGCAAAACTGTTGCAGGGCAAATGGATGTAGCAAAGCGTGAAATTATCCGGTGTGAAAAGTCAGATTCCGAGCGGTTTAACCTTTGAACTGCCGAATCTGCTTGTGAAGGGGGAGAACACGGTAAATAAATCAACAGGCTCGGCTGAGCACTCCCAAACCTGCAGGAGGGAACAATTTCCTAACACACCAGGCCTGCCTGGGGAACCATTTACAGCAGAACCAGAGTGAGGTTAGCTCTGTGATATAACACTGCAGAACCACATTAAACACCTTATTTAGGAATTTTTATTTATTTTATTTCAGGAATATTTTAATGCAGAAGGGTTGGTGTTGGGTCTGAGGGTTGGTGCTGGCTGCGGTGAAGCTGAAAAGCGAAGTGTGGATGGACTTTATTAGGCAACACTATATAAAGACATAAAATATATAAAATATATATATAGACATATGCTATATAAAGACATAAAATCATCTAATCCTTGTCCTCTCTCAGAGCCATTTCCTACACTTCCTCTGTGCTTCTTTTTTGGGGGCTTTTTGCATATTTTTATCATCCCCAGAAGGTTCACGGAGCTTTCCCACCTTCACCCAGCCCTCCTGTTCACACAGGAGAAAAAGTGACAAAGGAGTGATGCTGATGAGCAAATTTAGCAAATTCCCACTTGCTGCCTGCAGCTCAGCTGTGCTCTGGGCACGGTGACATTTCTGTCCTTAACACAGTGACAGTGACATCCAGCACATCCAGCTCAGCACCCAGGAGGAGGGGCAGGAATCTGATGTGTAATAAATGTCAATCACTCGCTTTTTGGATTTTTGGAAATTTAATAAAAAGAAAAATGGTTAAAAAAATAGTAATACAAATACAATGATAAAAATTAAACAATTTAGAGCAGGACAATTTATGAGACAATAAGAGCAAAGAAGGTAGCCCGGGACTACCGTGCCCCCTCCCTTCTAGACAAAGGCTGGAAAGGAGAAGGGCCCTGAACAAACAGAAGTCTCCCTTTTTGAAGATCCTGTTCATAACTATTCATATTTTATTTAAAACAAGTACTTTTCAGCTGGTTCTTGTCACAAAAGCTTTCTGTTAATTTCTAGGCACCGGTGGTCTGTTGGTCTTTGAAAAAGGTTTCTTTTCTGTTGATAAGGAAGCCATAAATTCTTCTTCACTAGAAGATTTAGGAGTTCTTGCAAACTGTTATTTTTGTGAAGAATTTCTTCTCTCTTTTTAGAGCTAAAAGAATATCACACACACACAGCCTTTATTTTAATTACTAGCACTTATTGTTAATTACAAAACTACATTCACTATATTATTCAAATGTTAATACAGCATCACTTTTCTACCTAGCATATCATATATAGTAAATATCTGTGTAGAGCCACACAATGTGACTTTTTCACAAGATGGAAGGGGCAGAGAAAGGAGTAGAGGAGGGGAAAGGCGTGAATGATTTTGGAGGTGCAGATTCATGTTAAATCTGCAGTTCAATCTGCCAGCTGATGGCTCTGCTGGCTGAGTGCTGTGGGCATTGAGGGGCTGGAGAGTGTCCAGGGAAGGGAATGGAGCTGGGAAGGGGCTGGAGAATCCTGAGGGAGCTGGGAAAGGCTGGAGAATCCTGAGGGAGCTGGGAAGGGGCTGGAGAATCCTGAGGGAGCTGGGAAGGGGCTGGAGAATCCTGAGGGAGCTGGGAAGGGGCTCAGCCTGGAGAAAAGGAGACTCAGGGGGACCTGGTGGCCTGACAGGAGGGGAATTCCCAGGGAATGAGGGATGGGATGAGAGGAAACAGCCTCAAGTTGTTCTGAGGNATCCACGTGGGACGGGACGATCCCGGAGCTCTTTCCCACCGGTAAAAGAGATTTTTCTTTTCCAGGCTTCCGGGCTCCTGTGATTCGCAGACTACACTTCCCGGCACGCCCCGCGCCACCCTCGCGTACTACAGGTCCCGGCGTGCTCCT
>VXBR01006739.1:0-37062 GCA_013400215.1 Cisticola juncidis
TCCCTTCTCACCCAAATCCTTCTGTGGCTCATAACTGGGATTCCCCTGTGAACAGCTCCTGCTGTGTGGGGCTGATATTTCTGGGTCTCAGAGATTTCACCCTGCTGGCAGCTGCTAAATTTTCTCCCAAGGGAAAATTTCTCAAGAAAGCTTCTTCCCAAAACAGTCTTGGCAAACAACTCTCCTTCCTCAAAACAATCTTTTTTCCAGGTGGTGTTTTGCCTTTCTAATTCTCAAAAAAACCTATTTTAGCTGTTTCTCTAGTTTAACAAATGGGATTAGAGAGGTGTGATTCCTATTCACCAATCACGTGAAGTCTGTATGGGAATACCTATAAAAAGTAGTAAGAATTAGACAATAAAGCCTTTCTATGCTCTTTGCCTTCTGAAATATTTGGAGTTTCATCTTTTTTCATGTCCTACAACAACAGCAGGTGGTTGTGGCTGTAGGACACGAAATGAACCACACAGACTCTGTGAATTCTCAGAAGGCTGGAAAAAAGAATTACCAAACAGGTAATTCTTTCAATACTATTTACAGAGAACAATATGATTGGATGGGCAAAGTTAACCCCTCTTCAACCACATTGGTCAAGCCAGAGGGCCATCGAGAAATCTCTCCTCTAAAAGAATGAATAACAAATATATAGTTAAAAGAATCTGTTTTGTGTACAGCAAATTGCCTGGGAAAGAAATTTCACAAATAAAAACACCTCAGACATGAAATCAGGGCTACAGGTGGGCAGAGCTTTCCTGCCCCACCAGGGATTCCATCACCCAGACAAAGCTCCAAAGTTCCCAACGAGGCAAAGACCCAAACCAGGCCTCACAAAATCCCAAAGTCTCTCCTTGCTGCACTGCTTGGCTTCCAGGAGGGAGTGGATTCATTCTGTGTGACAGCAAAGCTCTCTGCAGGGATGGAATCACTCCTTGGGATCCCATTTGGGATCCTTAGGGAATTTCTCCCAAAGTTTTCTCCTCCAGTTTTTCATCTGGCTGCTTAATGGATGTTCCTGAATGCAAATGTGTGAGAGTGACAACAGAAAGAACCTTTCAAAGGAAACAACCCCAAGGTGAGGATGCCATAATTTCTATTATTCACCTCCAGAAGATTTAATTCACCTGATGAATAATGTAGCAAAAATCCCACAACTTTTCACTCCATCCTGTGCCCTGTTCAAGCCTAACCAGCCTGGCCTGCTGCTGTTGTGTGGTGCCTTGAACTAAATTGCTGTGAACAATCCTCTCCAAAGAGGGGGCACAGCCAGAGCCCTGAGACTGCAAAGCTCTCTGGGGGGATGGAATCACTCCTTGGGATCCCATTTGGGATCCTTAGGGAATTTCTCCCAAAGTTTTCTCCTCCAGTTTTTCATCTGGTTCTCCTCCAGTTTTTCATCTGGCTGCTTAATGGATGTTCCTGAATGGAAATGTGTCAGAGAGAGGACAGAAAGAGCCTTTCAAAGGTTATTTCAAAGGAAATAATCCCAAGATGAGGATGCCATGGCTGCTGTTATTCACCTCCAGAAGATTTAATTTACCTCATGGGTAATGTGACAAAAATCCTACACTTTTCCTCTCCATCCTGTGCCCTGCTCACCCCAAACCAGCCTTGAACTAAATTGCTGTGAACNCTGTCCTGCTGCTGTTTGTGTTGTACCTTGAACTAAATTGCTGTGAACAATCCTCTCCAAAGAGGGAGCACAGCCAGAGAGCCCTGACACTGCAAAGCTCCAGGATAAAGCTGGAGCTCGCTGCTAACAGGAGAAAGATGGAGATTAAGATGACAACCGCAGGAGAAAATCCACTTTGCAGCCTTTTTTCCCCTGTCATCTGTAGGAGAGGCAGCTCCAAGCACAGCTGATGAGGTGTGATGCTTCAGAGGGGGAGAGTTTGGATTTGCAGGGAGCTCTGAGTGTCTTGTTTTCCCACCATCTCCCTTGAGGAGCTCATTCCAGAAGTTAATGGCCCAGATCCTTCCCTGTGCTAATTGTGCTGCTGCAGAGGGGGAAAACAGCATCCAAGCAGGCTGCTCCTGCTCCTGCAGCTCTCCCTGTCCCAGGAAACATGGAACAGCCAGGAGGGATCATCCAAAACCCAGAATCTGGAGCAAAATCCCAAATCTGGACCCTTCTGGGGAAGGAGTGGGGTGAGTGATTTAGCACCCCTCTGATTCTGAGTGGCTGCTTTGGGGCTGGGGACAAAAAGGATTTTACAAGCAGCTGATGGAACAAATATTCCCAGGACTGGAAGAGCATTGAAGGATTCCAAGTTTGGCACCACCACCACTCCTCCACCAGAGCAGGTCCCTGCATTGAAGGGAAGCAGTGAGGGATGAATTAATACCTTGCTGTTAATTCCCTCAGCTATTCTGACTAAACAGACAATTCCCTCTTTTTTATTTTGGTGCCAGCACGTGGCTGTGGTCAGAGCTGGGCAGGGCACAGCTGCTCTGGGGGTGAGGAGAGGAGGTGACCCAGCAGGGCACTGCCACCTCCACTGTGACAACCTCAGCTGGACAATTCCAGTTTTATTTTTCTGCACTGAAAAAGGGACTGTGAGGGCCAAAATGCTGCTCTTTTTTTGGCTCAGCCTTGCCATTAGGGTCCAAACCAACCTGAGCAGCAGTGAATAGAAAAAAAAATAGAAAATCAAACCTCCTGGAATCTGCTCTCCAGAGTCACTCTGGGTGTTTTCCACACAAGAGATTGAGGTTATTGTTGCTGGTTTTCTGCTGAAGGAAGAATTTCGTTTCAATTTCATTTCATTATTCCAGAATTAAAGGTTTTGGACAGGTCTCAAGGACAGCTGGTGGTTCCCCTGCATTTCAGGTGAATCAGCTGAATTTGGGTCCCTCTTCATCCCCTGCCTGGGCAAGAATGTCAAACACCTCTCCTGCCATTTCAGCTCTAGAGAGAATTAAAACCTGGCCTTGTTCTCATCATCCT
Organism: Cisticola juncidis; assembly: GCA_013400215.1. Classification (NCBI taxonomy): domain Eukaryota; kingdom Metazoa; phylum Chordata; class Aves; order Passeriformes; family Cisticolidae; genus Cisticola; species Cisticola juncidis. Next base: position 2,945 of record VXBR01006739.1, read on the forward strand.
GTGAGACACAAATAACTTGGATTGTTCCCATCGTGGGGAAAGGTGGTCAAAACAGAACTTTTCTGTTTGTACAGAGGTGAGAATGAGGAGTAAACTCCTGTGACAACTAAAATTCAGTAGCTGCCATCAGAAGTGCCAGATATTTTTTAATCCAAACACAAAATGGATATTTTTTTTAAATCCAAACACAAAATAGAATGGATCAAAGTTAAAAAAAAAAAAAAAAAAAAAAAAAAAAAAAAAAAAAAAAAAAAAAAAAAAAAAAAAAAAAAAAAAAAAAAAAGTAGCCATCACAACCAGCATACAATCCTGCTGATGGAGGGAAGGGATGGACCACTTATATAAAAAAACTTCCTTTTTTTTTTTCTTTTTGTCTGTTTTCTTCTCTTTCCTCATCAAAGGATGACAGAATGTCAGGCTGACACTCCACCAGGTGTAATCCTGAGCTGAGTGAAGGCTGTAATTTGATTAAAGGGGCTCTGACAGGTTTTGAAACAATGAATGAATGAACCTGGAGGATTTAATTCATTGCAAGTGTAGGTGCTGCAGTTTCCACAAACCTTCCCTGCTCCACCTCCCCATCCTGCCCAATCCAGAGGGGCTGAGCTGGGCTTGTGAAAGGGCAATAATGAGGTGCAAATTCGGGGAGGTGGATCCAGCAAATGCAGCCCTGCAGTGATCTGACAGCTGCTGAGAAAGCCGAGTGGAAAAGGAGCTGAAACTCTCCGGAAACTCTGAATTGCTCTGAGATTAATTCCTCATCTCCCAGCTCAGATCAGTGGCACAAAATGAATAAACCACTGGCCCTTGACAAAGCCCCTGCCTGCACAGGGAGCTGCTGGAAAACTTGTTGGAAGTCAGGAAAGTTGATTAAAGCCCACGATGTGTCAGCACAGACACAGAGCTGCTGTAGGACAGCACTGAAGGGATTTTATTCCAATTAAAGTATTAAAATCTCCTTTTTCTGTGGCCAGCACGAGGGGTTTGGCAGCTGGGTGGGAATCGGGCAGTGGATTAGATTTAATTACTGCTGGCTGTGATAAATCGGGGCTCTGGAGGGCGGATAAGGGGGTGGGATGGACTGGTGGAGACCCCAGGGGGACATTTGGGGACATTGGGATCATGCATTGCCATCATTCAGTATTTTGGCTAAAAGGCTTTGGACACATTAATGTCCAAGTATTTTTCCATTCATCCAGCACCAGGAAGGACTGGTACCCTTTTTTTTTTTTCTTTATTTATTTAGCTTTTTTTTTTTTTTTCTTTCTTTTTTCTTTCATTTTTCTTTCTTTATTTTTCTTTCTTTATTTTTATTTTTTCTTTCTTTTTTCTTTCTTTNTTTCCCTTCCTTTTTCCTTTCTTTTTCCTTCCTTTTTCCTTCCTTTTTCTTTTTTATTTCTTCTTTTTTTCTTTCTCTTTTTTCTTTTTTCTTCTTTCTTTTTTTCTTTCTTTTTTCTCTTTCTTTCTTTTTTCTTTTTTTTCTTGTTTTTAATTTTTTTCTTCTTCCCTTTTTTTTTTTTTTTTTTAATTTTTTCTTTTTAATTTTTTTTCTTTCCAATGGAAATTCAAGTTTGGACCACCGGGCTCACTGTGGAACAGATAAAACTCCTGAGATGCTCTGCAGACAGACAAAAGCTCATCACAAATCCAGGAGTCTCCTGGCCCCAGAGAGAGGGGAGGCTCAATCCTCTGTAGAAATGAAGAAATTTCTTTTTCATTCCTGAGACTCGACTTGAGCAGCGCCCACGCACCGTTCCTTGTGTTGGAAACTTTAATAACTTCACTTGAAAATCCTGCCTTTCTGATGGCAGTGGAAATAACATGACTTTTAAACAAGTAGAGGAGACTGTCATTGAAGTCGAGCCAGCTACGTGGGAGTCAGATGATTAAGGTAGATGTGGTGTAGGAGGGGAGAAATACTATCATTTGGGAAAAAAAAAAACTGTATTTTGAACAGGTTTAATGTTCTCTTCCAGGAAAGTGGGGTTGTTATTATTAAGAGCATTACCAACATTAGATGCAGGGCTTGATTCTCTGTTGATGTGCCTTGGCTGGAATTGTTCCCATCCATGCAAATTGCCTAAAAATGAGTCTGAATTATCACTGAGCTGTGCAGCTGGAGCTGGGGGAGCTGTGCTCACCTTGTCAGGTGGGAAACAACACACAGAGGCTGAGATGGGAGAGATGGGGCCAGGCCAGTGTCTGTGACACCAGGGACCCATTTCTGATCCTGTCAGGGAGTGTCCCATTCCTGCAGCCCCATCTCAGGGGTATCTCAAGGTGTGTGATGCTGTTCCCTTATTTTCCTTATTTTTTCCTTATTTGGGGGCAGACAGTGCTGCTCCAGCAAGGAGAACTCAAAAATGCCCAAAGCTGGCTCCAGAGGAGCTGAGGGCAGAGGCAGCAGTGTTGGGTTGATGCTGAAAGGTTCTGTTCTTATTTAAAGAACGATCCACCTCTGAATCTGCAGCCCCTCTGCTCCTCTCTTTCCTTTCCATCCTGTTTTTGGAGAATTTCCCCTCTCTCCTGCCCATCCTGTTTTTTTGCAGCATCTCCTCTCATTCCTGCCCATTGGAGGGCAGAGGCAGCAGTGTTGGGTTGAGGCTGAAAGGGTCTATTTGTATTTAAAGCAGGATTCACCTCTGAATCTGCAGCCCCTCTGCTCCTCTCTCTCCTGCCCATCCTGCTTTTTGGAGCATATCCCCTCTTTTCTGTCCATCCTGTTTGCTGAAGCATCTCCCTTCTTTTCTTTCCATCCTGTTTTTTGCAGCATCTCCTCTCATTCCTGCCCATTGGAGGGCAGAGGCAGCAATGTTGGGTTGAGGCTGAAAGGTTCTATTTGTATTTAAAGCAGGATTCACCCATGAATCTGCAGCCCCTCTGCTCCTCTCTCTCCTGCCCATCCTGCTTTTTGCAGCATCTCCTCTCTTTTCTGTCCATCCTGTTTTTTTGCAGCATCTCCTCTCATTCCTGCCCATCTGGAGGGCAGAGGCAGCAATGTTGGGTTGATGCTGAAAAGTTCTGTTCTTGTTTGAAGCAGGCTCCACCTCTGAATTTGCAGCCCCTCTGCTCCTCTCTCTCCTGCCCATCCTGCATTTTGGAGCATCTCCCTTCTTTTCTGTCCATCTGGAGGGCAGGGGCAGCAGTGTTGGGTTGATGCTGAAAGGTTCTGTTCTTATTTAAAGCAGGATCCACCTCTGAAGCCATAGCCCCTCTGCTCCTCTCTCTCCTGCCCGTCCTGATTTTTGCAGAATCTCTGTTCTTTTCTACCCATCCTGTTTTTTGCAGCATCTCCCTTCTTTTCTGTCCATCCTGCTTTTTGGAGCATCTCCCGTCTTTCTTGCCCATTGGGAGGGCAGAGGCAGCAATGTTGGGTTGATGCTGGAAGGTTCTGTTCTTGTTTGAAGCAGGATCCACCTCTGAATCTGCAGCCCCTCTGCTCCTCTCTCTCCTGCCCATCCCGTTTTTTGGAACATCTCCCTTCTTTTCTGCCCATTGGGAGGGCAGAGGCAGCAATGTTGGGTTGATGCTGGAAGGTTCTGTTCTTGTTTGAAGCAGGATCCACCTCTGAATCTGCAGCTCCTCTGCTCCCCTCTTTCCTGCCCATCCTGCTTTTTGAAGCATCTCCCCTCTTTTCTGCCCATCCTGTTTTTTGCAACATCTCCTGTCTTTTCTATCCATCCTATTTTTTGCAGCATCTCCCTTCTTTCCTGCCCATCCTGCTTTTTGGAACATTTCCTCTCTTTTCTGTCCATCCTGTTTTTTGCAGCATCTCCTCTCATTCCTGCCCATTGGAGGGCAGAGGCAGCAATGTTGGGTTGAGGCTGAAAGGTTCTATTTGTATTTAAAGCAGGATTCACCTCTGAATCTGCAGCCCCTCTGCTCCTCTCTCTCCTGCCCATCCTGCTTTTTGCAGCATCTCCTCTCTTTTCTGTCCATCCTGTTTTTTTGCAGCATCTCCTCTCATTCCTGCCCATCTGGAGGGCAGAGGCAGCAATGTTGGGTTGATGCTGAAAAGTTCTGTTCTTGTTTGAAGCAGGCTCCACCTCTGAATTTGCAGCCCCTCTGCTCCTCTCTCTCCTGCCCATCCTGCATTTTGGAGCATCTCCCTTCTTTTCTGTCCATCTGGAGGGCAGGGGCAGCAGTGTTGGGTTGATGCTGAAAGGTTCTGTTCTTATTTAAAGCAGGATCCACCTCTGAAGCCATAGCCCCTCTGCTCCTCTCTCTCCTGCCCGTCCTGATTTTTGCAGAATCTCTGTTCTTTTCTACCCATCCTGTTTTTTGCAGCATCTCCCTTCTTTTCTGTCCATCCTGCTTTTTGGAGCATCTCCCGTCTTTCTTGCCCATTGGGAGGGCAGAGGCAGCAATGTTGGGTTGATGCTGGAAGGTTCTGTTCTTGTTTGAAGCAGGATCCACCTCTGAATCTGCAGCCCCTCTGCTCCTCTCTCTCCTGCCCATCCCGTTTTTTGGAACATCTCCCTTCTTTTCTGCCCATTGGGAGGGCAGAGGCAGCAGTTTTGGGTTGATGCTGAAAGGTTCTATTCATATTTAAAGCAGGATCCACCTCTGAATCTGCAGCTCCTCTGCTCCCCTCTTTTCTGCCCATCCTGCTTTTTGGAGCAACTCCCTTCTTTTCTGTACATCCTGTTTTTTGCAGCATCTCCTCTCATTCCTGCCCATGCAGAGGGCAGAGGCAGCAATGTGGGGTTGATGCTGAAAGGTTCTGTTCTTATTTAAAGAACGATCCACCCCTGAAGCCACAGCCCCTCTGCTTCTCTTTTCTTTCCATCCTGCTTTTTGGAACATCTCCCTTCTCTCCTGCCCATCCCGCTTTTTGGAACATCTCCTCTCATTCCTGCCCATCCTGGTTTTTGGAACATTTCCCCTCTCTCCTGCCCATCCTGCTTTTTGCGGGCACCTGCACTGCTCTTGTCCCTGTTTTCTCTCTGTGGGATCAGCCCAAAGCCAAACAAAGCCAAAACCCCTCTGATCTGGGTATTTCCCCTGCTCAGAATCTTATTCCAATGGAATAAAAGTACCTTGTGCANCCTGCCCATTGGAGGGCAGAGGCAGCAATGTTGGGTTGATGCTGAAAGGTTCTGTTCTTATTTAAAGCAGGATCCACCCCTGAAGCCACAGCCCCTCTGCTCCTCTCTCTCCTGCCCATCCTGCTTTTTGGAACATCTCCTCTCATTCCTGCCCATCCTGGTTTTTGGAACATTTCCCCTCTCTCCTGCCCATCCTGCTTTTTGCGGGCACCTGCACTGCTCTTGTCCCTGTTTTCTCTCTGTGGGATCAGCCCAAAGCCAAACAAAGCCAAAACCCCTCTGATCTGGGTATTTCCCCTGCTCAGAATCTTATTCCAATGGAATAAAAGTACCTTGTGCAGAATTTGGGTGTTCAGACTCAGAACTTGAAGTGCTGCTCACCTGGTATATTTTTTTTCCTAATCCAAAGGTCTTGCATTTTGTTGTTCTCACATGAGACAGAGAGGAGGAAGTAGAAAACCTGCACCAACCCTAATAAATAGAATATCTGAGATAGATTTGGTAGGATATCTTTTGGTCAGGATGTAAAATCTCAGTGCAGTGATTATGCAGAATCCCTGGTGGTGACGTGGTTAGACTTGACTCAGAGACAGAAATCTTTCTGCTGATTTAGTGAACTCAAGTGCTCTCACATGCCCTGAAAACTGCTCCAGCTCAGGATCTTGGCATCTGGAGACAAAAAATTTCAGTTACACCTCGTGCTTTACCACCAGAAATTTCCTTTCCTCCTCCTTGAAAGAATTGTACAACTTTTAAACTGATAGGAAAAGAAGATAAACCCTAATTTGTGCTCAAAATCTTTACAGAGAGCAGATTCTTCCTTTCTCAGCACAATCTTTGCTCTCTGAGTCTGCAGTGGAGGAAGTGATTGGCCTTAAATCATAAACCAAATGAGAGCCACAAGATGCTCTGTGCTAGCAAGTGAATTTTGATTTATGTCAATCCCTCTGCCCTTCTCCAACCTTTCTTCCCACTCATCCACAAAAAAACCAAGGGTTAGAGGAGCCTGTTACTCATTTGGCCTGGGATTTGAGTGTCCATGTGTGTTTGAGTGCTCTCAGCCTTTTCTGGTGTTTATTGCAATAATCTCATGAACTCAGAGGTTCTCCAGCAATCTGTGGTTCAAAACTCAATGAGAAAATTACATTTATTCCTTGGCACATCCCAACTGTTCCCGGGGTCTCTTTAACACCAGGCCTTTGGGCTCACAATAATAAAAAAGCAAAATTTTACAGCCTGGAGAACAGAAGGGAACTACCCCAGCACAAATAATACTTTTTTTACAAGATTTCCCAGCCTGAGCTGACTGTAATTACACGACATCTATGGAAAACACAGTTGCTGCCTAATGCCACCACCTGCTTGGAATATCCTCTTTATATCAGCATGGTTTCATCATTTCCTTGCCACGGGGTCTCATGATAAAGATTTTATAATATATATTATAAACAGCAGCGTGGATTCATGGCACAACCTGCATTTTCTGGGCTTTCACTGCCCCAGTTGCACAATAAATGTCATTTTTGTGCCACTACACCTGCTCCTCCTGCTGCTTGACTCTCCTTTTGTCCAAACAACCTACAGGTATGTTGTGTATTTTGTCCATTTAAGTAAGTTATGGTCATGAAATTGCTTTAAAATGGATTTTTTCTTATCTTCTCCAGTCCTGCAGGAATTAAAATAGTGCAGATAAGGATTCCTGTTTTCACCTGGAAGGTGAAACTGCTCTCCCTGTGATATCCCTGTGCTGCTTTTTTGGGGAATGAGGCTGAAGGGTGCTGCCTCAGCACTGCCTGGAGTTCTGGGGATTCCCTGGGGTCCAGGGGTGGGATCCCTCCTGCATCCCTGGAGGACAGGGAACAGATTTTGGTGTCCTCACCTCTCCCAGGTGCCTGGGGGAAATTGAGGCTGAGGGAGGAGAGAGGTTACCTGGCAGGGATGGTCTGGATAAAATAATAAAATATAATCATGGAGTGGTTTGGGTTGGAAGAGGAATTAAAAATCATCCAGTGCCAGCCCTGCCATGGCAGGGACACCTCCCACTGTCCCAGGCTGCTCCAGCCCCAGGGTCCAGCCTGGCCTTGGGCACTGCCAGGGATCCAGGGGCAGCCACAGCTGCTCTGGGCACCCTGTGCCAGGGCCTGCCCACCCTGCCAGAGAATAATTCCTGATTCCCAAGAGCCCATCCAGCCCTGCTCTCTTCCATTTTTTATTCTTTAATTCTTTTTCCTCAATCACACAGATTCCCTTTCACTCAGTGCAAATCAGCCAAGAATTTTCCCCTCAGTCTTGGTGGCTGCTGTGACATCCCTGGGGATTTGTCTCAGCCCCCCAAAGATGAGCAGGCTCATTTGGTGCTCCCCTCCCTCTGTTTCCATGTCCCAGTGGATAAACTGGAAATCAGAGCTGGTTGGAGAGTGAGGGTTCATCAGCACCAGCTCATCCTGCAGACCTGGGGGAGCTGATGGACAGAAATGGCTCTGATCATTTAAAGCTTTCTGTGCATTTCATTCTGGTCACTTTGTGGGCATCAGTAAAGCTTCACTGGTGTCTTTTCAGCACCACAGTTCCTTTCCAGCATCAGAGGCTCTTCAGAAAACTGCTTTGTAATATTAGGAATTTCAGTCTACTGGGTCCTGCCAGCAAGAAGTGAAAGAGCTTAAACTGCACAAAAAAATTCCATGGGAACTCCTGGAAATGTTTTAATTTTTTTTTCTTACTGTGTTATTCTGTGTGATATTTACACAATATAATGAAATATAATGAAAAGAGTTTTAGGAGAGCCATGATCTCTGTCTTGGCTGCCATAAAGAGAATCAGCCCTGAGATCTGTGCTTGCAGGAATCTCTGCCCCACTCCTGTTTTCTTCCCAATGGAATTCTTGGCCCATAACTACAATATGGGACCTGCTGTACCTGCTGGAATTTTGGCTTTTGGTTCCTCTCTTTGTAGCAGATTAAGCCTCAAACCACAGATGACAGATGGGAAATGTGGTGGGAGGGATGAACTCAGAACCAAGGAAGGAAAATTTCTCAAAAGTTTCTCAAAACTCAAAAGTTTTGTCTTTTCCAGTGTCCCTCTCTGCCATGGACAATGAAATATTTTGGATTTGTTGGAATGGCTCTTCCTATCCATCTGCAGAGGGGACAGTGTCTGCAGAGAAGAGAAAATTCAGGACAGATTTCCTGAGGACAGGACACCAGAACCCTTCTTCCCACGGCAGTGAAGTCACCTCAGGTGTTGTAAAGCCAAAACTTCCAGAGTGGGGGCTTTATCCAGATTACAAACATTCATCTGCTTCTAATCTTCCATTTGCCTCTTAATTAGAGCCCTAATTGCTTCTTCTCTGAGAGCATTAAGGAGCTGACAGGCCCTGCACAGCTCAATTCAGTCCTTCAGGGTTTAATTCAGAGGCCACCAGAGACTGAGTCCAACTCCACAGGTTTGGACCAGGCTCAAACCTGCACATTAAACCCTGGCTCCACATTAAAGTGGATGTTTTGGACTGAATTTCTATCACTGGTGGCTTTGGAATGCTTGATGGGTGTTTTATATCCCTTGGGAGGGTAAAGGAAGGTCTAGCAAGGTTAAAATTCATGTTTTATGTCTTAAACCTCTGTTTTTGACTAGTTATGAGGAGTTTAAAATCCCAGTGTGATCCAGACCTGATGGGAGTGTCTTAAGGAGGAGATTCAGCCCTGATTCATGGTAGGAGAGGAGAATTTTCCTAAAAATGCAAAGCAAAATCTCCTCCCCTTCACAGCTGTGGGGCTGTAGCTGCTTTCTCTAAAGCAGATTTTTGGCCAGAAAAAAACCTTTGACTCCCTCAAAACCTTTGGCTTTGGACCCTCCTGCATTTTTTCATGGATCTGTCACAGCCCTGCTGGCAATCAGAGACTCATTAGTGTGCACTTAATATCTGAAAAAGTGGCTAATTTGTTGTCTTCCCATTGGAAAAAGAGATGAATGGAAAAAAAAAAATTGGAAAACGATGAAAATGGATGGGGGGGTTTTCCCACTCTGGAGATTTGGGTGTAATAAATTAAAACTTCTTATGCAAGGTTGCAAAAAAAAAAAAAATAGAAGCTAATGGCTGGTTAAAAAAAGTGCCAGCACAATTTAATTGGAGTGGCTGACTCATAAATCTTTTAATTTTTTTTTCTTCTGGTGGTGCCTGGCAGCTCTGCCACAGTCAAATGGATTTGTTTTTTTTTTAGGGGAAGCCTCTCTCTTTCCCTTTCACATTGGTCTGCACCAGTCAGAAATGTGGAATTAAAGTTGCCAAACTTGATGTTGATTAAGGCTCCCCCTAAAAAAGTCTGGAATGTCTAAAAAAGACAGAAGTGATAATGGTGATGATGATAATAAAATTAGTAATGACAATTTAGCAGTTGTTTGTAGTTGTTTTTTTTTTTGCTGGAGCCTGTCTGAGGGAGAGAGGAGCAGGCAATCCTGCAGGTGGGGACTGCGTGGTGTGAAATACAAAGTTGTGTTTGGTGTCAGGGAAACAAAGAAAATCTGTGTAATTGTAATTGTGGAACAGGGCCATGGGACAGTTATAAAGATGAGTGCTAATAAACAACCAAGGAAAGCATGGAAGGAAGTTTTTGAATAAATCTTTGCTTGCAATTACCTATTATAAGTGTCAAGCAATTCTGTAATAAGTCTTTTATTTATAATTTTAGAAGCTTGCTTTCTATTAAAGAATTTTAACTGTAGTTTTAGAATGTAAAAAGGCTTTTAGACAAAAAGAAAGAAATAAGAAGGGGGCCCAGGCCTTTCTCAGAAGGTGGGAAAACATCCTGGATACGAAAGAAAGATTTCAGCTCACTGATTTATGGCTCCTGAAGAGGGAAACTGAAAAATCACTATCAAAGATTGATGGACCTGGAAAATAGAAATGGGACCCCACATCTGGAAGCCGGATCCTACCACCTGGGATACAAACCCTGGATGTGCATCCTGGAATACTGAAATATCAAAATAGATCACAGTAGCCTATAGAATTATACAGGACAATCTATAGGTTTATGGCTGTTAAGTATTGAATTGTGACATTAAAACTAGAAATGGAAACTGCTGAGAAAAGTTTATGAATGTGTATGAATATAGCAAATAAAATCCCAGCAGTTCCAGCAACGGGTGTGCAGTTGGAAGGGAAAATCCTTCTACTGTACCTAGCGCTGCCTTTGCTCACACTTTACCATGCTAATTAATTAATAATTAAATTGAATTGCTGCTTGATACATTGGCCATGTCAAGCATCTCATTTCTCAGTGGGACATGTTAGAAATGTCCTTCCTTGGGGTCTGAGCTGGGTCTGGAGCCCCAAGGACTGAGCAGCAGCTCTGCAGTGCCAGATTCCCGGGCCAAAACTGCTGGGAAACTTGTGTGGAATTAGGCTGGAAGCAGAGGAGTTTAAGTGTCTGCAATCATGGGATTCTAGGAAGTTTGTGTCTGGAATCACAGGATTCTAGGAAGAGTTTGGAATCATGGCGTTTTAGGAAGAGTTTAAATGTCTGTAATCATGGAATTCTAGGAAGAGTTTGTCTGGAATCACAGGATTCTAGGAAGAGCTTAAATGTCTGGAATCACAGGATTTTAGGAAGTTTGTGTCTGGAATTACAGGATTCTAGGAAGAGCTTAAATGTCTGGAATCACAGGATTTTAGGAAGTGCTTAAATGTCTGGAATCACAGGATTCTAAGAAGAGTTTGGAATCACAGGATTTTAGGAAGAGTTCATCTGGAATCATAGGATTTTAGGAAGAGCTTAAATGTCTGGAATCACAGGATTCTAGGAAGAGTTTGCCTGGAATAATGGGATTTTAGGAAGAGTTTACATGTCTGGAATCCCGGGATTCTAGGAAGAGTTTAAGTGTCTGGATTCACAGGACTTTAGGAAGAGCTTAAACATCTGGAATCACAGGACTTTAGGAAGATCTTAAATATCTGGAATCACAGGATTTTAGGAAGACTCTGCTGGTCACTGAAGAGGGTTCCAGCCCAGCTTCCCACTGTGCCTTTCTGCTTGGAAAACAGGAACAGAGCCAGAGTTAAGGCAAATTTTGGGATCCTGTCCTTCCTCTGGCCATGGAGATCATGAGCCCTCAGGGAATGATGTGTGTAGGCTCAGGAGTGATGAGCAAAACCAGGATTTGGAGCTTTCCCCTGGTTTAGGAAGGAGCAGAGCTGGCAGTGGAGGTCTGTGGGAGGGTGGAAGAACTGGGAGCTGCCCTTTCTCCATTCCCACAGGGACTTTGGAGGGATTGCAAAGACAAGATGTGAAAAATGCAGCTCTTGGTGTGTGGTCAGCACAGAATTATTTAATAATATCTGAACAGTCAGGAAATCCCTAGATACCTGTCTTTTAGAGATCTTACCTTTTAATATGAGTTACTGCTTGAATCTGAATATTATATTTGAACATTTAGGGGTGAGGGAGCAGCTGGAGTTGTGAAGAGCTGAGAAACTAATGGGTGAGAAAAAATGGACAAAAAGCCATTATCAAACATTCATACCAGGTTTGCAAAGTACAGCACTACCCAGAGAATAAAGCTGTTAAACAAATGTGCAATCCTTTTTCCCTGAAAGTGAGATACAGCAAAATTTTAATTGAAATACTCCTAATCAGCATCTCCTTTTTATTTCCCATAAATGTTTCTCCCTTATTTCCTGTATTCCTTGTTAGTTTTGACTATTGTGAAATTGTAATTGCCTCCTTTAAGTTTTGCAGTCCTCTCCTGCAATAAAACTCATCTTTTCCACCTGTAGAGAAATATTCCTGAAGGAAACATCCCAATGGGATGGGAATGCCTTTCCCTGCTGGAATTTACACCTCCCCTCCTGCTAATGCCTCTAATTTTCTGTGTTAGAATAAATAACAATGAAATATTTTGTTAGAAGCAGTAAAATTAAATTGGGACAGAAGCGAAAGGAATTGCTGGCAGCTCCAGGGAATGTGTGAGAAGTTAAACCTTGTCCAAGTCTAGCACCCAGCAGCAGGAGATGTTAAAACTCTCAGAATAGAAGGGAAAGCTGCAGACTGCAGAGCCCTCGTGTTCTGATCATTCCTGGAATGAAGGTGATCCAGTTTGGAGCAGAAGCCTCTTATTCCTGACCCTGCTGAAACTGAATTTCAGTCATTGTGCTTTGGTCACATCCTGGAGCACAGTGAAATCCACTTTTGTTCTTTGTCTTGCAGAAACTCTCATGTGGGAGTTTTTTTCTTTTTTCCTGGTGTTTTTCTTCCTTTCACCTGCATGCCCCTACGAAGCAGCTGGAGAGGATAAACATTTCTTCTTTGAAGAGCAGTAGAAAATTCAAGTGAGGAGCTCTAACCCCAGCAATGTTTATTTGAAGAGAGAGCAAAGTCTGCTGAGAGGCTTTGAAGGGTTGAAACTGCTTCAATCCATATCAGAGGCAGGTATTTGCTAGGACTGGGCAAGGCTAAGGGCTAAAATCAAACCCACAATAAATCAGGCAGTCAGAGGGGCTGCAGTGAAGAGGGGAACAGCTTTAGACAAAATTTGTCTGCTCAATAGCACAGTTTACTGCATAAATAACCATCCAAGTGAACATTTTATTGCTTTGCACACATATTTTCCACATATTTTCCACAGCTGGCACGTGTGGTTGTTTCTGTAGCTCTAAAACCTTCTGGAGACACCGCTCTCAGAGCTGCCCATGTGTCAGGATTGGAAATGCACCCTATCCTGAGTTTATTTGTAAAATTATCCCTCTGAACCTGGAGTTCTCCATCTGGCTCTGCTGCTCGTTTTTCTGACAGCTACAAATGTGCAGATCATTTTCTTTCCTTGGAACTGCTCAGTGCTCAAATGTTTATTTTTAGGCAGAGGGAGTTGCCAGAGTGTCACCAAGTGCACCTCACTGGCCTGATACAAATCCACAAAACTTGTTCAGAATTTTCCTCTTTCTCACCATTCCCCCCTCCTTTTTTTAATCTCTCTGTCTCTGAGTTTCTTTCTCTCAGTTTCTCTTGCTATTGTACCCAACCTGACCTTCCCACTGCACCTCCCAAATTTAAAACCCTTTCCTTTTTTCTTATGGCTCCATTTCCTTATCACAATTATGCATTTGCAAGTCTTGCTTAATTTTTTAAAATACCTACTTTGCTTATGATGATAAGCCTTCCCTTAGAAATAGGTTCCACCAGATGAAAAAGGCTTAAAATTTTTAAGCCTATGGCTAGGATTCAATGATCATAAAATATTGCTAACTGTGGATTATTTTACATTTAAAACTCTGGGAAATGGGGGCTGCAAAATGAGGAAAAAGCAGATATGTCCTCCAGCTGCAGTGAAGTTTGGTTGGATTTTTTTCCTCCCATTCCTCAAGGCTCCTCAGTGGTTCCATAGCAGCCTAATGTGCTTTTGTTGTCCCAAATTCCATGTTTTTGGATACCACCATCAGGAAAAGCACAGAGGTAAACCTTTGCAAAAGTTTTATCCTTTGAATCCAAAGAGATATTTCTGAACGTTGTTGTAAATAAATAAAGAAAATTGCATATTGGAAGGATCCATAACATACATTTTTTAAAAGCAGCCTTACTTTGAGTGTTTGATGGTGCTGGATGAAGGAGTCAGTTTGATTTCATGTTTTTGGAAAATGCCTTGCTGAGGCTTCTGCTCTCCAAGTGAGCTCCACAAAGAAGGAATGGGAATAACCAAGGTGTAGGATTCCCCTGGGATAAATGTTTTATTGTGTGCCTTACTAAAGACACAGCCACTTCTTTTTGCATCTCAGAGAGTTATGGCAATGCTTCCATGGGGAATGAAGGGGTCCCTAATTTGCAATTTCTGCTGAATTTTAATTTGGTTCATTATTTTAATGTCATTTAATAAAAGGCATTATTCTCAATTTCCTGTCCTAACACACAATGCAGAATTCCCATGGCAATCCATAAAAATTATGTTTCATACAACAGACAGATGTGATTTTGGAGCACTTAGGGTGGAAAGCACTATAAATGTATTTACCTGTTCAGTCAAATTGAAGAAGAATCAATAATTAATAGCAGCATTAACAAATGTTTACCCTCATCATTTCCCATTTTATTTCTCATTGAGGCTCTGGAAATAAAGGATTCTTTTCCCTGGTCAGACTTGGGAGTGGCTTTTCTGATGGATGACACAATGTGGTGACCTCAGTCTGGTGACACTGAATGAGGACACTGCTGTGAGTGACATCACATTTTCCTGGCTCCAGCTCTTATATTTTTATATTCCATAACGTTGTTGGCAGGAATGCTGGGCTGGGCTTTGCTGCTGTGAGCAGCTTCTTTCACTGCTCTCACCCTGCAGAAGGTGGAGGAAGGAAAAGGGAATATTTGACTGCCTAAATTGGCTTTTGGTACCTGCCAGGATGCAACTTGTAAATATTTGTAAATTAAAAAAGTGAAAATTCCTCCTTTTGGTAGAAGGTTGGTCTGATTGTACCTTCAACAGAAATCACTCAATGCATGGGGTCAAAGCACAGGAAATGAAGCTACTTCTGCACAAATACATTTTAGAATTATGCTGGTAATTCTGGCATTATTTGATTTTTTGATGCCCTCTGCTCATGTCTCACTCAGCAGAAGACTCTACCCCCCAAAAAAACCAGTTTAAAATAGGAAATGGACTCATCCAGTGCAGGGGAAACTCCTTAATCCCTGATATCTTCCCTGGGTTTTCAAATCACTGCATTCAGTTTCTCTCGATATGGAATAGAAAGGTTTGAGATAAGGAGAGGTTTGATTTTTATCTCAAACTTTGCCAGCCCAAGCATCCTGTGGGGTTTTGTGCTGCAGTGAAGGCTGAGTGGGAGAGGTGGTCAGAGCAGCAAAGGGCACCCCAGAGAGCCCTGGGGTGTGCAGGGGGAAAAATGAGGTGAGGGAAGAGGAGAAATCACAGAGAGAGATGAGATTTTAAACCAAAGAATCTACATTTTCTGCACTGCAGAAATATTCTGTCTTTTGATCTCGTAGGTGGTTTTGGTGAGACATTTTTTTATTCTTCCACTACTTGCCAATCACTTTGCTGAAAAACACGGTGTTCAGCAAACCTGAAAATATCCCCCGCCCCCCTGGGATGTCAGGCTCCTCCAGCTGCAGTTCTGAGATTTCAGGATGGATTCAGGGAACAAACAGCAATTTCCTCATTGTCTCACCTGAAGGTGATGCAGATGTTTGAAATCTCGGTGCCTACTGCACTACATCAGGAGCACTAAACATTTCATCTTGATTTCTCTTCAGTACCACCTACTTCCTGGAAAATTTGGAAGCCTTGCATTTACCACTTCAAATTCCCTGTCAAGATCCTTTCAGTTTGGGGTTTGTTTTTTTGTTTTTTTGTTTTGTTTTTTTGTTTTTTTTTCCCCCATCCCGCTCCATTTTTGTCTCACACGTTTATTATATGGTGACAAATGCAGTTTTCTTCTGACACCACATAATAGATGTGTGAAACACACACACATGTTCTAGTAGGAGACTGCTCTTTATTTCCTGGCTCCAGTTGCAAAACACGAGTCAGGGTTGGAAAGGTTGTGCCTCTGTCAGAGCTGTGGAATCCACGTGCTCAAACCTCCCTGGGTCTTGCTGCAGTCGTGGGGAAAAATGGCAAATCTCACTCTTATATTTCTATAATCAGTGTTTTCTCCTCCCCCAAGCACATCAAATCTTCATTATATTTACTTATTTCAGGCACTGATGCTGTTATTAACAGGAAAAAAAACACCTCCAGCTTCTAAAACACAGGTTAAAAGAACCCTCCTATAATTCAGGCTTTAATACAAAGAAGAAACATTATTTTAGTGGTGCATTTGCTGTGGATTTTTTTTTTTTCTCTGCAGCAAGTGATTTCTGCTGGATAATTGCAGGTAACAACCACCCAGATCTCCACAAGGCTCCGGTGACACAACATTCCTTGTTTTACATCCCAGCTTCCAGCCTTCCGTGCGCTCCTGTGGGGGCCCCAGTGAAATACAGACTCAGACGAGACCTTTTGTGAGCTAAAGTGGAACAAGCCCCGTGTTACAAGTTAAAACAGAACCCAAGGAAAACGAGCAGGCAAAAAAAAAAACAAAAAAAAAAGAGAGAGAGAACCGAACACATCATCACTTCCTACTGGACCCAGCTTGGAATGCCACAGAATTGTTCTGCAGATACCCATGGGTGATTGGAAGCAGCAGGACTGTAGTGCTCCCACGTTAATCACAGAGTTTTGCATTGATTTTTCTTTTTTTTTTTTTTTCCCCCTAAGCAATTTTATCCCACAAGATCCCTGTGGTTGAGCTGCTCCTGCAATAGAATGACAAATAACGAAGTGACATGCTGTGAAAAATTTAGAAAATGAGAGATGCTATCCCATTTTCCAAACAGAGCAGAAACAACACTAATTCCATTAGGCAAGATGGAACAGACAATTAAACCGGGCATGCTTTTAATTTTGAAGCTCACCAGAGAACGGATGCCTTTTTCAAATGTAACGAATGTTGGAAGTGATTCCTTTAAAACCGAGCAAAACCGCTGATTTTCCTTGCTAAAATTAAAGCATTTACCTCATACAAAGTATAAGAAATGTTACCTGTTGCCTCCACCATTCCTTCTAGGATTACAACAATTTCTAGCTCCTCTTTGGGCAACTGGGCTTTGGAAATCTCCCAGAAAGGACTCTGCTGGTTAATCTCATGGCTGATGATCAGTGGTGAAACCAAAAAGAGACGATCATCCCCTGTGTAATAACCTACGTTGATATCTGTCTGGTTGAGTGGTATAAATTCCCCCTCCTTGGTCTGTTTGGATTTGATCAACTTGGCTCGTATTGATGCCTCTACAATGTGTGAATTCCTAAGGTCTCCTACTCGGAACATCAGACACAGCTTCCCATCCCGCATGGAAATGACTGCGTTTGTAGAAAAAACCAAGGTTTCCGCCCTCTTCTTGGGCTGGGATATTTTCACAAACATGCAGCCAACCATGAAGGCGTTGACGATAGAACCTAGGACAGACTGCACTAAAAGCAGGATAATTCCCTCGGGACACTTGTCCGTGATGACCCGGTAACCGTACCCGATGGTGGTTTCGGTCTCGATTGAGAATAAAAAGGCTGAGACAAACCCATTGAGGTTGCTGACGCACGGGGTCCACGTGCTGTCCCCTATGTGATCCATGTCCCCTCGCATGTAGGCAATGAGCCACCAGATCATGCCGAAGAACAGCCAGGTCACCGTGTAGACCATGACGAAGATCAGCAGGTTGAACCTCCACTTGAGGTCCACCAGGGTGGTGAAGATGTCAGTCAAGTACCTGTAAGTCTCTCTGACATTCCCGTGGTGGACGTTGCACTTCCCGTCTTTCCGAACGTACCTCTGGATTTTTCTCTTGGCACATTCTTTGCTGATGTTTTTTGGCAGGTCCTCCCTGGCTTGTTTGGGTAACTTTGGTTGGTGGATGGTGACAGGGCTCTCGATGTCCTGCTCCATTGAGTCTTCTTCCAGGACGTTGGCTGCCATGGAAAACAAAAAAAAAAAACCCAAAAAAAGTCATTATTACCCTTATTATTGCCACAAGTCAATACACAACACACTTAATCAATAAAATGATCATCCTTGTTCTTTGCTAACACAAAAATCAAATTATGCCAAGCACCCTCATTTTATTGCCATTCAGGGTGAAATAAATATAGAAATTTATGAAATAAATATAGAAATAAAATGAAAGCAAACTCTCATTTCTTATCAGGTCATGCTAATCCACACCCATATTTAAATTCCATAAAATGGGTTTAAGTAGATGTTCCTTCCCCCCTCACCCCTTTGCAGTTTAATGAATGAAATTTTTTATGCACCAGAGAAGATCTTGGGGAGATAAAAGATATAAATGAGGGAATGGATTCACTTGGGGGTGAGCAGAGAAAATGAGCTATTGTCGAGCTATTTTTTCCATCAATTGCATTGCTGTGGGGAAAGTATTAAATAAGTACAAGGAGCTTTTTTTTTTGTTTTTTTAAGCCAACAGTTTTTAGCAAGAACCAATCCTCCTCTTGTTGAAGGAAAGTTGTAATATCTATCAAGAGCAATTCAAGCACACTTTCACAGAAAATCAATGTCTTGCTGAAAATGAGATGGGGAATTGTGTGTCCTTCTCCCAGCAACGTAAAACCTGTGGTACTTCAGATTTCATTTGAATTCACTGTGCCTGTGGCCTTTAATTCAAGTGTACCTTGTCCTCTAATGATCTGGGCTTTTTTTTTTTATTTTCCCAGCCTTTGAAGGTAAATCGCCTTATTATGGTTGTGTGCCAGAGAAAAAAAAGAGTGTACTGAGGAGGAGAGTGGTTTAATCACTTGTGTTTTGCATGGAGGATGTGTGAGGTCTGGGGTAATTGTTGTTATCAACTGAAATCCTTCTGTTTTCTGGGGCTTCTTCCTGCAGGAATTTCATCTCTTGAATTCCTAATTATTTCTTTTCTGGCTAGCTGCTGTCATTCTTCTGCCAGACTGTAAAGGGAAAAGTCTCCTGGTGGGTCTGTCCAGATGCTTGGCTCTGAATACAAAATCACAGAATGGTTTGGGTGGGAAGGGACCTTAAAACCACCCAGTCCCCACCTCGTGCCATGGTCAGAGACATCTCCACAATCCCAGGTTGCTTCCACCCTGGCTTTGGACACTGCCAGGGATCCAGGGGCAGCCACAGCTTCTCTGGGCACCCTGTGCCAGGGCCTCATTACTCTCACAGGGAAGAATTTCTGCTCAGTATCCCATTTAAAAAGCAGCACTGCTGTGATTTTGTCCATTCCTCATGGAGTGTTGCCCAAGGGGCTGCTCTCAGTGGGCCAGTGTGGCTCTAAAAGCATTTTTCACTCTCAGAAATGTCTGTGTGGAGTCCCACAGCACCTGCAGCTTTTTCAAGATGTGCAGGTCCATCCCTGTAGAGAAACATCACAAACCCTTGCAGAGTTTTGTTGAAACACCCAAGGGGGAAAAATGGGGTTGTAGCTGGGTTGTCTCTCCTCCTGACCTGCTCCTCTTTCCAAGAAAGTCTCAAAGCCCTACAGCAGCACAGAATCTGAGAGAAATCCCATTTTTAAGGCTGTGCACCCCATCCTGGCCCCTTTTCAGTTTGCTGTGTGTCTCAGGAGAGTGTTATCAGCACTGATGGCAGCAGCAGCACAGGGAGCTGAGTCCTCAGCTCTGGATGAACTCCCCCAGTCAGTGACAGTGTTAATGCTGGGGAGTGCATGTAAAACACACTCAGAAGGCTTTGCAGGGCCCTTGTGAGGCAGACTTAAGCCAAAGCCAGAAAATCTGAAGTTCAGGCTTCAAACTTGATGCTCAGAGCTCTCTGTTGTGCCTCAGGAAATTCCAGTCCACAGGAGTTATCCCATCACTGCAGCAACAGAATCCTCGAATAATTATGAACAACCTGTGAAGGCTTTTGAGGCTTAATGTTAAACTATTAATGCTGATATAATGGGGCTCATTATCTTCCAGGCATTATGAATGATTTGCTTTCCCCTCCCAGTCAGCCTGGTGTGAACACAGAGACCAGGGCTGGCAGAATCCTGTTGGTTTAGAGAATATTCCTTACTCCTGGCCCTGCTGTTAAAGGGAATCATGTCCCAAACCTCCCTGTCTGAGCACCTCTGACCAGAAATTATCCTGGGAGGGGACCCAGGATAATTTCTGATTTGATTTTTGATAATTTGATATTTGCTGATTTGATTCCTGGCAGCAAGAGGAATGTGAAGGGACATCCAGGGCTGCCCTCCCACCCCACCACTCCTTTTTTCCACATGGTTTTTATTTCCTGTAGAAGTCCTTTGAGCAGTGCAGCACCTTTCATTCAGACAACAATTTTTTTACTGATGCTTTCCAAATGCTTTTTGTGGATTTGTGCATCACAACCAGCCTGACCAGTCTTTCACAGCACGAGGGAAGGGTCACGTTTTGTCAGGTGTCCCTAGGTTTTGTAGAAGCAGGGATAAAGATGTGACAATTCCAATGTGGGAGGGTTTTTCTTAACCTGGAGAAGTTGTAGTGGAGCTGATTCTCATCTGGCTTTGTAAAAGGGCAGCTTTGGACAACAAACCCAGTGTTTAACCGAGGTCTCTCTCATTACAGCATTTATTTGACACTCTTGCAGACATTTCAATCTTCCTACGGGCATCAGGCCATTTATAAACTCTCCAGGCTCTTCCCAGTGCTGTCATCTCTCAACTCTCAGTCTCTGAGAGGAAAAATTAAGGTCAAGTTTTACGTTTTTTTTCTCTTTTTTTTGCAAGATGCCCTTTCCTTCTTTCCCTCACCCAATCCTGCTATGAATGAATTCCTTTGTGGAGAAGTTTCTAGATCAGAATCACAGTTTGTTACCCTCTCCTGGACTGATTTTTCACTCCAGACAGAACCTTGGGAGCAGCAATTCCCAAAATAAGTGATCCAAAGGTTATGCATCTGTGTGTTTCCATGGAAATGCGTGATGAATAAGTTTTAAACACATGGCAGGATCCCTGTTCACCACTGAGGCTGAGGAACAGCCAGATACTGTCAGCACCCTTGCCACAAAATACTTTGACTAATTATATTTTTACTTGATATCAACCCAATTAACTTCTGCAGTTTATTTCATCCAATTTTGCTTTTGGTTACATAATTCCTGTCTTGGATCCAGGAACAGGGGAGTGAGTAGCAGCAGCCTCACTTGAGAGCTATTTTTGCTCTCTCTGCTTTTCTTCCTGACAAAAATATACCCATATTGTTAATCTGCACTGCAAAAAGAAAAAAAAAAGGTATTTCTAAACTTTTCCTCCTCTCCCAGTAAACATTATGTTTGTTTGAACACAACAGACAGGTAATGAGCCAATTCAGGCCAATTTAGAGGACTCTGTTCAAATTATCTGCTTTGGTTAATTGTCTTAGGCAAAACCTACAAGACATATGAGATTTCAGTGATTTGTTTAATTTCCCAGCAAATGACAAGGACTTCTCCTAAATAAATCCCTGAATGGTTCACTTGTGTTCTGGATGTGGCCAAATTAGCAAATTAAGTGTGCCCAAGCCTGTTATTGAGATTGGAGGGTCAAGAGTGGTGCAGCCCACACTTGGGTTATTGAACTCCAATTATTTTCCAGGTTAGTGTCACACAATCTTCCCAACAGGAATAACCTGTGTCCTGAAAAGGAGCCAGGAATTGTGTGTGCTCACTTCTGCACTAGTCCAAACCACACCAAATTTTTCTAGAAATTTCACCCTGCAGGTGTTGTGTGCCAGCACTCAGAGTATTTTATTTTCCAGTAAAATTGCAGCATTAACGTTGTTGTCATGTTCTTGTCTACTCCAAAGCAGCACTGGGAATGCTCAGTCCTGATTTTCCAAGCACATCCTTTTATTTAGAGCCTGTAGAACAACATGAAACAACAAAACAGGACAGGACACGCTCTCATGCCCTCTCCCTTTGAGGCTGTGAATGTAACACATCAATATAACCCTTAAAAAATCATTTTATCACCAACAATGTGATTTTTGGTGTGTTTTGGTTGTGCTGCAGGAACTTGTGGTGCTGTGCAAACACAAAGCAAAAGGAGATCATGAAGGGTCTGCTTGTCCAATTTAAGTTCTGTGAGCCTATTTTGGTTGTGTAGCATTTGCCAGATAATGAGGAGTTTCAACAGAGAATATTGCAAATTATAACTGAGAATATTGCAAATTGTAAGTGACCTTTCTGTACCAGAGGCTGACCTAGAAATTTCCGTGGATATTTGACAGTAATTTAGTGATTTTAACTCTTGCAACACAGTTGTGAACATTTTGTGTGTGAATCCAATGGAAATGTCCTAATTCCCAAAATCATTTACAATCTAAAAATTGTTCTCAAGGGCTCTACTGCATGCAGAGAAATGTGTTGAGCAGACACTCAAGACATTGTGATTCCTGCCTGCATTTCCCCCTTTCCTGATGGGATGAGGGCCACCTTTGAGTGAAGCAGGGGTTTGCATCTCTGAGCTCCAAATTTGACTTTTGGGAAGTATAAAGTGTTTCATCTCTTCTTTCCTGGGATCCCCAGCTTCCCTGGCACTGCACCCATCTGGAATATTTGCCTTTTTGGGGTTGTTGGGCTTTGCCCAGCACAAGGAATTCCCTGTAGCCTTCAGCACCCTAAATCCCCCCTGCTCTGTCTCTCCTCTTGATTGCAATGGAGGAAGTCAGAGAAGGGAAGGGGAGGATTTGGGAATGCTTTGCTCATCTCTGGCTGGCTTTTGCTTCAGAGCTCTGCAAAATCTCATTTTTGATGAGCACAGAGGGCACAGGAACACAGGAGCTCTGGGAATAGAGGGGGATTTGCCTGTGGGATGAGCCCAGGCAGATAATCCACACCGCAAGGCGCCGTCATCACCGCAGACACGAGGAGGAAAAACCTTGTTTAGAGAAAAAAAGTGGAGCCTTTTACCATCAGCTAACAACATAAGCAGTCATTATCACAGAGCACAGATCCTTTTTTCCTGAAAAAGAAAGGAATTAGGGCCTGGTCCTGTGTGGAAATCAATGCAAGATTGTCTGTTCACTCAGCTGGAAGCATTGCTGGGTCTCACTTTGAAACCTTGGAGTGCTCAATAAACACTGACTTGGCAAATCTCTTCAAGACCCAAATTGCTTCTTTGCACCCATGGAATCATAAATCTAATTTCAGAGGGAGCATGAGTGGGACTGAGATCTATTTCAGCAGCAGCTTTCACTAAAAAAGACATGAAATGAGACATATTTATGATTAGAAAAGAGACTGTAAGGATGAACTTTGTTTTTTCCATGTTACCTGCTTCGTCTTTGCCTTCTAATCCAACTTGATAAAAATAATGTTCTACTGTTTTCATTTCTTTTAAGCCTGTACAGCTGCAAAAAATCAGTCTGAGTAACACTTTGTGTCTCTGCAGTACAAACATTTCCATTCATTCCTGATTTTTGGCCCTTTTATCATGGAGAGTAGAAAAAGGAATCAGATCACTCAAACTGAAAAACACCCGACTCCATTTTTGGTAGTCACTTGACCTTGTAGTTTTTTTGTCTTGGATTCTAACCAACTTCATTGCAGAGTTTACCACTGAAGGCTCCAGAATGCTGTTTTTACATCTGCTTTTCTAAATTTATCTTCATTTGAATCACGGGGGAGCCAAACAGCCTTGGCTTGGCAGCATTTTTGGGGCGATGTGAGAAGGATGCACCTGGCTGTTAAAAGGTTGGGGAAAATGCAAAGATGCAGAGAGTCAAAGTATCTTATCTCTAAAAACTTTGCAAATAAGATGAGCATTTTTAATAGAACTTGGGATAATTTTAAAACAATATTTAAAGTCAATATGAATAATTTTTGACAGCAAGAATTCTAAATTATATGAAAGAATATTTAAATTATATGAGCTTAATAAACTTATATGCAATAAAATCCTAAATTAATATAGACTTAATATCATCTAAATTAAACTTATCAAAACTTAAAAGCTGATTATCAACATCTTCAGCCTTTCACAAGGTTGTTCACCCCAAATTGGGTTTTGAAACTTGTTTGCTACCTGAAGTCTGAGCTCTTGGAGTCAGCGTTTGTTCAGAGCCATCTCCATTGCAAATGAGGCCACTGAACACAGATTTCTGGACTAAAGGAGAGATTTCCTGTCAGATTAGTTTTTTACCAGGTTTTTGGATCGCAGAAAAGCTTGAGCTTGACCTTCAGAGCAGGAATTTCTTGTCCAAGGCCATGTTGGACAGGCTGGACAAGGGAAGGTTCCCTGCCCTTGGAACTGGAAGATCTTTAAGGCCCCTCCAACCCAAACCACTCTGTGATTCCACAATTCCATAAAGCCCTTATCCTGTCCATAACCACTGCAGAAATCAGAATTCTCAGAGCCCTGCTTCCTCTGAGAACTTGACAAAAGCTGAGATAAAGCTTTTTTTTTTTGCACTTGGAAAAATGTTTAATATTGTCAGTGCTGCTGCCAGCAGCAGAGACAGCTCAGGTGTCCCAGGCTGGCTTGTGCCACCTGGCAATGCCAGAGCTGGGCTCTCCTCTGGAATTTCCATGTGCCAGAGGGATAACAGGGATCACTGATGGATTCTGGTGCTGCCTCAGCAGATACAAATCCTGGCCACGTTTCCCTTCTGCTGCCTCTGGGTCTGATGTGTCCCCTGCCTTGCTCCAAGGTGTCCTGGCCAAATATGATCCTTGAGATTTCTTTTTCCATTCACTCAACTCCAATTGTTTCTGCCAGTTGCTCTCAGGCGTCTGAATGCCAGGATTTTTGTCAGTTACAACAAAGTTTCTTAAAAAAAAAAAATCTCCTGAGAACTCAGCTTTTCTTCTCTGTGGGGTGTACCAGGAAAAAGAGAAAGAACTTTCTCTCAATGTATGGACACTGTTCTTAATTTTAAACTGTGTTTATATGCTTTAACTGCTAGAAATGATAAATTAATTCAAAATTGGCTTGCAGCAGTGAATATTCTGGGTTGTAAGGAACCTCTAAAGGTGTCCATGTGCTACTCAACACAGAATCAACTTCTACAGAGGTGTGGAGTGCCCATCCCTGGAGGTGTCACCTGGAGGTGGCACTGAGTGCTCTGGGCTGGGGACAGGGTGGGCACAGCTTGGATTTGATGGGCTGGGAGGGCTTTTCCATCCTCAGGGATCCTGGGATTCTGGATTTCCCTGCTCAGGGCTGAGGTTGTAAGTGTCCACAGCCTCTCTGGGCCCTGTCCCAGCGCTTTTTCTCTCCCCACTTGGGGACTTCTTTTTTTGTTTTGTTTGCATCCTGTTGGAATTCCCTTCCCTGCAGCTTGTGAGGGAATTGCTCTTTTTTTTTTCCCTTTGCACCTCTGAGAAAAGTAGGGCTCCATCTCTGCAGCTTCTTTTTTGCACCTGAGCTCAGCCTTCCAGAGAAGTTACACGAGGGCTGGTTAAATCCTGATTTCTCCATATATTCTCTTTACTGATTACATGGAAAATGAGTATTCCCAACTTCTGTGAGAAGAGATTCTCAAGATTTTTTTTCCCCATTACAATTCTCCCAACTGAAAACTCTGGGAACAAAAAGGAGCTGATCAGCTGAGCTATTTTGTGTAGATAATTCTGGCCCAAGCATTTCACACAGATAATTCTGACTCATTTAATTCTTCACTATGTAAAATCTCTGATATCTGGGGAGTTCTCCTGGTTGTTTCTGGAAGTGTAAATCAGAGTTAGGCTGCCCTGTCCAGTGCTGATTGCACTGCTAATTTAGCAAATTTAGCACTGCAAATTTAGCATTGTAACATTGTTTTAGCATTGTTTTGGGTCAATTAGTGCTCCAAGCAAATACCTGGGAATGGTTTGGGAGACAGGATGTGCTCCCATTCAGCAGCAGAGATGAAATTGAATCAGATTTGGGTTTTTTTTTCACTTTTATCTGCCAACACAGCTCCACCTTTGCTCCCTCACACACCTCCACAGGCTCTCATCTCATCCCTGCTTAAACCAACATAAACTCCTGGCCTGCAACACAGACCTCACCTTGTTTCAGATAATTTAAAGTGGCAAAAAAATCACTGTTAATAAACTAATTATGTCTTAAAACCAAGAGAAAGTCCCCACAAGACTCAGGGCCAGGTGCTCTGCAGTATGGCATAGATATTTTGTATTGCTTGGTTTGAAGGCTGCAGAATTATTCCTGGTTTTATTTAACATTGGTGGTGAGGCTGGTGCATGCTCCAGCATGGGAAAAGTTTGGAAATCAAGGCAGGCAGCTTTTCAAAGTCTGTGTGTCCAGCTAGGTCACCACAGAGGAGAGAAATGCACCCTCTCAGGAGTTGTCACCAATTTTCATGCTGGCAGGAGAAGCCAGCCCCTCCTCTCTCCTTGTTTTCCCTACAAACTCTGTTCCTGTCCTTTTTCTCCCTTTTTCCCTGAAGTCAGGGTGTTCTCACTTGAATCTTCATCCTTGGCACGGCCAAATTCAACATTTTCCTGCATTGCTGAACAACCTTGAGGCAGCCTCGTGCCTGAATATTCCCAGAGCTCCTTGGGCAGGTGCTGGAACCACCTTGACTGCGCCAGGACGCTCTGACAGCTCCTTCACTTTGATCAATGAACTCTCATAAATACAAGGCAGGGGAATGATGGAGAGGAATGTTTTTGGTCAAAAAGGAAGGACTTGATTCAATCAAGGTGCTGAAGCAGTGGAGGGAAACCAATAACTTATGCAATGGTCTAAGGCTGAGGACCAAGAGCTTCTAGCACTTTCCTCCCAAAAGGGTTTGTGTGTTGATAAAGACCTGGGATCTGATCAGTGTAAGGTTAAGAGGACATGAGATGACTTTAAAAATGTTCATTTTTGTTCTGCAAAACATTGTTTGCACTGGATAACCTTTCCCTATAGAGGATTTTTAAATTTTAAAATTAATTTTAAATTTTAATCAAATAAAAATTTTTACTTTTTAAATTTTCCCTAAATTTTCCCATTTTCAGGATGGTCACTGGCTGGGGAAAGCCCTGGCACTGGAGCCCTGGGTCAGGCGTGGGTTTGCTACGATGCAAAGCAAATATTCACACACATATTCACAAAATTCACAAATATTCTCCTGACTGCACTTGGATACTGATTTTGCAGCTTCCTTATGCAGCAAAATTTTGGGAGAACTCCTCAAATCCCACTGGTAAAGAAGAGGTGTTTGAACTAAGAAGAACTGTCAATTCCTTATTTTGTTTTTTCCCAAAAAATACAGACTGCAGGGAAGAGAACGACTTTGGAGTACAGAGATGTGATTCCTCCTGCCCTCCAATTCTTGAAAGAAGAATGAAAAAATGCCAGAAACTTCTCTCCTGAAATTATATTTTTTTTCCTCACTCAGTCTCCAGCCAATCTGGCTGCCCCCAGGTCACAGACATTGCCCAAGCATATTGCTTTACTTGCTGCTATTACTGCTCCACAAAACTACAGAAGGGGTTGAAAAGACTGGAAAAATTGAAACAGAGCAGGATTATAATTACTTTTAAAATCTGGTAATGGAGATTTCTGTCTTTACAACTTCCCTGCAGTCAAAGGAGGATTTTTGATGCTTTTTGCTTCTATTTCAGGAGAGCAGGATGCTCCTCCTTTACAAAAATCAGGCAGGATTTTAAGTTTTACGCACAAGAGAAGAAAAATTACTGAAATTTTTCACATGGATGATGGGGAAACAACATTTCTGTGGCTTCTGCTGTCCCTCAAGGTGGTGATTTTCTGGATTTTCACAGTTTTCTCTTGGTTGAAGACACAAACCCAAACTTTGGTCTGCAAATATTGCCTTAAATAATGTTTTAGGAGCCAGGCAATCACCCCTCTTACACTCAGTTTATATCAGCAGCTCTTGTGTTCTTTCCATGCTGCTCCTTCTCCATTTTTTGCAGGTGATAATGGGATTTTGGGTGCTTTCTTTAGGCCAAATATTGAGGCCATTACTGCCTTCATCCCCCTTTCCCTGCCACAAAAAGTCACAGTGAAATACAAAGACCTTGTTTTTCCTGATGATTTCCCCTTTTGTGCAGTTTATGGACTGCAGAAGAGAAAATAACTGAGAAATCAGGCTGGAAGAGACATTTAGAAAAAACAATTTTTTAAAAAACCCTCCATAATTTCAGCTGGGTCAGTGTTTGGTGCTAGGATGTGGTGTTTTGATAACCTGGAAATGGTAAGTTGAGAATGGCACTTTAGCAATGTTTCCTAAGGAAATGAGCCTTATCCATCACCCTGTCTGGCCTCTTCTGAGTCACTTCTGAAACTCTGGTTGGTATTTAGGTTTTTGGATCTCTTTCAGAAATTCACTGAGATTTTGGAACCCTCAGAAATTCTAAATTCTTACCAATGTCATGAAAACAGGCTGAGTTACCCACACCAGTGGATGCCAGTAAATCCATCTCTATAAGAGGGAGCTACTAGAAATATTTTTTTTTTTTCATGAGTGCTGCTGCTCCCAAAGCTCCAGTCCAATATTTTTTCAAATCCTGATTCCCCTCCATGCTCTGTGAAGTGCCTTCAAAAGGAAAAACCCCTGCTCCTGCTTTGTGTGCTTGGATTTTCCAGGCTGCATCTCCCTGATTCTCATTTTCCATCCAGAGATTTCCACCTTCAACCTCAGCCTAGGTTAGGTCAGACTTTGTGGGTTTGTCCACAAAACAATTGGAATGCAAGGAAATAAAACTGACTCAACTCGTGCTTTTTATTCTTAAATAAGAGTTTGAGTAAACATATCTTTGGTTTCAATACAGATTTTTTTCTTACTTTTGTTTTATCTGAATGAAAAATCTTGTATTTTTTCTGCAATGAGCATCAGCTCCACAGGATTTTATATTCATTTTACACCCATCTAAGAAGTTGTTCAAAGATGTATTCACACAAGAACAATATCAGATCCAACAAGAGTAGAAATATAAGTTAAAAACACAAAAAAAACTCTTTCCATGCTAACAAATAACAACATTTTCTCTTGAAATAAGCAATTCAGTGCTGTCTAAATTACCATTTACTGTGTTATTTCACTTAAGATACACAATAAAGTAAATAGGTCTATAAATTTGTTCGAAAAATTCTCAAAGGAGTTGCTGTGAAATTGCTATAATTGCCCTAATTGCCATTATCCTTTTCTATAGGGATATAAGTGGTGGAAAAAAAAATGGAAGCATGGAAATATTTTTTGTAAATTGGATTGATTTGACCAATAGCATTTTCCAAAATACTTTATAAGAGAAAATACATTGAAATTCAAACTTTCAAAAAGGTTTTATTTTGGCTGTGAATTGCTGAATTTTTGGTGCTTTTAACAACAGTTCCATAATTTAGACTTGCACTTCTTTTCCACAGTAATATTTTACCCAAGTTCAGGAAATGAAGATGTTCAGAAGAATTAAAAAAACCTCAAAATGGAGGGATCATATGAAAAACTCTGTGATCCCTGTTTTGGGTGAAGTAGGGGTTTTCTGCCTTTTTTTTTTTTTTTTTTTTTTTTTTTTTACTTTGCTAAGAAATAAAAAAGATTTTCAATTGCCCTTGATCTTCCCTGTAGGTTTTTCTAATCTGGCTAAAAATAATCCATCATTCCCCGGGATTTTTCCATGCACAAGTCACCACTTTCCTCTCTAAAAATAAGGTCCTTTGAGGGCTAACTGGAACCTTTTGGAAAAAGGAGAAAGATTTGGCAGTGCTGGACTCTGCCTTTATCCCAGATTGCAACATACAATTTCTTACAAATATCTAAAGGAGTCTTGATGGCCTTTGATTCTGGGTGGCTGAATGGAAAATCTAACTTAAAAATAAAATGTTATTGTGAAATTATGTTTTATTTTTATGGTATGGATGGATCTCACCTCACAGGTATACATTTTTTAAATAACTGAGATTTTAGATGGTACATTCAGCTTGCAAAGCCCATCTATCCTTTCTGGAGTAGGCAAAGCTCAGCAGGAGCACAAATAATTCAAAGCTTTTGTAGCCTTCAGATGTCTTGAGAGAAAAAAGGTGAATTTCTGCTTTTTCTGTCTCTCCTGAGCTGTGTAGGGAAAGTGAAATGAGGGAAAGTGAAATGAGGGCCTTTCAGGGACGTGGCCATGGACAGCACAAATACAGATTGCTCTTGTTACAGCTGCTGTGCTAAAATGTGATTTTTGTCTTCTTTAGACAGATACAGACTCATTTAAAGAAACAGTTGATAAAGGAGCTGACCTTTTAAAGAGAAAACAGTAAACAAAAGTGCTGAGCCCATGGAGGGGAGATTTTGATAAATGAATAGAGTGGTAACGAGAACGGGCTCCTTGTGCATCCAAACCCAAAATTAAATGGAGAACTGAGGTGGTAAAAATAGACATTGGCTGCTTCAGAGCAGCTTTCAGTGCACGAAATAAGGCTTGAATATTTGCAAACAAATTAGGCTGTGTGTTGGGAAGGTTTCTGGCTTTCTTCTGTGTAAAGATAACTCACTAGAATATTTAAGATAACTCAAAGACCCCTCCATGAGGTGGAGGCCGGTGGCAGAATGGAAATGCTTTTCTAGGAATGATCATGGAATCTCAGAATCATTTGGGTTGGAAAAACCCTCCAGGATCATCGAGTCCATCCTGTGCCCCGTGCCCACCTTGTCCCCAGCCCAGAGCACTCAGTGCCACCTCCAGGTGACACCTCCAGGGATGGGCACTCCAAACCTCCCTGGGCAGCCCCTGCCAAGGCCTGAGCTCCCTTTCCATGGGCAAATTCCTGCTGCTGCCCAAGCTGAAGGGACTGATGGGGTTTTTCTGCCCTCCCTGGTGCCCAAGGACCAGGAGAGCCCACCTGGATGGTCTAAAAGTGGGATTGGGGCCTTTGTAGATGCCCAGATTTTCTCAGTATGAACGAGTTGCAAGTCAGGTTTTCCAGATCAGAGCATTCCATGGCAGAAATGCACCTGGATTCATTCTTAGTGACATGGAAAAGCTTCAGAGGGACTTCCCTGCAGGTCTGGTTGTGCTCTGGTTTGCACTGAAGCATCAGAGGACAGGGATGCGCGGGAAAGAAATAAAGATTCTGGAATGCCCAAGATTTGGGGGAGTGGTGGGCAGAGTGAAACATTTGGTACTGTAAAGTGTATGTTTTAACAGAGAAAGAGAGAAAGTGAAGAGAAGCAGCTGGAGAGGAAGGAAGAAGAAGGAAGAAGGAAGAAGGAAGGAGGAAGNGGAAGATAAAGGAAGAAGGGAGAAGGAAGAAAAAGGAAGAAGGGAGAAGGGAGAGGGAAGAAGGAAGAAGGAAAAAGGGAAAAGGAGAAAGGAGAAAGGAAGGAGGAAGGAGGAAGAGGAAAGAAGGAAGAGGGAAGGAGGAAGAAGGAAGATAAAGGAAGAAGGGAGAAGGGAGAGGGAAGAAGGAAGAAGGAAAAAGGGAAAAGGAGAAAGGAGAAAGGAAGGAGGAAGGAGGAAGAGGAAAGAAGGAAGAGGGAAGGAGGAAGAAGGAAGATAAAGGAAGAAGGGAGAAGGGAGAGGGAAGAAGGAAGAAGGAAAAAGGGAAAAGGAGAAAGGAGAAAGGAAGGAGGAAGGAGGAAGAGGAAAGAAGGAAGAGGGAAGAGAGAAAAAGGAAGAAGGAAGAAGGAAGAAGGGAGAAGGGAGAAGGAAGAAGGAAGAATGAAGAAGGAAGAAGGAAGAAGGGAGAAGGGAGAAGGAAGAAGGAAGAAAAAGGAAGAAGGGAGAAGGAAGAAGAAAGAAGGAAGAATGAAGAAGGAAGAAGGGAGAAGGGAGAAGGAAGAAGGGAGAAGGAAGAAGGAAGAAGGAAGGTGGCACTACAGCAATAGAAAGAAGGGATGTGTTTGTATTTGAGGGGTGACAGGCAAGAATTTGCAGGATCCAGCCTTGTCTGATTTGTTCATAGGGTGGGATAGTTTATGTGTCATGGAGAATATTTCCATTTAATTCCTTTTGAATCTGGTGGAAAACAGCCTCTTATCTTTGAGCTGTAACTTCCTTCTCTTTATCCAGATGAAGTTTTCCAGACCAGGCTGGATTGAGCTTGGAGTAACCTGGGAGGGTGGAACAGGCCACCAAACAAATGTTAAGGGAAGCCTGGAATATTCAGCCTGAAGAGGGTGAAGGCTGAAAGGGCTGACATGGAGATGGAAAATGGAAAATCCCACGGATCTCACACAATGAGTTTGGTTTTAAAACAGCTGAAGATTTTTGGTTTTAAAACAATTGAGTTTTCCTTTAACAGCAGGTATTGGCCTCGGTAGCTTGTTGCTTCTTGGAGGATGTGGATTTGGACAATATCAGGAAATCTGGAAGTTTGGCAAACCCGTTGAATGGCCTGGGCTGAAAGGGATCATCCAGTGCCACCCCTGGATGGCAGGGACACCTCCCACTGTCCCAGGCTGCTCCAACCTGGCCTTGGGCACTGCCAGGGATCCAGGGGCAGCCACAGCTGCTCTGCCAGGGCTTCACCAACCTCGCAGCCAGGAATTCCTTCCCAATATCCCATTTAACCCTTCCCTCATTCATCTTAAAACATAGAAAAGGTCTTTGAATAGACAGGGTCCAAGTCCAGGTTACACATGAATAAGTGAGAAATGGATCCCCAGGCTCATGTGCTCCCTCTGTCATGGCATGGGAGAGAAATTTTATATGTTTTTTATATTTTCCCAGCTGTCCAATACACACATTTCTTTTTCTGAAGCCATGGGCACACTCAGAGAGAGTCCATTAGAAGTGGACAGATGCTAAGAAAGATATTTTGCCTCTCCTCTGAGAGGTAAATACTATGATCAGTTGACATCAGAGATGATTTGGCCCTAATTCAGTGCTAAAAAAACCCAATTTCTGAGTTCAAATATAGAGCCTTACATTTATTTTTTTCCTAGCCTTGCTAGTTTCCAAGGAGATCTAACCATGTAGATTGTCTGCAAAGGTGGTAATTAGCCAGCAATGAACAAGATGGACACAAAGAACTTATTGGCAAAAATCAAAATTTCCAAGCGGTTCTATCAGAGCATTCCTTTTCAGACATCCTAATTTGCCTCACACCATGGTTTTGTCAACAACTGGCTTTCAGATAGCTGCTTGAGCAGAAAAATGGAAAATGTCCTCAGATTGATGCAGATGGGATTTTTTTTTCAGGATATCTAGCAATTAAAAATAAGATCCAACAAATTCTACTGACTATAAATAACAGTTTGGGTTTATAACCCAATGTTCAGAAAAAATGACAAAGGGAGGAGCAAAAGCAGGGTATAAAACATGTTCCCATTTTTATGCAACACAGGCTTGGAGTGAGAAATCTTGGATCTACCTCAGGAGTAAAGCAAAGACAGGATTTGAATTTGGGCTGTTCTTTATGGGAGTGAGGAAGGGTGAAGGAGAGACAGGAAGGGTCTTTACTCTCACTGGCTCTTGGGAATATCACCTAAATTTCTTTATTAATCTAACCCACCAATATGACTTTATTTCAGTATATAATATCTATATTTTCCTCCTTAGAAAAGCTGCTGTTCAGCTGAAAAGTGTCTCCTAGTTTGATGAAAATATATAGATTTTAAGCTAGAATATTATGTTCAGTAAAAAGGCTTTTTTTCTGTTAAATTTCCTCATAGTCTCTGTCACAGTTTAACTTTCAGGAATCGCACTAAAGGAGAAGCCTTAGAAGAGAAGTCCTTTGAAAAAATATCAATAGTGGAAGGGTCAGTGTGGCTGAGAGTTACCTGGACACAGCCTGTGTGGAAAAAAAGGGGAAAATCCTCCAGTTTAAAGCTGGATTGTCACTTTGAGAAGTTGGAATGAGGTTTGTCGTGTCCCAAGGGAAAAAAAAAGAGAGGAAATGGCCTCAAATTGCAGCAGGGGAGGCTCAGCCTGGAGATTGGGAAAGGAAATTTCCCTGGCAGAGGGGTCAGGCCTTGGGCTGAGCTGCCCAGGGAGGTTTGGAGTCACTGTCTGTGGCAGTGCTCAGGAGGAGTCTGGAGGTGGCCCCTGGGGACAGGGTTTGGGGGATGCTGGTGGGGCTGGGGTGGCACTGGGGGATCCTGAGGGGCTCTTCCCACCTTGGGGATTCCAGGAAATCCAAGCCAAAGGCCCCTGCACATCCCCCAAACATTCAGGGGCCACAACTCACAATTCCTCTGCTCCCAGCTCAGCCCCTTGAGGGCTGTGAGGAGCCTCCAGGATGGTCCCTCCCATCCAAAGGTTCCTGCAGAGCCAGAGGGATGGGATGGAGTCAAGGTGGGGTTTGGAGTGGCAGTCTGGAGGTGGCCCTTGGGGACAGGGTTTGGGGGATGCTGGTGGGGCTGGGGTGGCACTGGATGGTCCTGAGGTCTCTTGATGATTCTGTGACCCTGTGATCATTATTACAATTTTCAAAAGGCCTGGATGAAGTTTCTGACCTTGTTTCTGACTTTCACACCCCCGTCTGTCCCAAGATGGGTCTCCTTTGTGTTAACAAATGGATTTTTATTTCCATCTACACAGAATGTGTGGGAATCATGTGTGAAATGAATAGTGAGGACCTGAGGTATGTGGAACACAAAACAATGAATGTGCACTCAGGAGGAGTGGGGGAGATGCACAGAAAACTCTTTTTTTTTTTT
>VXBR01006741.1:0-46865 GCA_013400215.1 Cisticola juncidis
AAAGAAAAGAAAAGAAAAGAACCTGAACTTAATGTTTTAAGAAAGTCTCAGAATGCTACAGTTTCAAAGTTTCAAAAAGAAAGTGTACTCAAATATTCTTCCTCAATGATGTTGCATACATTAATTTTCTTTTAAAATTACTAAGATTTTTTCTTTCACAAAAAACCTCACAAAAAACAACAAAAAAGCCCCACTAACACACAAAAAAACCCAAACCACCCTGAAAAGACATTGAAGCCCAGAAAAACAAAGTGTTTTTCACTTTGCAGTGCTCTGTATGTAAATAATCCTCCAATAATCTTACGAACCTTACAATGAATATCTCTCAACTAATGTGTAAATTCTGTAGATTTTGGTTTACATGGGTTTGGGTTTTTTTTAAGAAGAAGATTGTTAGAAAACATCCCTCGCATCTCAATTTTTTCAGATGATATAAAGATTGTAAGTACTTCTCTTAATCTTGCCAGGGCAAGAATCTATCATGGCTATATAAAGTACCTGTTTTCTGTTTAGTCCAAAGAAACGTGTTTATTTTTGCTGCTTGTGTGTTATGTATGGGATCATAAAACCTAACACAATAATAACTGTTAATTTATAAGTGGCAGAATAAAACTCTTCAATACAACAAATTTGATGCCAATCAAGCTGTAAAAGAACAAGAAACTATTGTATATATATAATATATTATATATATATTATATTAATTGTGTTTGATTTGAAAATGTCTTCATCATGAAGCTAACTCTGATCATCTTAGTGGAGTATTTTCATGCAGGAAATGGTCTCTCTCAAAATGAAAATGAAGAACAATTGGAATACCAGTTCATTTTGAGAGTTACAAAATATAATGAAATGGAAAACAGGAGTTTATAGAATTGATATGGTGCATAAATGTATGAAGTATTTCTTGTTTTGTGTTATGAGCATGACTGTCCTCCAAAGTCATATTGTGCACATTCTTCTGTCCAGAATTGCTCTTCTGATTTGCTTTTATTTTTTTTTAAGTAAATGGGTCAGGACTTTTTTGATGATTATGAAAATTGATATTATTATTGATGAATAGATAAAATTATGACATAATTTAACTTTTAAAAAGAACACATTCATTTTGCAGTGCTTCCTAATAATCTGTTCTGAAGGCATAATAATTTTGGAAATTTCAAGATAGGTACTCCACTAAGGAGTTAATTTTCCTCATAATTAATATCTTTGGTTGCCATAACCCCACTACTTCAAAGGACTTTTAGTAATAGAAAACTAGGGTGAACAGCCTTCACTGGGAGAAAGCAAACGTTTATCTTTAAAAAACATAAATCACATTGTTGTGCTGTTTAAACTTTGAGACGTTTTACATGCAGGCTATCATGGCTTAACATAAAAGAATCCTCCCTTTTCATGTAAAATCAGCTTAATTATGATGAATAAAGTTGACACAGTTAAGGTCTGAAGCCTACTGTGAAACATACTGACTTACACACTCCTGAAGAGCCCCACTTGCCCTTGGCCGTATGAATATCTGCCACTTCGCTGCCTTATGACTCATTGCACTTGTGCATCCATTCCTGACACCTGCTCTCACTGTCAGGTTGTTTACGAGCCTACACAAAGTTTAAAGATTATTGTGTGCACTTAATTGTACATAAACCCTAATTCTAACAAGAAGGTTTTAGAAAAGAAATTTTTCATTGTCCAAGTTGGGCAGACACAGAATTTAATTCTGTCCCAGGAAGTATCTGAGGTTAAAGTATGACATTTTTATGCCTAGAAAATCTATGTAAGGTTATTTTTAGTCCTTTTTATGACTCCCTCTGAGTCTTGTATGGCTTGACTGAAGATAACTAAGGGAGCCTGGATTTTCAAGTGGAAGGGTACAAAATTAGTCCCTATACTGTTTTTAATTCTCTAACATAATTATTATGGTTCAACATTAGAATTGTGGTAATCTGTAGAGTCCCTGACCAGGGATTAGGCTGAACATTTTAAGAAAAGACAGTCTTTCTTCCCCCAGTGGCTAAAAAATATTTTGCTTGCATTTAAGATTACAAATATAAATAATTTTCAATTTAGCAGTGTGTTAATAGTGTTATCACTCAGATTCATATAGATCCTTTTATGGTATCTAATTGAAAAACACAGTTTGCAGCTAAAGATGGGAAGCTGCATTTGGTTACTTTTCATTTTTTCGGTGGTCTGTCTTCTTTTCTGTGGTGCATTTCATCATGTTATGGACAAAGGAGTAGAGAATCAGGCTTAAAATTTTATGTTACTTCTCCAAATTGGTCATTATGCACTAACTGTATGTTGTAATTTGACATTGTGCCCTGCCATGGATCTGTTGGAGAAGGCTGGAATTGGCTCTGCTCAGTACCAGACAGCCTTTGCTCTCCTCAGAGAAGCCAAAACCTTCTACCTTATACTCAGTGCAGGTAACTCACTGTTGGTTTCTTCCTGTGAATTATCCAAAAACATGAAAACTACCCATATACCTTTGGCTTCTTGAAGTATTCTGTTGGTCCAAACAGTTTTCCCTTCACCTAGCAATGCTGTCTGCTCAGTCATCTGTCTACCTGGTTTTGGTGTCTGACTTTTCATTCTACTTCCCTTTCTCATGAAGGTATCTTCAGTGACTCTTTGCCTTCAGAAAAGAGAGAAAAACAATGGAGATTACCAACAAGGACAGGGAAGCCATGCATGTCATTAAAGAATGAAACATGATATTAAACTTCCTTGAGCACTGAATTTGGATTGTCTGATGTATTGGTTTCCAACAGCAATCTGTATATGTATACAGGAAAATATATTTAAGAAGGTGTACAGTGTTACACAGCAGTGTGTTTCTTGAGGAGAAAAAAAACAAAACCAATAAGAAATGACTGCAAACCTGAAGGTGAGTGAGGGAGGGGAGAAGCTACTAGAGCCACAGAAGCAGAGGTTACCCTGTAGAACACAGAGGAGGCCACAGAATCATTAAAGGTGGAAAAGACCTCTAAGATGATCAGGCCTAACCATTAACCCAACACGGTCAGGTTCACCATTAAACCATGTCCACAAGCACCACATCTATAAATGTTTAATCACTTCCACAGATGGCAATTCCACTACTTCCCTGTGTAATCTATTTCAATACTTGACCATCCTTTCTGTGAAGAAACTATTTCTTAGTGTCCAAACTAAACACACAAGATGGCTTCTTTAATCTCACAGAATCATTAAAGTTAGAAAAGACTTTCAAGATCACTGAGTCCAAACTTTGACCAAACATCACCTCATCAACTAGATGTCATTGTTAAGTGCCACGTCCAGGGCCTTTCTTGAAT
Source organism: Cisticola juncidis (assembly GCA_013400215.1). Lineage (NCBI taxonomy): Eukaryota > Metazoa > Chordata > Aves > Passeriformes > Cisticolidae > Cisticola > Cisticola juncidis. The sequence goes on from VXBR01006741.1 coordinate 3,318, forward strand.
ACATTTGGGAATGGTGATTCTATTGTCTCTCTTGTCAATCCAATTCCTCTCCGGAATTCCAATTTCCAATGCCTCTCCGGACAATCCATTCCAATGCTTGACTACACCGTTAGTGAAGAAATTCTTCCTGATGACCAGCATGAACCTCCCCAGCACATCTTCAGGCTATGATAATGTCACTCCTGAGCCTCCTTTTTTCCAGGCTAAACTACCCCAGTTCCCTCAGCTGCTCTTTATAGGACTTGTGCTCCAGACCCTTCATCAGCTTCACTGCCCTTCTCTGGACTTGCTTCAGCACGTCCATGTCCTTCTTGCACTGAGGGGCTCAGAAATGGACACAGGACTGCAGGTCTAGCCTCACCAGTGCTGAGTACAGAGGAATTACAATATGAAACTTTCAACTGTAAAAAATGCCTTTGGACAAGAATCATCTATTTGACATGTATTTAAAAATTCCTATTAGATATTTTACTTGAATTGGAGTACCATAAACATTTTCTATCTTACTTAACATGTGATTATATATTATGGCGATATGCTTTCTGCTGTGCACAACTACCAACTATATTTGTCCTTATTTTTTATGCTTTTACCTTTACTTCCTTTGCAGCTGTTTCATTAAAAGTCTATTAATTTCCTTTTTATTTGATATGTTACTTGATTTCACTTATTCTTTTAAAAGATTTTTTTATCTCTGTCTACACACCTCTTCTGTCCTCTCACCATAGCTCAACTTGTAACACTGTAGATTTTACCTCTTCATTAAATTATTCATCCTTTTCCTTTGCTTTTTTCCCCAATTCCCACCAGAATTTCTCACCTTCTTCTCAGCACTTTGTACTTATCCTTTGATCCTTTTACTGCAAATATCTTGACTTTTTGTTTTTCTACTTTCTTCTTCTTTCTCACCTCTGTTTGCAGTTGTCACACCTCTTTTCACTTGTCCCATCTCATAGTTCTATCTTCTCATTTTTTTAAAATCATTCATTTGGTGTAGTCAAGAGTTGATGACATGAAAGGATTAAAGCTGAAGTGCATTGGATTTTAGGAGGCTTTTTGCAACCATCAGCTTTTCTGATAATTAATATGAAACACTTTCCATCAGCTTTCCTGGTTCTATTTCATCTCTGAATTTAGTCTTTCTGTGGACTGGGTGAAAAATAATCTAGACCTCTCTCTTCCTTTTTTTCACAACAAAAAGTGACAGAGGGAGAGAGGGAGAAAAGGATAGTACTTTATCTCTCTGGAAGGTTCATAGTCTTATTTCAATGTAAGGAACCAGATTATCAACCTGACAGAACTTACTAATCTGTAATGAAAGCAAATTAAATCTTTTTCATCACAATATAAACCCCTGTCTTATAGTTTTATATTTTTCAAGAAAAAGAGATGTGATGGAGTACCATATGAACTATCCTGTTCTTATGTTCTTTTGTTCACTTTCACCAGGTGCTAACAAATGTTTTTTTGTGGATGTAAAATCCACAAAAAGGAGTTGCTTAGGAAGCAGTTCTGGAAGGTGAACATTTTTTTTTTCTACATGTATGCGTGCATTCCTTTAAGAGGGTCAAATGCAAAGAAACACATAGGAAGAGCAGAAAGACAGAAAAGGGTGAGACTTGTATGACACTAGTTCCCTAATACAAAGGTTATAATATACTCTATACACTATTTTACAAAATTTGATTAACTGTAATATGCTCCAATCCCTCATGTCAGCTATAATCTGTTTTCCAAATAGACGATAGGGATGGAGTTATACAGCTTGAAGTGGCTGACAATCTGCCTTATGGGTTGTGCTTTAGTAACTATGAAAAACTATAGAAGATACCATAATAAGAGTAGAACTGGACAGCCAGAGTAAAAATCCTTAATTTCAAATAGTAATTAAACAGATTTTTTTATTGGAACTTGCTTATGATTACTTAAATGTTCCTTGTTTGCTTGTTATGCCTTTAACTTCTAGCTGTCTGATTTCAATTTAAAATAGTAATTGTTAATAATAGAACCCCAAGTTAGGGTGATTTGAAATATCACAACAGACTGAAGGGAAATCACATATCAGACGAGGTCTAGGAAAGCATCTTATAGCTGGATATCCAACTGTCCCTGAGAAACAGAGGACATTTTCTCTGTTGCCTTGATGCTTCTGTAGTTATTTGCTTCCCAAGAATGCAAAAGCTATAAAACACATAAAAAAGCTCTATGGCTTTCTGGGTATCACTTTTATGGGAACATATATAAATTGTATATAGGAAAGGGTTTTTTTAGAAAATCCCAGATGTATAGATAAATAAAATAAAGTGATTACATAGGATCCAACCCTACAAAACTAATCTAAAACTCCCAAAGAGCTAGAAGCTGTATTATTTTCTGGCTTTTATTCTGAATACTTCTATAGTGCTTCTATAGTGCTAAGGACCAAAACCCTATAAATCAAAAAACGCAGCATTCTAAATGAACTTTACACCCTTTTTTCCTAAATTAAAATGAATTAAGCTGTGAACAGTGATGGAAAAGATTTTATTACTTTATTCCTTTTCATATTTTTCATAAAGAAATCAATGATATCACAAGTTACATAACCATTTACAGAAACTACAAGTGACCCAATAGTTAAGTAAATGTGGTAGATCCCCCATATTACTGCTTTAAAAAAGTCAAAACACTAGCAATAATAATGTAATATGATAGTAAAAAGTAGCAGGGATTAGTTCCCTTAGACATTCGTGGGTTCTGGTGCACTTGATGTTTCATTTTCTTGTGCTTTACTGCGGGACTATTTGTCCTTCCAAGCATTCTTTCTGAATATAAAGAAAGCTGTAATTTTTATCTAATCAACACTAGACCTGGAAATTTTCCAAAATGAGTGTTGCTTGCAGCACACTTCAGAACAGATTTCCTTACTACACTGTTTTGACTCTCGTATATTCCTGGTAGCGTTGTTGGAGAAAACAGGTTTATAGACTACACAGGACACCCAAAATATGGCAGTCCTTACAAACTCCTCTACTACACCCCAATGACCAAATGTGGGGTTCCAAGGGCTGCTCTGACAGACCTTCCCTGACCATTTTGAAAATGCACACAAATTTGAAGGACATATTTATTTTGGCAATAGAAATCAATTCTATTATTCAGATTTCAGCGAACATACAGCATGAACTTACAGGTGTCAGACTGCATAAAAAACATATTCATCCAGAAAACTTATATAGAACCCTTTTTACTGTCAGTAATGCAGTTTATTTCCTTTCTTTGTCCTTCTAATTTTGGGATTAAAAAAAAAAAAAATTTGATGTAGGAATGACTTTCAGTTCAAGCAATCAAGGTTTTTTAGTTTTTCAATTCAAAGTGTTATTTGCCCAGTACCAAGAAGTAATGTTGGATGAAAGCCATTTCTTTCTTGTAATGAGCATGAGACAGCAATAAGGCTGATCCTTTTTCCATCACCCATGTTAAATTATGCCAGAGTTTCCAAGAGATTTTTCCAAGCTTCTGGGAACTGCTAAGACTGGTCCAAGCCTTTTTCACAATGATTGTTCTTTATATAGGGTAGGCTATGTGGTGACAGCAGAAAGACTGAAAGCATGTCTGAGGTGTCTATTCTCATTTTTTAAAAGAAGACTTTTAGGCTTCTGAGATGCATTAAATATTGATCAAAATGGTAGATTTCAGATTCTTTGTCTTAAAATTCAAAGAAAAAGGTAAATGACTGAATGGTCGTCATGGAGGAAATATGTAACAAAATTAGTAAGTTGTATAGAGATATGGTTTTCCCCTTATAAAATATGTTATTGTCTTCCAAGTTAAATAACCACCATTCACTCTGAGAGAATCATATAATGACTTTAGACTGTCTGAATTTGTTTATGGATTGCCTTCAGCCACTATCCAGAGTTCTGAGTGATATAATGTGTGCTGTTTATGGTGTGAATATTAGTATTCAGCTAAAGAAACCTTTGCTGATTGGACCTGCAGATATCTTGCAAATTTTGGTTACAAATTATCTTGGCTGTGCTGCTTTCCCAGTACATGTTCTGGCTGCTCCAGCTAGGTTGCAAGGTTTAGTTTTAAACAAGAAGTAAGAGTCTCTTTAGTAATTTGCTACACTCCATAACACATTGTTTGGCATCTGTTACCTTCCCACATTATTAAAGCAGGTTGTTGTACATTACCCCAGCTTAAATAAATATGTCACATTACAAAGAAAAATCTGTACTTAGATTGAAACAGTAAAGCTATGTTTGCTATAGAATTACAAAATATAGTCCTAAAGTGTTGTGGGGAAAAAAGCATCCACACAGTGGGGCCACTCTGGGGATGAATACAAGCCTTTCCTTACATTATCATCATCATGTGAAAGGAATGAAGGCACTCTTGAGGGACCTCGTTAGAAGTGATATTTTTTTCTCTCAGTGTTAGTGTGAGGAACTTGAAAGCTACACTATAAAACAGAGACTCAAGCCTTTCGTATACTTTTTGGGTTGAAGCAATCCAGTAAGCAGGAACAGCTGTGACTTTAATCACATAAGAAATAAACCCTTCCATTATACCCTGCTGAATGCAGAGGCAGAATGCAATAACTAAACACCAAAAAGCAAGAGGCAATTAGTGGGATATTTATTTCCTTCAGTTGTTACATGATATGCTGATTTCTGTTGATATTCATTAAAAAAAAAAATTATTGACTTAGATACATATGAGATTTATCAGCAAAATTCAGTGAGTATTTTAAGGCATTTAAAAGTTAATGTCTTGCTCTTCAACAGATTTTTGAAATCTATCTTGTCTTTTAATATTTTACACATTAATTTAGTAATTTTCCATATGCAAATTTGCATTTGGTCAGTTACAATACATGAGCAGAAAAAATCACTTAGGTCTATAATAGGTTCCACAGATTTCCCAATCTCCACAAACCTTTCCTTCTAAAGTTATCCAAATGGAAGTGAAATATTTACCTGTACAAAGCCCAAATAGAGAAATATTTTAATTTTTACAATTATGAAAGACTTGCTACACTTGGTGTTTGTTTTTACATAAGTAAAGATTCTAATTTGAGGGCCATAATCATAAGTGACAAAATTCCTCTGTGTAAAATAGAAAAAAATGTAAAATATCTCTGAAAAAACATAGCATAATGGAACCTGAGTTTGTGGGGATGATAGAAAATTAAAACGGAAATAGTAGTGCTAGGACAAAACTGATTTTATAACTAACCAAAACATTTACCAACTTGTATTGCATTTGGTTTCTAGTGAAGACATCCAAAATACTTTGCTTCTGTAATTGCACATATGTGAAGCCTTAAAAATTAGGAGAGGAAAGGATAGAGACCTAGACAAAAGCATTCACCCCAACCAGCTTTAGATTGCTGTATCTGAGTTAGTGATCTTGGTGGTTTGATAAGATATGTTTTCTTCATAAATCTGTCTTTAATACAACAGTAATAATAAAGTTAGGTACCTCAGGTTTGATCTCATTCTAAAGCATTTGAAGATGTCTTAATTAGGTGACTCAAACTGAACACAAAAGCAGGTATTTCTTTCCATTTATGGTAACTGAGTCCATGAAACATAATTTCGGTAAATCCTTTCCTCTGTGATTTTTTATCAGCATCAGAAAGGAGGTCTCTGGCAATGCTAGGAAGAGATTTTCTTATGTAGTCCTCTATGACTCAGTGCAAATTTCAAAGTAGACATTGTACTGGAGAGTGAGATTAGAATGATAAGAAATCACACAAATGGGTAAAATTTATTTGGCTTTAAAATACAAGTAAATACCACCTCAGAACTTTTACATGAATTAAGCCTGTTCTGTTTCTCAATAGAATTTTAATTTTTAGTTAGATGATGGACAAAATGATTTCCTGAAGTTTCTTCTGCTTGAGAAAGTCTATCACATGTTTTTAATGAGTTTTATACCATGCAGAGTCATTGACGATGCCTATTTCAAATATATGAATTAACAATATAAGCTCAAGGTGGTTTGACTGTCTACATATATCAATGGCTTAGAAATAATCAGAAGATCCACCAGCTAAAAAAGTTGCATGACATTTTTTCGTGCTTGACAGATTTTGACCAAGCTGCTGAAGGTTTCTGATCTATGATGTGTCAGCAAGACAAATGGGGCACTACTGCCAGGAGAAGCAAATCAGCAGTTTATGTTGTGAAAATTCTGGGAAGACTGGTTCTGACAAGGATGGGCTGAGTAACAGGTTTTTCAAGGAACAGAGACCAATGAAGTCTGAAAAAACGAGGAGAGACTATAGTATAGGACATAATGAGAACATACATGCTTGGGTGAGAGTCACACAATATGGTTTCAAACAGCTGAAGTACGCATGCCTGCTACTGAGTGAGAATTTCTTCTGGTATACTGATGAGCAATAAACAATGTTTAGGGAATATTTTACCTGATTTACCTTAGAATTAAATTAAATTCTCCCTGCACTTAACTATAAAGGAGGTCTGGCATGAGTGATTTGTGTATGTATGCTTTTCTTATACAAATTTAATTTTGGCAATATTTTGGTCCAAGCCATCTATTTCCTTACTTACTAGAGGATGAAGAAAGAATTTCCATCAGTATAACAAGACCAAGAAGATATATTTGAAGTAAACTTTGCCCATATATGATTTAGCAAGTCTTGTACATCAAAGAACATGACATCTTCAGAAGATGTCCTTCAAAAATATTTATAGAGTACATAAATTTCACATATCAACATAGCTGACGTCCAGACAGTTTTCTGATCCTATTTTCAAAAACTTGGTGTGTACAGACTTCATTTTCCTGCAAATGTAATTTCTTTCACTAACTTTTACCTCTTCAAGTACCATAAATAGTTGTTCTCTGTCCAATTCCTTGGATATTTAGCCTGCTTGAAGATTTGTGTCTCTTTACATTTATTTTTCCATGTCCTTCTGGATTTGTGCTTACAGATAAATTGCTTCAGTATTTAATGAAATTGTGAACTATATTGATCATAGTGTATAGTTCCCTTGTGTCCTTAGAGCTTTACATCATTTCCCATTAGTCTTAGCCCATCTCCAGAGTACTTTCAATTTTTACAGAGAGGAGAGAGTTAAACACTAAGTATAACACACACACGCAAAGTCAAATATTCTAAACTATTTTAATACATTTTTTCAGTAAGACTGGTAACTTTTAATGATTTTATTGTTGTTCAAGAAATACTTTGTTAAGTATACAAAAAATAAGGAAAAATCTAGGATTTCCAGAGTAAAATTTCAGGGAGGGTTGAGAATGAATTGAGCAAAGGTCTGAGGGGAAAGGCTTTGGGGTGTTGGTGGATGCAAAGCTCCACATGAGAGAGCAGTGTGTGTTTGTAACCCAGAAAGCCAAACGTGTCCCAGGCTGCATAAAAAGAAGTGCAGCCAGCAGGGCGAGGGAGGTGATTATCCCCATCTCTTGGAACCCACCTGCACCCAACTGCAATTCCCAGCTCAAAAAAGGCATGGACCTGTTGGAGCAGGTAAAGAGGAGAGCAGTGAGTATGATCAGAGGGCTGCAACACCTCTTCTTTGAAGACAGAGTGAGAAAGTTTGGGCTATTTAGCCTGTAAAGCAGAAGGCTTCAGATATACCTTATAGCAGCTTTCTAGTACCTAAAGGGGGCCTATAAAAAAGCTGGAGAAATTTCTAAGGGATGCCTCAGAGGGCAAGAGACATCAAAGCAGGACAGGTGAAATGTCCTCTTTCTAGAAATTTCTTCAGTAAATTTGAAGCAACATAAGACCTTTCATTAAACACTACCTCTCGAGTAAGTTGAGTCAGACACAGGAAAAAAGATTGATGAATACCTTTTTTACTGCAGAAGATACTTGAAATGATAAAAAACAAACAAACAAACAAACAAACAAAACAACAACAAAAAAATCCTCTGACCTTTCTACTCTCCAGTCACCAAAAATCTGTGGTAGCATCACAGGAGCCTCATGCTAGAAACAGCTGTCTTCCAAATGATGTGACCGACCTCAGAATTTCAAGGTCAACATGTTTTCATTGATTCTGAGGGAAATACACAGATTTACTAAAGATTAGATTTTTCAGATGTTAACCATTTCATCCTGTAAATGGTAAAAACTCTAGCAAACTGTAGTAATCATGACAACTGCCCAGAATATTATTTTTACTATGAATGTCTATGCAGAAGTTTAGGCAAACTACTTTTATTTTTCCAAGGAGTTTTCCTCTTCAAGCCTCTGTACAAAAAGCATGAAACAAACTGTTGGTTGCCATGAGTTTTCCTAGCTGGCTGAGCATTTCATATTAAGTAGAAGGTTCGTACCTTCTCACGCTCTTTTCATGTAAACACCAGCTATGTTCCATAAACATAGCCTTTGTTTTCACATTCCATGCTGGGACAAACAAGACTGTGTGACAGTCCCCTTGACCAATAGGTGGAGAGGTGGGACTGTTAACAGTCCAATCCATGGTCATCTTGCCAGAAGTATTTAATAGGAAGAATAAACAAGGCACGGTCTCCTGCCCTGCTTCTGTTGAACACAGACCTCTGTCTCCTGAGTGTCCTTATCTAGCTAGACTCGTGGTGATAACGGTTAATGGCACTTCTATGACAGGACCTTAAGGCTCTTGGCCAGACTCCATTATTCAACTGCAAAACTGCTCTTCCTTCTGTGTAGACAGCACTGTGAACTATGAAGGATTAGATGAGAGTTTGCCATATATTGAAAATCAGCCATATTTTTTCTTGATACAAAAATGATGTAGCAAGATCAAGAGTATATTTAACATATAGAGATTGATTCAGTTAGGTAATAAGAAAATAATGAATCTGTTGATACTTTGAAGCCAGTTTCCATGATGGAGGAAGGGAAACAACTTTACAGAGGCTGTTATTCACCATTCTGACATATAGAAGTAATGGAATTCTTTAGATGTAAATAATCTTACTAAACTCAGGAATCTACAACATAGATATCTAGAGCTACACTAGACCCTTTAAGGGCATATCTTTGAGATTAATGGAAAGAAATAGATACCCACAGTGGGCAGTTCATATATTCTAATTTAGAGCACTACTCAGGCTGAACATTGCTCCAAAAATGCCTAATTTTTCTCCACTAATTACAAAAAGAAATAGCACTTAGAAATTTGTACTAAGGCTGGGTTATTTTTTAAAAAGACAGAATGTTCCCAATCTTGAGTTAAAAATTTTTCTTCAGGATAAAGAAATCCATATTCCATAGATGAGGTTCCATTTTACTGTCAGTAACTAAGGGGTGAAAAATATCACAAACCATCATCAAAATTCATTGGTTAGAAACAAATTCAATACATTTAATTTCAGATAGCAATTAAAGCTGAAATAACTATTGCTAATTAAAATATGCACAAAAGATATCACATATTAAAATTTACAGTAACTCTGTCCAGCTTACATTTTAATCTTTTAATCATAAACAGTGTTACTTTTCAGAATAATTAAAACACAACATCATACTTGCTCTTCAGCCAGCATAAACTATATTATGACAGTCTAGGAACCTAGATAGAAATGTTAAACTAATTTATTAATATTAATAATTTACATTCTTGCTTTCTCTCTCTTTTTTTTTTTTTTTTTTTTAAATTTGTGGTTGTCCTGACACTGTTAGGATAACCAGAAAGTTATGTCCTCTCTGTAGTTTACTGAGCAAATGCTTCTCAGTTTCAGCTGAGCTATTTCTTTCATTTTCTTTTGACTGGATCGAAATTTTTACATACATGTCATTTCATTGAAGCAAGGAAATGCTATTTCTTCCCATTTTTGGTATTTGACATAATGTCAGAGGCTTACCATAAAAATAATAAATAGCTATCTACCATCAACCTTTTCCCTGAAGTACTTATTCCACATTTCATCTAAGGACAGTCTTCCACAGAAATACTATCCTTGTTACTATTCAGAGGCTGGCTATGCAAACAAACAGTTTTTCTTTGATTTTACAGTTCCTGTAGAGCAAAGCTGCAGAATTCCTGTGGAGAAGAACTGATAGGCTTGCCTCTGGAGAATAGCATGCTTCTAGCAGTATCTCTCTGTCTGTTGGCCAGTTTAATTGTGTATGTTTAACTATCTATGTTTAAGACATCCTTCTGAGTGACTTTCCATAAATATTCCCTCTTTCCTATGACCAGATTTGACTCATCCTAGATAGTATCATCTGAACAGACTTGTGTACCAGAAGATTTCATCCAAAGTGAGTAATACTCTCAGAAGTTGTCCCTGAACATCCAAGTCCTTTATAAATGTGAACAGGATTTCTGCTCTTGTGAACTGCTGCTTTACTTAGGTACTATATTAGAATCCATATCATCCGAGCCACTGCAATTTTGGTTGGATGATGATTCTTGGCATTGTATGAAAAAAATTCTAGCTTTGCTTGGGAAATTAAGATCCCACATATCTGATGTTTTGGAGAAAGGTCAGGATTTTCTTTTGTAAAATAGCCCTTGTTAGCTTGTAGCTGGAATTAAAGAAAATGTTTATTAAGCACCAGACATATGGCACAGATTAGAAAACTACTAGGAGAGATCTCCAATTGGTAGGTTAATATTCTAGCATGATAGATTAATCAATGTAAACCACATAGCTCAGTTGAAACTGCTGTTCCAAATTGCCAATTTCATCTTCATCCAGCAGAGAAAATGTCAACCTTTCTCTCTGCAGTAAAATCTTCTTGTTATAACAATGAAGCAACTCCAGAGTTACTGTTATTGTGAAACATCTGGTAACTACAAGATGTAGCTCCTGTGAGATAATCACATACCTGTAAAATGAGAAGAACTTACTGAACTTTGTTGTATTTCATGTTCTGTAATACCCTTGAGTGTGGTAGGCTCATAATTCCGTAATCACTTTACCTCTGCACCAGAAATGAAACCACAGATGTTACACTTTGCTATAATGGCCACCGCTTAACATAAATAAATGATCAGAATAACAGAATTGTTCATATATAAAATATGTACACCATAATAGATATCATGGGACTAAAAGTTGCTGAGAACACATTAAAATACGTGCAGAAGGCCTCATTATGGACATCATTAAAAATAGATCAGGAGATAGAAAAGTAATTGTGAAATTTGTTCTTTTTTAAAATATTATTACTTTTTTTCTGTTAGAACATTTTTTTCTCAAAACAATAATGTGGTTTGGAACAACTTCATATCTGTTGGAAGAGTCTTTTGAATCTTTTGGAAGAGACTTTTTCTTCAGCAACTTAGAAAAGAAAAAAATAAAGTAAAAAAGATTGTATTTTGATAACACAGCTAAAAGAAAGATGGGTCTCTAAATAAGTAAAACAGATGCACCTAAATAAAATTTTAAAAAAGAGAAAAATAAAATTTTTACCTTTTGCTTTTCTTGGAAGTTTTCCGATCATTTTTAAAACTATCTAAAAAATGAAAATGGATTTTTTTTTGACAAAACCAGATTGAAAAATATTCCTAAAAGAATTACAATAGCCACTGTTAATCACTGACCATCACATACTTTTTTATCTGATCTAAAGAACTGCTAGAAAAATTATTGAGTCATGGAATATCAATTTTACAAAGAAATAAACTGGTGCTGAAAACATGTATAATAACTCACTTATTAAGAAAAAAATGTATTTTTAGATACTTATCACTTTATATTAACAATAAGAAAGTTGGAATAATTTGTTTCTTAAAAAAGGAGCATGACCGCAAATGAAGAATAAGTGATAATTTTGGACATAATCATACAGGTATGACTGGCAATACTAAGGTAGAACAGAGGTATCCTTGGCAGGAAATATTAATTTTAAAGACAGTTTCTCCAGGGATAGTTCTGCACCATCACTTACCATTTCTAAGGCATATTTCAGAAAACACAAAGTGTATCAAAATAATTGACACCTTATTGTTACAAAATCCATCATATTGCACTGTATGATAACAGAATATTTTTAATTAAACAAAAATTGTAAGAGTAATGCCTTCATGAAGTCAAAATGTAGCATAGAAGCCTGTTCACAAACAATAGCTCCAAGACCTTTGAGCATTATCAGCATTTATGTTCCTGTATTCATGGTTCTTGAGTCTTCACTGCAATCTCTCTAGTTCTTTTTTTAAATTAAATATTTTTTAAGCAATGTTAATAAAAATGGCAGATCTTCATGTTAAAAAACCAGCTAACGTGGGTTTCTTGAAATATCACCTCATGGCCTGTGCTGCTTGTCTTTATCCTGAAATTTGCAGAGACACTTCCCCTCTTCTAATACTATAATTTTGATTTCATAATATTTAACAATCATTTCATACTTACAAACAAAAAGATAACTTATAGTGGCTCAGGGCTCTTAGTACAATGATGTTCATTTTCTATTGAACAGCCAATCAAACATTAGCAACAGTGATTTATTTGTATTATTAAATAGAGTGGTTTACTGGCAGCAGTCATGCACCTGCCAGCAAGAAGCCCGGCACCACAATACATGTGAATGGTAAATACACTTCAGGAACAAAATTAACTGTGTCTCTACAGTAGTCCTCAGTGCAGGGGAGATATCCTCCAACTAAAAAGCTTTGGAGATGAAATTTCAATGCATGATTTGAGCCTCCAGGGAAAAACACCACCATCACCAGCAACAAAAACCCCTTAACAATACCCATCCCCCCACCCACCTCCAACCACACAAAAGCCAAAATCAAAACAAATTGATAAAGTTCCAAAAGAAAACTGAAACAACAACAACAATCCCCACTCCAACAACTTTCTCTGTTGGTTTGGTAGGGACATTTCTAAAACTCATTGCATTTGTGGCTCATAGCGGTAGCGGCACATTCAGCACACAGGAAAATGGCAAGTATTTCTACCTCCTTCCCTTCCTTCTATACACACCTTTGAAACACGTGTCTATTTGTACTGATTTGCAGGGAAGGCTACCATTAGCATCAATTTTACAAGGTCAAAACTTCCCCTGTGTCTGTAAAGCCTGTTACTGTGCAGTACTGAACCCAACAGAAGAAAACTTCATAAAGTAAGAACTTTGTATTTCTTATGGAAATACACTTTGTTTTGATTTGTTTTTTTTTTTCTTTTTGTTTGTCTGGCACAGTTTGAGAATGATGTATATATGGAACTAATGGAGAATAATCTGGTGAGCTTAATGGTCAATCTGTTACTTTTTGCAACAGTACTTTTGTACCATATGGCACACTCAAGTGCTGCAGTCTCTTCAGGTGAGGGGTTTTGATAGCCCCATGTATCAGAAGTGTCAGGAACTCTCAAGTGTTTGTTGATCACTGGCACTGCTGTACTATTTTTTTATTAAGGTGTCAAAGTCTTGGTGAGATATAACCTTACTCTGCAAAAGTCTGGGGTAAATATCTTCAGAAAATGCAAAGGATGAGAAAATTCCCGTATGCTGGGCAGGCACATGGCTGCATGGTAAGATTACAGCAAAACAGTGTCCTCTGATTTTACTGAGTTGCTAACGCTTGGTAGAACCAATGGAGATACAGAGAGCAAGCTCCAGTTCAACTATACAACCATACAGATTTCCAGCTGTGGGATGTGAAGAGAATCCCACACATGGAAAGTGACCATGAGCAAGTCAGTGGGACGTGTGACCCTGTTCATGAACTGCTCTCCTTGGTGGCTGAGGGGCAGGATGAGGTGGGAGTCTGAGGAATACATTGGAGCCATACCCTGACATCTATGTCAGTGTGGTCACTACAGTGACCACAGTACTCAGTGTGGTCACTACAGAGGAAGATGTTGAACCTGGTTTGTGCCAGGAGCAAGGCAACACCACAAGGGATAAAATATTGTAGTGGTAAAAGACTGTAGAACGCAGCAGTAAGATAAACCCCTCCTTGCCCTCTAATTAACCCTCTGAGATACTTTTACAAATATGTACAAGGCCCTCGGTGCAATTGTTCAAACTTATAATGAGGAACCTGACCAAAAAATCTCAGAGGATGGAATGACCAACCCACGAAAAAGAAAAATCAGTAAGACTAACAGTGACATGTAATGATCATTGGTGATTCCCTCTTTTGTGAAAAGAAAGCAAGACAACATTTTGGAGTACTGTGTTGGATTTGTTTGTTTGTTTGTTTGTTTGTGTAAAGGTTGGTATTGATTTTCTCTTTTTTCATTTGATTTTCCAATTTCTTGTTATTCTTATAGATAGCTATATACATACATTTTGATAGTATTTTGATGTAGAGTGGCTTTAAAATAAATGCAGTTGAGAGAAAATAATGATTTAATTTTTTTTTCCTTTTAAAGTTTCATATAAAATCAACCAGTCAAAGAACTAAGAAAACCAAAAAAATACCCCCAACCATATCAACTTGCAAGGTATAAGTCTGCTAGGTACATTTTACAACATAACTGCCACATTATAATGTTCCTGTTTTTTCATCACTGTTACTGCCTTTTTTTTTTTTTTTTTTTTTTTTTTTTTACTGTTTCTTTTTTTTNNNNTTTCTTGTTTTTTTTTTTTTTGTCACATACAGTTACCTATTTTAGTATGACATATTAAAAACTCTATTAAAAAATAGAATAGACATATAACTCAAACAGATCTTTTCCTAACTTCAGTGTATTCTACCTGAATCCATTGGATATCTTTTTTAATTCTGAGCATTTTCTAGCTATGGCATTTGTTTTTATTGTAGTGAATAATATAATAAACATAGAATAATTATGTTTAAGATTTTCTGTATGCTTTCTTTAAATTTGACTGTAACTTTTGTGAGATCTTGGCCATAATAGTAGAAATTTTTATTTCAGTTATTAGAGATTGTAGTGATGACTCAAGAACCATGAATACAGGAAAATAAATGTTGATAATGCCCAAAGGCCTTGTAGCTATTGTGTGTGAAGAGGCTTCCATTTCATATTCTGACTTCATGAAGGCATTAACATTCAGACTTGCGGATGACAAAATTTCAGAGCATTAAGAGGTCTATTTCAAAAGCAAATTTCAGCAACACAATCTTTTACAGTAAATACTGTGAATTTCTTCTTCACAGATTTGACAGCAGCCCTGTCCAGGCTGGTGTTCTTCTGCTGCACCGTTTGGCCGAGTCATTCACTCAAAGACAAGAATTCAGAAGGAGTAAGATCTCTGATTTGGTTAGTTTTAGTGTGATATATTAAGTTTGTTGCCGATCAGAAGCCTTTTCCAGGTGGACACACAATGATCAGGATTTCTTAGCGTCTTATAATGACCCAGATTTCACTATCTGTAAGTTAATGGTAAAAAAAGACAAAAGCATTTGATAAGCAAGTAGTGACTCACTACTTGCTCTCTACAAGAAAATGCCTAAGAAGGTTACACTGAAACAAAAATATTAAGCCCAAAAGAGGAGTATAAACATAGTCTGGAATGAAAAACTAAATGAATGAATTTCTAAGTGTTATTCTATTTTTCTTTAAAATCCTTATGAACAGAGACCATGGATTCCACAGTGAATATAGATTAAAATATCAAAAATAAATGTATGGTACCTATGTGGAAGATTTAAAAAATTATTTTCTTCATTTCAGCATTTTTCTATCAGAGTAACCAAATTCTCACATTCAATGAATCCTAATTTTGTCCAATGCATCTTTCAAACCAATCTTCTGCTTCTTCTACTTGGTGTGCAATACCATTCTTCACCAAAGGAGAAAGTACAGAAAGGTCTTCACAGTCCTGAATCATTATTGAGAGCATTGTCATACACAGGTATACTTTACTTATATCTAAAGTATAAGTAAAAAGAAAGTAAGTTTAGGGGAATATAATTAATAAAATGAAGGAGAAAACATAAAATGGAGGGTAACATGAAGATATAGTTGAATGGATACTGACAAGAGACATACAAGAACACCAGAGTGGAACTGGTGATCTGCAGAAAAGGAGAGAAATTGAAAAATAGAAAAAAAATCCTGGAAATAACACAACCTAGAAACATCAAGTACACAAGTAGGGACTGATATGAGAAATTCTTCAATTATTTCTATGAATCATGTGAGATGGTTGAATTTTTAGAATGACTTAGCACAACCATTTTAAATTTTTTTCTTCATTACATTTACACTTCAATAGGGGGAAACGCAAGTATTTCAAATACTTTAATCTTATTACAAGGGATGGATATGAAAACATGTTCTGTTTTTCAGATCTGTTTTTACAGATTAGAATACAATTAACTCGTTTTTCTCCTAGTACTTCTGTTAATGAAATATACTACACTATTATTTTTTCCTTCTCAGTTTTGTCTTGATCTATTTCATTCACAAATGACCAAACTGAAAAATCTCAGAACTTTTCTTTACTTCTCCTCATTCTCATGAAAATTGGTCCAGAACTTGTAAATTTCCTTACTTACGAGTCTTATACTGAAATTCTAGCCATATGTTAACTAACTTCAGTTTAAAATTAAAATCTTTCACAGATTAGGGCTACAGCATTTCTTGTTTTAAAGAGCACAGTGAGAAAAACCCATATAATGTTATTGACTATCTTTTAAAGTAGGAGCACCAGGCAAATATGAAAAATTGCTTTCAGGAAGTTCCTATATCCAGTACTTATAAGTGTCTTAAATAAAATATCTTAAATAAAATATCCAAGTTTAGGGGCATTTTTGATGTCTCATAATATCCCAAACATCAGAACTGAGAAATATGAAACAGGTTTAAGGTAATCACACAGACATCTGAAGGAATAACTGAATAGTAGCTGGGGTAATTTAAAGAATCTATCAATACACATCTATCTGTGGAAATTTAAGTGAATCCAAGGACTCTAGATAATTACTTCAGATCAGATGCTTAACTCTTCAGAAATTAAGCAAATCAGAGAATTATGTTCTCTGGAGTGTCTGTAGTGATACCTTGACATGTGAACCAAATGTAACATACCATTATAACAAATAGAAAGTTAAGATTTGTTTCACTGGTGCCATTTAGGACCTTTAAAATATCTTCATTGACTTCAAGTTGCTACAGCAGTAAAATATAGATCTCTCATAGGTTTTGTGTCATCTTTCTCAGTTCCTTACAGATATGTCCGGCATCCTACCAAAATAACATTTCACACTAATTCACATATTCCATGTTTCAGGCACTTTCCAGGCTACAAAATATACTTGATGTCCTGAGATAATGTCATACCTTAGTCAAACCCCTTTTGAAGTAATTTTTGAGGTAACTTTAACAACCATCCTAACAGCCTTTGATGAGTCATTTTTTGAATAGATTTCATTACAGTATTTTTTTTGCCTATTTTTCATAAGAAGACAGTGACCTAGTTAATTGCCTGTAGCCCAGTGATAAACATCATAATAAAGACATAATGCAAAGATTGTAATGGTTTATTATAAGCACGACAATGTGAATTACATGCATTCTAATAAGTTCCCTATTATTTACATAATATGTTTAAAGCCTTACCTTACTAGTAAGTAATATGTGTTAAAGCATGCTGAAAACTCTTATCCTGCATGCATATAGGCATGCCGGTTTAGGCCATTTCAGTCACTTAAGTAATATAATACCTCACTGATGTGTTAGGGAAAGAAAGGTGAGGCAGGCAGGGCAGTGTCTCATGGATTCTCCTGTAGCTCCAAAGCAAGAAGAGTAGGGCAGGGCTGGTGATAATATTCAAGGTCAGCAGACAATCCTGTTGTCACTGGGCAGTGATGGTGAAAAAACAGGTCAGGCCCAACAGGATGCTAAGTCTAGCAAAGCATATCTACAGGACAGGATTCCACAGGACAGGAGTCAGTTTGTGGTCCTGATCTTAAGGAGTCAGTGGGTAAAAGCCGCAGGTGTGATTTCTCATGGCTCTTCTCCCAGCAGAGTGGTTTAGCTGCACCATATCAGAGATGACCTTGAAAACCATTATGGAACATTATGGACAGCTTTCAAACAGCAGCTATGCAGAGAAGAACCAGCAGTGGTCCTTATAGCCAAGAATACAAATGATATCCTGGGGGCATTAGGAAGAGCACTGCCAGCAGGTCAAGGGAAATGATTCCATCCCTTTACTTAGCCCTGCTGAGGCCACATCTGGAGTGCTGTATCCAGTTCTGGCCTCCTCAGTAAAACAGAGATATGGGGCTCCCGGAGCAGGCTCAGTGGAGGGCAGCAAAGTTGATTAAGGGTCTGGAGCATCTCTCTAATCAAGAAAGAATGAGACATTTAAGTCTGTTCAGCCTCAAGAAGAGATGACTGAGAGGGAACCTCATCAGTGTCTGTATTAGTATCTGAAAGGAGTAAGCCCAGAGGATGGAGCCAGGCTCTTCTTCGAAGAGCCAAGCAATAGGACTAGAGTCAATAGGCAGAAAATGATGCCTAGGAAGCTCCACCTGAACATGAAGAACTTCTTCACTGTGCAGGTGAACACACACTGGAACAGATTTTCTGGAGAAATTGTGGAGTCTCCCTCACAGGAGGTAGTTGAGAACCATCTGGACACAATCCTGTGCCATGTGCTCTAGGATGACCCTGCTTGAACAGGGAGATTGGACCACATGATCCACTGTGTTTCCTTCCAGCCTGACTCATACTGTGATTATGTGATGTAAACAAGATGACATCAAAAGATTTTTCTTCTAATATTGACACAGAAAAATCATAATTTCATGAATGATCATATCTGAACATTTTCACTTTTAAATCTCATCCTTTTTCCACTGATTACATTATTGGTACAAACAGATAACATTTTTCTCTATCGTCATAATGAATGGATCAAACTAAGTCACAATGGCTATGTAAGAGAGATAAAAGACTACAGATTCCCAAATTGTTTGTTTTTTTTTCTTTATACAGTTCAGAAACCTGGCAGAATATGTTGCAATACTTTCATATTTCATACACATAATAAGCTTTTTTCTGAAATAAGTGAATAGAAGAGAAAATGAGAAGAGATGAAAGAAGGCTTGACACATGCATGGTTTAGAAGCAGTTTCACTTTATATGTAAATTGAAATGAAGGTCTTATACCACCAATTAATAATTACATTCAGTCTAGGCCTATACTCCACAGTGATCAACAGTTTTGGCTGCAGTTACTTGCTATCTGTTTTGGTTTTTTCTCTCCCCTCTCAATTCTTTCCTACTTTTTTATTATCCTTTGTTTCCTTTATCCCTTCCAGACGTTGCAGATAAACAGGTTTTTTTTTTCCATTCTCCTCCAGTGTTTGAAACACTCTAAGATGATGACCACCTAGTCTCATCCACTTGTTTCAAGTATATTATCCAAAAGTCATTTTAAACAATTCCTTATGTAAAGAAAATTAGGTAAGATTATTACATTGTCCACCAGACAAGCAGATTATTATCTTTACGTGGTCTTTTCCTTACGAGGAGAAGCACTGTGCCTTACTTTGGCATTGAATATTCTTTTTTTGTTGTTTTAGTACAGAAATATCTCTGAAATTTGGAACTTTTGTCTTCAGAGTACAGATAACCTGTTGTGGAGGATATGTTACTGTAATTGTTGTGAAGTACATACCCAATATAATTGCAGTAGTAGCAATAATTCTTTGATGAATGTTTAGCTTTTACTGTGTGTATGTCATGAATAATAGATTATGCCTTAATAAGGTCTCAATATAACACATATTTAGACAGATATATATATACACCAAACTATATATGGCTTAGCCTTGTGATGATATAAACCACAGTATTCCCAGATTAAAATCCTGTTGAACACAGATAAATATGGGGTCTTTTAGACAGTATTCATGTTTAATTTATATCCTTAATTTCTGAAAATGGCATCTCAATATTTTCACATCAGTTCCTACTTATTATCATGTCATTTGCAGAAAAACTGTGTCAGAAAATATAATACTACAGAAAATCTAGTTAAAATTCCAAAATTCAAAAGGTTATTCCTTCAGGATAATCAGACACATACCCAGATCAATTTTATTCAAACATGCCAGAAAAATGAATCTCTCTCTGCCATGAATCTTAATCCCTTAGCAAGATATGATTATGGTTTTTCCTTGCATGAGTGATCCTGGATATTTAAAGGATACAACAGATTATAGAAACTCTCTTACTGAAAACCAGTACAAGTGATGTCACATGAGATTTCTGTTGTAACATGCTCCACTCCTCTCATTCACAATGTCAATGTTCTTTACTTTATAGAAGTATCAATATTTTTCCAGAACTGCCTTAACTTAAGGGTATTTTTTTTCACTTCTGTTCTAACATGGGCTTAAGACTACTGAAATTGTATTCCTTTCTAGAGACATTTACATTCAGGGCTACAAAGTACCTACCCAAACCTGGAACACCTGGCTATGACAGTAACACAGTTTCTTAAAACATTCACAATGAAAGGAGAGAAAATTCACTTGAGTGTCAGATTGATTATAGGGTTATATGTTTTTTGTTTTTTGTTTTCAGTTTTATATTTTTGCCTTAGTAAAACATATCAGCAAAGATACATTATAATAAAGAAGGAATTAATTGCATGACATGTAGCTGTTTGTTTTAACTGAAATAAACAAACACTCCAGCAGCTGAACATATCTAACAATCAGATATAAAATATAAAATCATAATATAACTATGGTATTTATTGTTTTGTGCTTACATGCTCTCATATGTCTAATCCTACTTCAGTATTACATAGAGTTAAAATATCCACTGTCTTGGACAGAAACAATGTCAGGTTTCCACATACATCTTCTGTGGCTAAAATGCAAACCACTGTGAGTGGAATTCTCTGTGAGTAATGATTTATACAGAGGCTATTCTTTTGATATTGCAGGGTCCTTCAAACATCAGTGTTGGATAAGTTAAGCAGCATTCTCAGTTCACCCAGACACTGAAAAAAAAGATTAATATTATAAAGAAGGTTTCTAATAACAATTTACATCATTCTTAACACATTTCACAGTTGTAACCTTGAGATATGACTCTTAATGCACTGTCAGATGCCATAGTGAGGAAAACCATTCAGCACAGCAAGCCTCAGGCTAATTCTTCAGGTAATTTGTTTCATGAACATTTACAAAGTGATGAAATAATTTTTCCTATTTATACTTGAAATGTCTATTTCAGAAACCATATTGATCTACTAGGCAGAACATAGTCATGTCAAGTGCTTCATTTATTTCTGGGAAAATCATCATAATATTCTAAACTCTTGTGTAAAAAAAATTACTTATGGACAAAGGAGAAGCATAACTTATGTGTAACTAAAGCCAAAAAAATATAGTTAATATTAGTTAAATCTGAAGAATCTCATAATAATTAGTTCAGATCTATTCAGAAAAAAAAAGAAAGCACAGAATTGTAGGTAAAATTATTAGATACACACATTGTTTTCTACCCTTCCCAGTGTTACACTCTCCTTCCCACTGCCTTGCAGGGTGATGGAATTATGACCTCCCACTCGTGAGAGTGGGTATTGTGAAGTAATCAGCACTTGGAGCTTTTGCCAAAAGAAACATGATCGTTGTATTGTGGTTTTGTCTTCCTCACTTCAGTGTCCATTTGGGGTCTTATAGACCCCAATTATTGCTGCTAACAATTTTTGCTTCTTTATTTTTCTTCATTGGTCTACATCTCAGCATTACATATTAATTTAATAAATATGGTACCACAGGGTTTTTTTGTATTTGTTCCACCTAACTTCTGTCCATCTCCAAGTTTGCATTTTTGTAACTTACCATGGATCAGTTATTTTATATCTCCACTGCCAACCATGTGCCAACCTTATGCCTTATCCTTGCACACATGTATGGAGATATCTTTCATTGTCTTTTATGATGCTTCCTTTGTTTTTCAAGGCCTCTGCAGTCCTACCAGGCGTGTTCTTCTCTACATTGCAGCATTATGTTGCAATTATTAATATCTCATTCTTCACAAAACAATTACTTGTTACTGCTGTGTATATAAAAACTACAGTTGTATCATGCAAAGATTAAAATTACCTTTTAGGTACTTTTTTAAGGACTTACAATGGGTTTTTTCCCCCTTTTTAATATTACAGTGAAGTATATCAATGAAGTATTCTCTGTAAATTTGTTAGTCCTTTAAATGAGCTCTTCAATTTGTTCTGTAGTATGCTTATTTCTGTTATTACTGTGTTAAGGTCTGTATACATGATTTATTTGACCATTTAATATTATTTCTTCTTTTGAGATGAAATATAAAAGTAATATAGAAAAATCTTTTAGTCAAAATAAATCTCCTTTGAGGTTATGATCAATGGACTCCTTGTTTACAGTGAGGTACCTATGTACCCTTATATCTGGTCTGGGTACCCTCATCATTGTGCCTTGGACTATGATCCAATGGACCATGACTAAGATTCACTAATCAACCATGTTAAGGTAGATAATTAAAATATTTCCCCAAAAGCCTTTCTTCCCTACAAATTTATCCTTCTTCCAGATTTTCATTTCATTTTTTTTTTGGCTACCGTATTGAACAAATAAGCATGGATTTAAACAGTATTTGATGTACTAAAAGTTAGGGGAAATTGAAAAGCCACCTTAATAATCCAAATTTAACTTTTTTAAAAGTAGGAGCAGAAACAAATAGGTTCATAATTTCTTGACAAAGAGGAAGCAGTGCATTAGAAGAATTTGGGATAACCTGGTGTACATATAAACTTTGTCAGCCTAACGAAGTAAATTTTCCTTATAGGTCACATTCCTTATTCTTCATCTGCAAAAATAGTAATAATTTCCACTAACATAGGAAGCTGAATATGTGGTTAATTGTATAAGCTGTTCTCACAGAATAAAATGTCTGACTATGCTACCACTTACACACAAACAGATCTATTTGTTTACTCTCTAAATAATTAATGCACCTGTGTCTGTGCATGGTACAGTTGAAAGCACTTTTATTTCTCTTTAGCAGGCAAAGTATAATTTCAAGCAGAGCAGAATATTTGACATAATCGTTCCATTGTCTTTTTTTAAATGTACTCATTTTTAAAGTTAAGAAACCTCACTCAAAGCTCAAGAATATTGGTGTTACCAGTACGACAGGACGCAACCAGTCCGGGCTTGCCTAAAATCTCGGGGGCTGAGCCAGAGGGCAGCTGTTGCAGTGTTACCTACAAAGATGCCTTTAGCTAGCCAGGTGCTGCAAACAGTGGGTTCAAGCACGGGGGGACGAGCCTGGCCCTGCCCAGAGCTCCGGAGGCAGTGAGTGAGAATTGCCATTTGCAGAGGGTAGCTCTTCTTCAGAATCCTCTGTCAGAGAAGCTTTTGGACTAATGGAAAAGAAAAGAGTCCGTTCTGGGGGTTTCAATCCAGATTTTTGTTGTAGTTTACAGGCCTCTGAACGCCCAGAACTTCCTCGGCCACGTAGTCTCCTCAGTTTTATCATGGGGAGGGGAGATGGGAAGGGGCAGGAGACTCACCAATCAGGTGGGTAAAGGGGGAGTGTCAAGGGAAGAAGGGCACCTGGGCAGCCAATACTCTCCAAAAGGTGAAGGGCATCTTTTAAACCAGCCATTCACTCGAAGCTCCTTTGGAATTTCTCCAGGTCCTCTTTTTGGTGGCAGACAGGGCTTCTAGAGATTGGCAGGGGTCTGGGTGGAGAGAGGAGGAAGGATTGACACAACTTGGAGGAGAAACCCAGGGGAAGGACCAGGGGTTCAGGTGTAAACCATAAAAGCACACTGCAACACGAGAAACAAAGCACACGAGAGCTAAAAAATTTATTTTCCAATAGCTCTTTATATAACCCACATCATCATTTAGATGCTGATTGCTTAGCTACATGGATTTTCTTTCTCAGAACATCATGAGACCCAACTGGTTTTATTACTCTACAGGTGATGATGTTGCAGGTTTTCTATTTTAATCTTATCAATATAACAGTGTTGTAAAGATAAAATATTCAAAATATTATTTATATTTTTTCCTATTCAGATAGAAAATAAATGTAAAAACCTGCTAATTTTAAAAATATGTCATATATAAATTTATGAGACTATTAATAAATTAGAGGTTTTAGGAAGCTTTAATAAAGCCACATATTTTTATGTGTATATATAATGACCAGATTTTATACAAAAAATAGTATTAATCTATTTTCACCTGTAGAATTAAGCTGGTTTTTTTTTCCCTTCTGCATAGCCAATGGAGAAGAATTAGCAGTTCTATGATTTTATGCAGATTTCAAATGGACAGAACTCTCTTTAAAGTCTTTCTCTTTTTCTCCATTGGCAACATACTAAATCCCAGCTTTTCTGATGCAGATGCATTTTATACCAAAGATGGCAAGTAATGTATTAAAATGTATTAGTTTTTTTCCTTTTAAGGCTACTATGAGGCCCAACTATGGCAGACCAGCAGATGACACAGCACAGACAGATGGCTGGAATGTGAAGCAGTAAGTATTTTTGGTTAAATGTTTGTGTGTTTATTGCTATACTTTGATGAGGATAGTATCAAGACACTAACTCTAGGAGACTTAAAACATAATAGATATGTTTGAATTACAATGAAAATAGACACATCATCTGAAATGTAAGCATACTTTAATAACAAAACTCCAATTTATCAAGTCATTTAGTAATAGTCTGTTCTTGTCAAAAATTTACTACACCCTTTTATATAAGTACTTGCAGCTGTTGAGTATATCATCTATACACTAACTGTGAATAGGCTTAAAACACATAGCAACTTAACTCAAACCTTACAAAATCAAAAGATGTTCATAAGATAAAAGAACAGATGAAAAATACCAGAAAATAACACTGCTTTTTCTGACATGAGCCTCATGATCTTGCTGAGAAGTCCAAATCAAGCACATATGAGGCACAGATTGAATTATAAGGAAATGTAGTTCTGTAATTAGAAAGGCTTTGGGACACATGTATTCTGGGACATATAATGCAGAGTAAGTTGTCTCCCCTTCTAGAACTCTAGGAGTTCTAGAAATGAAACGAGCTCTAAAACCTCTGTAATCAAAACTGAAAATGCTATGATGGAGTCATACTATTTTTTAGAAACACTTTTGATCTGTAACTCTGCTATTTTGTTGCCTAAGGCTATGCTAAATTATTTCTTTTTAGTTGGTTAGAGTAGCTGATGTCATTTTCTAAATGACAGGATCTAGGAACAAATAATTCTTTTGATCCACTGTTTATCTTGATGATAATGCACAGACATTAATAAGAAAGACTGTTACTTGTGTTCAGCAAATGTCTGCTCTCAGTTTTATTCCTTGCAGGAAGATAAATCCAATATTTAGACATTTGTACTCCTCTTATGGCTTTTATTTGCTCTGGGGACCAGAAGAGGAGGTAGTAATTTCCCATTGACTATTATCTGTCATTAAGGCCCTTCTGTTTTGCAGCATTTGCAGGTAGAAATAAAATTTGTCTTGTTTGGGGTTTTTGTTTAGTATTTTTACCCCTTGTATCTTGGTATTTTGCAAAATATTTGTAAAGCTTCCTGCATTTTGGTCTCTTCACATGACCTGTAAAAGTCAATAAAGTATTCTACAGGAAATTAAATCACAGATAATTCCATTAAAACAAGCATTGTATTTGAGAGGAAATTCTGAAAAAGTCAGACTGTCTCATGGAAACCATATTCTTGCTGAGAAAAACTCCACAAATTTTCTTCAGAAATCTAAAAATTCTAAAAGTCAAATGTGCAGATTTGATGCAGCCACTCTAGACGTTTTGTAGTCAAGAGAAGAAGGAAGCTCCACAGAACTACCTCTTATTTAAGAAATATGAGTTCATTGGCTATAAAGCTCTTACGGAATATAAAACAAAAACCTATAGCTTCTATACATCTAAAATTGAGTCCAATCTTGTTTATTCATGGTGTTAAATTATTTTCACAACTATAAGCAGGGACTATGAAAGATGAAGTTAGGATTCCACCATCAGAACACAGAATTTGAGAGCTGGAATTCAAGATAAAATATTACTGCACAAGGGAGTTCTTCAGCATGAGTTAAGAGGCAAACATCTTGAGGATAAAGGCAAATATTTTCAGGATGACAAAGGTGCGTGGTTTGTTGAAACCTTGATATTTCAAGTGACTTCTCCTTTCTAAATTAGAAAACCACTGATCTGCTACACAGCTTTTAAGTTCAAGAACTTTGTTTCTTTAGCAAAACTTGTGTGTCTTCAGCAAGCAGAATCTTAGTGAATCAGATCAGTGTTCATGAACAGATTTGTGACCTTAGAAAAAGGATGTGTAATTTATACTGGGATGAGCACCCACACTAGTTTCTACCACATGTTCAAGAGAATTTTCAAGGAGTCACTATGACAGATGCCTGTATTATAGCAAGATATCATATTTTATACGCTCTGCAAATGAGAATGAGCTTGGGAATGCTCTTCTAAATAGATATAAACATAAATATACTTAGTGTTTGGGTTTTTTCCTTAAAGAATGTTGTTTTTCATAAATCACAATCTTTGTACTATCATGTGTTTGACCAAAATTAGCTGAACTCCTCTGAGCACAAGAAAGAGATGAACAAAATGTAAAAATTATGTGAGTGTGAAAACTCAAAAGTGCTGCACTTAAGAGGTTTAAAGTGCTTCATTAGTGTAAGCTAAAGAGATAGCTATTTTTTCTTCCTTGGATATTGTATTTTTAATTAAATGCTATAGTTTTGCCTTATATTGGAAAGGTTCTTTTTTATTAAGAAAGAAATTTGCAGAACCTCTTTATTTAGCTCCCTTCATTGTTGCCAGTAGGTTTTTTGAATATCTGTAACAATCCTAAATATCTGTAGCAAATTTTTCTCTCTACAGATCTGACAGGCTGTTCTATCAAATCTGCTTTTTTTCTCAACTCTATCTACAAGTTCATGTCAAAGGGTCACGTATGTATGTACAGATGAGGGATAAAAAGCGCTGTGCTCCTCTGTGAGATATGCTGACTGATCCATGGAACAAGGTTCCTGGTCTTCTCTTTGTAATATAAACCACAATGCTATAGGTCAAAGAACTCTTCATAAAAACATATTTCATGATAGGTATATATTTGGTTTGTGTGGCAAGGGTTTGTTTGGTTTTGTTGTTCGGTTTTTGCTTGTTTTTTTTTGTTTTGTTTTGTTTTGTTTTGTTTTGGTGGGGTTTTTTTGGGAGGAGTGGGGGTGGCACACTGCAAGAGTGACGTTTATAAGAAGTTGCTTCAAACTTCCACCATGCCAGAGAGAGCCAATGCCAGCTGGCTCCAAGATGGACCTGCTGCTGGCCAAACCAAGCCCATCAGCAGCAATGGCAGCAACAAAAGATTTAAGAAGGGGGAAATTTACTGTGCAAGTACAGTTGCAGCTGGAGAGAAGAGTGAGAATATGTGAGAGAAACACCCTGCAGACCCCCAGGCCAGTGAAGAAGGGAGGGAAGAGGTGCACCAGATACAGGAGCAGAGATGCAGCCTATGGTAAAGACCATGGTGAAAGAGGATGTTCCGCTGCCACAAACTACTGAGTTATGCAGAATCCATGTTGCTTTGGACAGTGTTATATGAAATAAAACAAACAAAAAAAGAAACCTTACATGCACATAAACAGAAGTTATGGCTTAGGATTGCAAGGTCACACAAGTGATATGCATATTTTCTATGTTGTGTGAGTGTGGGCAGCTTTTTGAGAAAGGGACAGCACCGAGCAGTATGAACCTGTCTGTCAATTCACCTAGTGTCCAGGAATGCCCAGGAATTAGGTCTTCAGCTTGCTTTTTGTTTTGTTTTGTTTTGTTTTGTTTTGTTTTGTTTTGTTTTTTTAAGAACTCATATAAAACCCTAGTAAGAAAACTTCCATTGGTCTCTCAGAATATTTACAAGACACATAAATATTTCAGGGGTTTGGGTTTACTTTTGTACAAGATTATCACAAAATATTCCTCCAAATAACACTTTTGAACACTAAAATACAGTGTCAATATTAAGTATTTATCACATTTTTTCATACTGCAAAGAGAAGGACTGTATAACCTGAGATTGCCATCCAGCTTATAATGTGACATCTTCCCTGGTAGGAAGTGAATGCCTGGAATACCCATGGTTTAAAAGATAACTCCGTGGTAGCTTCTTTTTCTGACATAGATAACTTTGTTTATCGTAGTTATCATTTTGATCAACAAGTTCTTCCTCTAAAATATCTTTTATACTGTACAATAATATTCCTGTCAGAACAGGAACTTAATCCAGAGCCATTATCATATGGTTTCAGAACAGTGAGTAGAGATTATATTGTTTGGCATAGGCATATGATATTACTGTTTACTCAGCAGTTTTGCTGATTAAAGTTAGGGAAGTCAAAGCTGAATTACTAAGTATTTTATCACGTTTTATGTGTGTGAACAAAACTATTATTTTCCTGCAGAATTTCTTCTAAGTCTTAAAACTAGACTACTTCCTTGAGTCTGTCATGGCAGCTTCATTACAAAGCTATTCCAGGACAATGTATTTTATTTCAAGCACCTTA
This sequence comes from Cisticola juncidis, assembly GCA_013400215.1. Lineage (NCBI taxonomy): Eukaryota > Metazoa > Chordata > Aves > Passeriformes > Cisticolidae > Cisticola > Cisticola juncidis. Next base: position 31,782 of record VXBR01006741.1, read on the forward strand.
TCTTCTTAATAACTTTCCTCTCTGGATGTGCATATAGTATAACTTAATAAGTTAAATAAAAAGAAAAAAATGTTGTCTTTAATGACAACGTATGTTCCATTTAAAGGTCTGGAAAAGAACCAATTGGGAGTTATTTTGACTTGAAAAGATGTCATGTACTAACAATGCGAGAGTACAATGTGTGAATCCAATTGTTTAGATGCAACAGAATAGTCAGTTTACACTGAAACATTGTATGGTTTATAAAGAACAGCACAGAAATAGGCTACAATATGTGTTTACTTATTGTACTAAAGTCAGTTTCTCCAAAGGGACTTTTTATATCTAAACAATAATATAGTCACTGAAGACAATAATATTTAAAGACTGGATTCATTTTGCCTAGCTCTCACCCTACTTGGTATATTGTGTGTATGCTATTACAGTGACAGAGGCTGACAGGCAGCTTTTAGGAGTTTACATCTTTCCTCCTTTCTCTGTTTCACTTCTCATCACCATAATTCTGCTAATATTTTCACTTTAAGTAAAATTATTATTAATTTAATTTGGATAATTTACTATAATTTTATTTCCAGCCTTAAGATGATGATGAACTGAAGCAGTAAAGTTTAAAAATCTCTAACCTGGAATGTTAAAATATCTTCTCATATTCAAATCTAAGACAGTATTTCACACCCTAAGCAGCAATTCAGTTTTCTGAATAATAAACACACCTGGGATAAGAGGTGACATTTAAGTTTGGCTAAAATTATCCCTGGTGCTTAGCTGTATTTGTCTGTACACTGGAGAGGTGTCTATTATGAGGCAACTGGTACCTTCGTGTCTTTCAGTTTTGATTGTGACTCAGGATTAACCAGCATTTTTTATATAGGTTCAGATAGAGAACAAGCAAAGACTGACTCTAGCAAATGGTTAGGATAATTGATTATAAAAGAAAATATTTAGACAATCTAGAAGACTTAGAGAACAGATTTAATTTTGACATTTTATCCAGTTCCCTAATAGAAAAAAAATAGTAGCAAAAACGTACCTACATTTCAATGCAATAGATATAAAACCACAGTTTGGTCATCACAATAAAACTATGAACTGTTAGCTTGAAATTATGTTTTGAGACTGGGGTGTTTTAACTAGTTAGTCAAATGAGGATGTTAATATATCCATGACTGTATGAATCACCTCTGGGAATTGTGCCCACAAATGGCTCTCATGAAGGTAAAAGAATTTTATGGCATGAGTATCAGCCTCAGTCACACTGCTGAGATATGGATTTCAGAACTGCAGGATAAGGTACCAAGAGTAATCTTCTAACTGGTAGACTGTTAATATTGCATGTTACAGCATCTGAAGTTGAGTAGAATGTGAAGTCCATGTTACTGATCTGTTCAATCATTAATTATTATTTAATGGAAAGAAGAATTCAGATACATCAATAACATTCCACTTCCATTCACTAGCATATTTTTACAGAGACCTTGAATTTTTGTATTCCTTTTATGCTTAGGGTCCATTTCAACTGGAGAGTCAAAAAGCATATTCATACCAAATAATCCACATTCTGGTAGTTAGCTTTTTTCCTTAGCTTGAGGGAACTGCTTTTTCAACCTACTTAGTCTGAAACCTGCCTAAAGCCTAGATATTTGACCTCCAGGGTAAATATTCTGCAAGTAAGTAGGTCTGATGATCAAGAATCACACAGAAACAAGGCTTTTTATTATGATTACATGTGATCTCACTGAGAGTAGTTCTGTTCATCAGTGATAGTAGTTCGGGTATTAGATACTGGAATACCTGTTCTCTGCAAACCAAGAGGCTCCAGGTGAGACCAGTCAGCACAGATAGTCTAGAAAGCTTTCAGGGAGTCAGTAGAGGAAAAGCTGCATCTTCAGTAACATGACTTCCTGTGTCCTGGATAACAGCATCAGAAAATGTAAGTCACAAGGTAGCAGAATAGGTTTAGAGATAAAACCTAGATTTTTTTGAGTTTGTATTCTGGACTCAGTTTTTCATTTGGACCCCATCTTAATTCAGATTAAGTTTTAAACTGCTATGTTCGAATTTCTTATGTAACCTTTTTTATCTGGTGTTTTCAAAAGCCAGTACTGTAACATAACCTCTTTCATTCTCTAATCAAGAAAGAATGTTGAGAGTCAATTTCATTGTAGAAAAGTACTTACATCATATATAAATCAGGAAAAATCAATAAATAATTTCAATCAAAAACTTAGTGGATTTTATTCTGTGCTGTTATAAAGTTACTTCCTATCTCCCACTAAATAAATGGGAATAAGAGATGTGAGTGATAAAAATATTTCTTTCTAAGTTTCCAGAATTTTAAAGTAGCATCCCAATATAGTTACTTAAAAGAAGGTAATGCAGTTTCCCCGAATATCTGCCTTTACACCTTGGTACAATTTATTAGCTTTTGGTTCTGTTTACAGTAAGCTTTCTCAAAGTGCTTCTGAGCTTCTGTTACTAGAGAGCAAAAGATAGGCTTGGTGATTAACCTTTCTCCTCTCTGAGCGAGGATGATTCACTTTTCTTGCACTGTAATAGTTTTCTTAGGTACCAGTCACTACTTATGACCAAAGAATGATGTTCAGATCCATATGATATTGTTACAGGATAGCTCTGCATGCAAAAATCAAAATCAATAACAGCCTGGAGTTGCCTTTATGTGGTGTTACTGGAATTGTCTGCTACTTTCCTATTTTTATTTTACTCATTTATTTTCTTAGAGAAACAAAATATCTTCCTGTGGCTCCTTGCTAACAAACTTCATGGAAAGCAAGATCTATGTACCTATTCACACACATAGTAAGTTATTAAACCTCACTAAGGGAGAAGAGGGATGCTTACCATAGTTTAGTCTAAGCAGATACTAAGAAAATCTGCAGGAATATGTATGTTACTGTGAGAATCTACAATAAAAAAGTTTTTATCCTGTATTAAACTCTGTGATTGCATTTGTGTCTTCTTTCTAAGTGGTTCCTCATCTTAATGAACTGTCTTGCACTAGTTTACTGACCAAAGACAAAGTATCAGAAATAAGCTAGAGCAGCAGTATGACACACTGGATCTTAAAGTCGTAGAAGATAAGAATAAATGGCTTTCCCAGAGCTCAACATTTTTTATAACAAGGGTACATGGATTTATACAGATGGAACCGTGAATAAATCATTTTCATATGATTTTATTAATTAAAAAAAACCCCCTCGTTCTTCTATGAAGTACTATCTCCCATCACATATTAATGCACATGAATAAGATCCCACTGAGTCTTTTCTTGCCCAGACTGAGCTATTCCACCTCATCAGCATGCCCTCATATGAAAGATACTTGACACCCTTAACCATCTTCACATGCTGGACTGGCTCTCCACTATGTCCACGTCTCTGTTGTACTGTGGAACCTAAAACTGGGTCATCTCCCTGCCATCAACATTCTTATTGATGCAGCCAATGAGACTGTTGATCTTGGCAGTGTGGGCATGTTGCTGAATCCTGGTCAGCTTGCTATCCAACAGGATTGTCATGTCTCCTCTGCACAGCTAATTTCCAGCCAGTTAGGCTCTAGGGTGAACTTGGTACAGGACTTGGTATATCCCTTCACAAAGTTCCTATGCATCCAATTCTCTATTTTGTTGAAGTTTGTCTGAGTGGGAGCATATCCATCTGCTGTACCAACTACTCCTCCCACAATTGTATGATCTCTGAACTTTCTGAGGATGCTCTCTTGATCCATTTTTGGGCCCTGGGGTGTACCACTGGTGACTGGGCTCCAACTGGGAGTTGTGCCCAACTTTTCAGTTCACATCACTACCTATTTACATGATCCAACTTATTTATTGAACTTAATCCAGCTCACTTATTAACCTATTTGGTAATTACCATCAGATTCCTAATAAATATAATAAACTGTCTGCATATCCAAGGAAGTTATCTATGAAGACATAATAGGAATGAATCTGATATTATTATGGAGTAAATATCTGATAACTAGAAAGGAAATATAAGGGAATAAAATAACTTTAGAGTTAAGAGAAGTTTCTGAACTACAGAAAGGCCTTTTAGGGAAAAAAAACTGTTTAAAAAGATAGAAAATCATAGTCCCACATTACAGTGGTAAAAGATCAGATTTATGTAATTCATTAAATGTAAATTTCAAGTACAAGGAACATAAGGCCCAAAAATTCTTTGGGCACTGTTAGGTTATCACTGTTAGTCACATGTCTCTTTTTTTAAGAAACCTTTTTTCAGGAGTTCCAAGAAAAGTGCTACTGTGCTCTGTAAATTATACTTGCAGGGTAGATTTGCCACTAGTTGTCCTGTAAATGCAGAAAGAAATTCTTAACTGAATACCCAGGGTGTGATTTTGTGCATATTTTGTCTTCTCTCAGCCAGAAAAAACCCTAAACTGAACTCAAAACTGAGAGAAATTTGAAGATGGCTCATGCATATTTGGGATTCCAAGATTAAAAAAATAGAATAAAAATAAATTTGAAGAGACAGACATTAGTAACCCTGAGCAGCAGGGGAATGAGCAAGATTTTTAGGTGTATATTTCTAAAGGAATGTAAGAAATATGATGGGATTGATGTAATTACTTCATTTCACTTTAAATTATACCATTTCTGCCTATGACTTCATTGGTCAATAATAGGGAAAGAGAAGCTACGGTGTGATGACACAGCTCCAAATCATAAAGTTTAGAATAGCACAGAATCATAGAATAAGATGAGTTAGAAGGGACCCATCAGTTTTGAATGTTGTCAATACATGAACTATCAGTGAGCTGAATAGGTCTCCAGACCCCTCTTGCTATATTGACCGGGTGTCCACTGATTACACTGACAGCTTAGAGTTTGAAGGTTTTTACTCCAGATATGCTTCATGCACAAAAAATACAATAAAGTAAATATGTTTTAGCTGAGATCAGGAGTTAAGTGGCCAGTAGAAGAATGGTTGAAAAAGCTTTGAGACTACAGCTGGCTAGCACAGTTAAAAGAAAACCAAAAAGCCCCAGAAGTCTTGCTGATTTTGTGAGACCAATCATTAGCTTGATTCCCTTCTACCAAGAGTCGCTTGTTTTATTTAATTAAGTTTTGTTGTTGCTGTTGTTGTTGTTGGTTGTTTTGTTTTTTCTTTTTTTTTTTTCCTGGTAGATGCATGGAGAGTCTGCAAATGCAGCTCTGCCTTCAGCAGTTGAACACTTTTTCAAGCCATTGAGCATCAGGCTGATTTGATCTGACAGTACTTACACCTGGTGTCATTGTCTAGCATGCCACTTGATAAAAAAATATGGCTTGACAGATCTTATTTTTTCTGTTTCACCTCCCCATGCAGTGTTTCTTCACTTAACAGGAAATTCTTTTATTATGCAAAAAAGTTTGTGTGTTTTAGATCCTCCTGTGTGCCCGCAGATGCTCATGATTTCTACACAGACTAATTTGTTGTCCACAGATACTTCCCATTCCTTCTGTAACTCTCTATGAGGCTTTTCACTATACTACAGCTTTTAAAATTTAGGGGAATTCCTTTTCGTTTTTTTGTCTAATACAATTTCTACATGATGGAATGAAGGGTTCAGAAACAGCTGATTAACTGATAAATCTGGAAAATTAAGATCCTAATATATGACTGAAAAATTTCAAGTAATTTCCCTGTCAATAAATATGAAGCAGAAGCCCACCAAAATTTTATTTCTTATAAGATTCAGAAATTACATGTAAAGCTTGAATAGTTCATGAGTATGTTTTGCTTTGTTTTTTAATTTCAGATTTATTAATTCAAACTGTATGTGCTGTATCAACACTTGATTAACAGCAACAAATACTGGATAAGAGGCTCTGATATTATACAAACTAACTTACTCTGCTGCTTCTGGTGAAAAAATTAGGAACTTTAAAAATGACAAAGGAAGTATTTTATATACTGGCCATGAAGTACACAGCAGTAAAAAAGCATAGTTTTGTACAATGCAGAATTGAAGGAAACAGTTTAATAGAAGAATGGTTCCCTGGGTGGAGCATGAATTTAATGTTTGGGTGACCAGTCTTTAAATCAGTACTCTCTTTATTTAAGACATTGCATAAAATTGTCCTGAAGAATATACTAAACTGGGGATAAAAATAATAAAAAAGGAATAATAAAAAAAAGAAAATTTGTTTTCATACTGATAAGAAATCAGTAAGAATATCTACAGTTGAACATACGGAGGTGATGTACAGTCATTAAGGGAGGCATGAGAGAGCACTGACATAAAAATACTACAAAGTAATCCCATTAATGCCTAAGGTACTTCTATTCTCTGAGCTTGCAGAGCACAATAAAAAGAGCAACATTCCCTATGTGCATTTCAGATGCTAAAAGAACATGAGTTACTGGTTATGGTCAGTCAGTGAAGAAGGGCAGAAATGGGCTGCATTCATGCAATTGATGATAATAATGTGACAAGAACCAGTGGAGAGGTAGAAAGACCTGAACTGTCAGTGACAATAACTATGCAGAGCTGAAATTCCTAAACTTTTTGTGACATGTTAACAGCAACATAACAAAGTATAGCAGACAAGTACACAATATCAGAGACCATCAGAGACCTAAGAGTTGAGACAGTTATAGAATGGCTCAGGAATGCACGTTGTGATCACAGCAAATGTAGCCAAAGCAGACATCCATGACACACTGAACCACAGCTGTCAGTGACAACCCTATGGCATCAATTTCATGTTGCCCTGTTGCACACCTCCTTTACAATATAAACAATATAAATTTTAAATATTAAATATTGTATGTGCAGTGATGACAGGATGGCATAAAAAAGATGGAGCCAGATATGACAGTAGGTCAAGAGGCATAAAATAGACATAAATTCTGATTAAAATAGGGGAAAATAATACCATGAATATCAACAAAAACTAGAACAAGTTACCCACGGAATTTGTTCTATGTCTTCCTTTGGAAGTAATCAAGACTTGACTGGACAAAATCTTGGATAACCTCAGCCAATTGGATCTATTTTGAGCAGGATTTGAAGTAAATGTTCTCTGGATATCCCTCCTAAAATAAAGTGTTCTCTGGTTCTAATATGAAATATTCCAGATTTCTCTAAGAAAGTGCTCTTGTGGCTGTGATGATCAAAGCACTTAATAAAACAAGCTTTGTAGAAATACATAATATTTCTTGGCAGAAGGGGCGGGGGGAGGATACAAGATTTGGAGAATGCAAATTTTCCTTAAATTTGGGTTAATACACAATATAGATGCTTCCTAAGTATTTTATTTAGTTTTAGTGATTAGGCATTCTCACTGCATGTCCGTAACTCTTCATTGCTCAATGGTACATCACCAAGGTGGTGAATTTACCAGGTTCAAGTATTTATGGAAGTGAAAGTATTTCATGTCACAACTTCAATGTTTTTTTCCTCAGGTCTTGTTCTTGATGCTAGACAATGTTCATAAAAATGAATGCATTATATATTTGGTTCAGAATTTACATACCAAATCCTTTTAACTTTACCAATATTGTCTCTTTCTGTCCTTGTCCCTCTATTTTAAATCAAAAAATCGGGAGTTGCCTGTAGAAGATAAAATACTATATATAAAAAATATGGTTGCATTGAAAGAAACTAGAAATATACAGTCAAACAACAGACTTTTTTACAAATAGGAGTCCTAGGCTTTTCTTCTCTTTTATGTTAGTGGGGATAGAAAGTTTGAAAGTGGAATAGAGTTCTAACAGTGATTATTAAAATAAACACATACCACAAAAAGATGCACTTTACTTTGATTACTGTGAAGGAATAATCACATTCCTTCCTCCTTTTTTGTGACCCTTGTACTCAAGTTAGATGTCATTTTGTTGAGCCTGGACAAATCTTTCAAATACAAAACATACATTACTTAGAATTCATGTTCACTTTCTCCTTTTTTGATTTTCCATCGCTATTAAGATTCTTTTCCTACACATTCAGCGCTTTCAATTAGCTTGTTGTTCCAGATTCTTTGCCATGCATTTGTGGACATTTTTATGAATGCAGTACATATTTTTCCTTTTTTAGTTCAGTTTCATATTTTATCTTTTATGATATATTTAATCTTTCTTGTCATATATATTTAAACATATTTCATTCTTTCCCCTATGCTGATAAGACACCAATGTCAATCACAAGTATACAAAAAATTTCTGCAAATCTAAAAATTAAAAAAAATCTTTATTTTTGATCCAGATTGAAAATCTGAATCTGTCCTAATAAAATGTGCAGATTATTATTTGTACTTCATGTTCATCAGTCCAGAACTGAACAAGTTGTATATTTCAAGTATAGCTATTTGAACACATATATTGCCTAAAAGCCAATAAAACCTTTATATATATATAATTGTTTATCCATTTGGTACAGATTATCAAAATAGTAAAAGTAATATAAAAAATTATAAGTCTCAGTCCCACTATTCTCATTAACATGGAAATTAGACCATGTTGTAATTATGAAATTAATAAGCCATTTGGGAAGTAATTGGTTAAAGGCTGATGAATGTCTGATGAACCTAAACTGAAAGGTTACTTTTGGAATAGTACAGTACAGGTGTTTCTTTCCTTGAAATTTTATTTGCTTGGATAAGAAACAAATATTATCTATGAATTTTAAATCGCCTTGGAAAAAATAAAAGGTAAGATACAATATCTCCTTCTGTGTGCTCATTTACAATAGATCACCTTAATGTAGTAGGACTCTTCTTGATCTTTAAAAATTCTGTGGTTGGGTTTTTTTGGGTTATTTTTTTTTAATATTTAGAGAAACCTAAAGGAACACTTCAGAGGGATTTGTTCTCATTAAAATTTTTTTATTGCCAATGATCAATCTCATTTCTTTTCCTATTACAATTTTCTCTCTAACCTCTTAACAAAGATAACAAGAAGATCTTCACTGCAAGATTTAGTGATGGATTAGTAATAAAAAGGACAGATGAACTCCTTTAGCATGTGTCTTCACATATGGTCTGAATCCAGATAACAAAAAAACCCTATATATATTAAAACGAATTCCCCTTAAAATATTTTTATAAAAGATAAATTATTTTGCTGGCTCATAGAATGAATGAGTAATCCAGATTTTTCTCTAATGTCTTATCAGAATATTGCTTCCAATAGTGTCATAGTTGAATATGTATCTAGCTTTATCCATACATGAATGTTCCTCACTTCTGTTATCTCTGCAAAATAATATTATTATATGGGAAAGAAAAATAAAATCATGTCAAGATTTCTAAACTATCTACTAAAATTAGAAAATACTTATTATAGTCTTCAACTAAATGATTGGCTATCAGTCAATCGTGTCAGCAAGTGCTGATGCTAGGGAACTTCTTACCAAATGTCAAACTCCATGTCCCAATAAGTGAGATTCTAGATTTGCTTATTAAATAATTTTATTTACAGAAACAAACATAATTGTCATAATTATTTGTGGAATAAACTCAGAAAAGGAAAAAAACCTCAAGACCCCAAAACTTTGGATCATTTCTGATATGCAAAGAAAAATTTCTAATAAAAAAACCACATTAGCCACAGGCAAAAGATCAGGTAAATTATAGGCATTGATGAGTGAAGTGACTCTTTCTGTAAAAGAAGCACAGGTCTATGTGTGCCACCAGCATTTTTTTTAATTTGACTTTAAAAAAAGAGACAAATTGTTATATCAAATTAGAATAAAATTTAAATAAGAGTAGATTGAATACATTGGTAGGTTGGTGTATGTTCAATGTCTACAGCACCTTAAAACTCAACTCTGCAAGTGCTTTAATCATACAAGATAAAAAATTTAAATCTTCCCCCAGCATGCACTTTTTATGATGCAAATATTACAGAATATAGTTCTCACTGAGTCTAAGAAAACTCAGAAGGTTCTCATTCCTGTTTTTGCTTAGAATGTTAAGCCAGACACTTGCCAGTTACCATATGTCCATGAAAAGGATGGGTATCTGGTATCTTTTGAATGTCTCATGGCTAGAAGTCCTAATTCAGTGGCTCAAACATGTGCACCTAGGTATTGTTTCAGAGTTCTTAGGATATTTCATCTGACTCTCCACTTTCTAGCTTAGAAGGATATAGGGACCCCAGCTCTTTCATGTCTTCCAGTTTTGATCTTAGACACCTGAGGACCTTTTACAATAGAGCCAAAATTCATACTTGGTTTACTAAATCAAGGCCAGGGGAGGGGAGAGGAGGGGAGGGGGAGGGGAGGATGGGAGTAAATGAAGTGATCCAGTAGGGACTGGGTTTGAATTCCTTTAGAGAATAGCCACATTAAAATTAGGTGCTAAAATCCCAATTCTAGAGCCTCTATTTCATTTTGGAGTTACACTTTTTATCATATTAAGTAATAATAATCAGATTTGTGCTTGCTGTACACAAACCCACTCCAACTAAAACATTATATGTTTTCTGTCTGTAACTCTTATCTATTCATATGGATATCAATATTAATATAGAATATTTATTTTGGGGATATTAGGAACTACTAAAAATCCTTTAAATAATTCCTATAAAATGAATATATGAAAATAAAGACATTTATCTTGTCAAGTATTTGTTAAAGCATAGGAAGTAACTTCAAAATATGATTTTTTAAAAGTGTCATTTTCTACGTCCAATAATCTTATCAAGAAACAGATTTAAATTTTCATTTAAAAATATTTTTATTGGTCATCTTGCATAATCTTTAAAAAAACCCCTGTGATTTACAGCTAGCAGATTTTACATCACAGATACATTTATTCACACTGTAACCATGAGGTCAATACCAAAAATATGACTTTAAAGCAGAATGAAGTAAAGTGTGAAAAGTACCCTCACAATGATAAGGCAAAAGAAGTGGGGTTTAACTGTTAGTAAGAGGTATCTTTTCCCTTTATCTCAGTTCATGGCTGTGGACCAAGAACCTAGGCATGGCACAGAAGTATATAGATGTATATGTTATGTATTAAAAAAGCCCCCTTGATTTCTACATTTTAGTTGTAGAGGCATGTCACAGACATGTCTTTCGAGGATGTGTTTCAGCGTATTTTAAATATATTCTAAGCTGAGGGTTGTAAAATTAGGCTAGTATGCTGGGTGCATTGAAAGAGTCTGCTCACATTAGGCATATGCATCTTGTGAGTTACATCACTGACTGCATCTTCAGTGTAAAGCAAAAACATCCCATGAGGTTTGTTTAAAAAGTAATCTGTCAAAAGCATTTTGGAATATGCCTCACAGAAGCTTTTGTACTTTGGTGTGGATTTTAATATTATAAATTACTTCACACAAAAAAGTAATTAAATTACGTTTTTGATGTTCCTAAAATATTACCACTCACTCAGATACTGTTTTGTTTAAACAGTTAGATAAAATAATATCTCAATTTTTGATTAAACGTTGACCTTCAAAATTGCTAAGAAATCTTTTTTATTATGCACTCCCTGCATTACCTACTTTGAATTTTATCCTTGAAATTTATAAGATGCACGATTTTGGAGGGCAGTAATATTTTCATTAAGCCTGTGCTTTTGTGTGGGATCATAGTAAAGCACAGAGATATCAACAGTGGTGGTTTCAGATAAGATATCAAAATTGTCATTTAAGAAGTCAAACTCATCTGATCAGTGTACTTTTCAGGTTCATGAAATTTTTCCCTATAATCCAAACCCCCTACAAGTCCATAACTGTAGCAAACTATAGGTGATGGTGTAGCCCGCAAAGACTACCTCCTAATCCTTTCTTTTTGAATCTGGTTTACTGAAGATCAAACTATAAAGATGTAAAAGGAGTAAGGGGTCACAGAACTTTGGTTTCTACTCCAAAGACTCTAGAATTACTTTGCACTATGGTGTAGGAAAGAGATCTTATCCCCTTATAGGGTGTTCAATTCCTAGTCTGTCATCTCTTAACTAGACTACTTTTTTTTCTGATGATGCAAAATTTTGCTAAACAGTCTATAAAGAGAAAGGAAGTTGCCAAGATTGCATCCTGACTGACAGTGAAGGGTAGCATATTTCTCCTTTACTTTACAGGAAAACTCAAAGCAAATATGAAAATATCATAAACTTACTTATGTGCCAAGAGAACTTGCAGAATCACAGCACAACTGGGGATGGAAGGCACCCCATGAGATAGCCTAGTTGTGCTGGTTTTGGTTGGGGCAGAATTAATTACCTTCCCAATGTCTCATTCATGGCTGTGTTTTGGATTTGCTGAACACAGGGTTGATAACATAGAGATGCTTTCATTATTGTTGAACAGAGTTTATACAGAGCCAAAGTCTTTTATGCTTTTCCAACTGCCACTCTGGCAAAGAAATTGGGAGTGCACAGGAGGTTGGGAGGAAACACAGCCAGAACAGGTGACCCAAACTGACCAAAGGGATATTCCAGACCATGTGACTTCATGGTCAATATATAAAGCTGGGAAAAAGATAGAAGAAGGCAGAGTGATGACCTTTATCTTCCAAAGTCAACATAACATGTAATGGAGCCCTGTTCTTCTGGAGATGGCTGAACATCTGCCTGCTCATGGGAAGCAGTGAATTAATTCTTTGTTTTTCTTTGTTTTTGTGCATGGCTTTTGCTTTACCTAATACCTGTCTTTATCTCAATTCATGACCTTTTTACCTCTTATCCTACTAATTGTCTCCCTGATCCTGCTGGTGAGGGAATGAGGGAGAGGCTGGGTAGCACTTTGTTGCCAGCTGGGGTGAATCCATGGGACTAGTCCAAAACCCCTGCTTACTACAGCTGGTTATTCATGGTACTTTGCAGCACTCACATTTTCAGTATCTTGCCAGGTGGACATTCCAAAATTTCTCTGGGCAACCTGCTCTAGCACACAACAACTTGCACACTCAAAAATGCACACTCAAATAACTGTTTCCTTGAGTTAATGTGAAAATTCATGTATGTTAATTTGGGACCATTGTCCTGTCACTGGACATCACTGAAAAGAGTGTGTTTCTGTCTTCTTTATGCTTTTTTTATCAAGTATTAATGCACATGAGAAAGATCTCACTGAGCCTTTTCTTCTCCAAGCTGAGTTATACCTCACTTAGCATTTCCACCTATGAAAGATGCTCCAGACACTTAATCATTTCCCTGTGGGCAACCATGACTTTTGCTGGACATGGTCATAATTCAGTGTGTCCATGTCTCTCTTGTGCAGTGGAACCTAAATTTGGACACAGTACTCTGGGGACTCTCCAGGAAAGAGAAAAGAGCAAGGATCATTTCCCTGCTGGCAACATTCCTCTTAAAACAGCCCAGGAGGCTGCTGATATTTGTGACAGCAAGGGCATGATCCTGGATCCTGGTCAACATATAGTCCACAAAACGTCAATGTAAAGCTGCTTTTTAACTGATATACTACCCATCATGAGTAAGTGCATGGGATTATTTCTGCCAAGATGAAAACCTTCCTCTTGTCCTTTGTTGAATTTTGTGAGATTCCTGTCTACACATTTCTCCATCTTGATGAGGTTCCTCTGAACTGCATCCCACCTATTTGGTGTATCAACAATTCCTCCAAGCTTTGTTTCATGTGTAAGTGTGGTGATGTGACCCTGGCTGACTTACAGGTGCCCACTAAAGTGCTCTTTCATTCCCTGTCCTCAGCAGGACAGGGGAGAAAAATATGGTGTAAAGCTCACGGGTTGAGATAAAGAGAGGGAGATAACTCTCTGATTATTGTCATGGGCAAAATTGACTTGGCCTGGGGAAACTTATTAAATTTACTGCCAATCAAACACAGAAAAATTAATTAGAAATTAGAAGAAATCTAAAAACACCTTCTCCCTACTCCTCTCAGACTCAACATCACTCCTGACTTCTTTTGTCAGGAATCTAACACTTTGTCTCTGTTGTTCCTTCATTTATTCAGCTGTTATGTAGTTGGAATGATAATTAAAAATGTGTTCAATAAGACAATATGAACTAAACTCATACTTTCGTTTCCTGTTTCTTCATATGCTTTCTGACAGGCAAGTTTTCATTCTCTACGGTGCTCTTACTTAACCCTTCAAATTCTACTATCTTGAACCATTTTCCATAAAGTTAATGTTCTGTAAATATCTTAGTTATCTTTCTGAAGACCATAAATATAAGCAGTGAACCAAGAAAGAAGCTCAAATCTAATGCTGAAGAGAAAATGTCAAGTATACATATAGGAAAGATGACAGATGAGGACTTGCTAATGGTCTTTGTAAAATTCTCTCTCTGAAAAAAATTTATATCAGAAACTCAGTCATCTTGCACATAAAATTTAACCACTAATTTGAGAAGAAAAAATGACTAAACTGATTTTTTTTAGTGTTTTCAGAGGAAAAAAATAGTTTGGTCTAATCAGGGAGCACCAAATATCTGAAGCCAAATGACAAACAATACAATTTTTTTTAAAGCAAAAACTTTATTAACTAATTATTACCTTGGGCTTATTTATTTGTTTTCAGACTAATAGTTCTCTTTACAGACATGTACCATCTGTTGCTGAGGGTAATGTTCTAAGATAAAGAAAAGGGTTGAGCTGAAGTTTTGAGAATTCATGTCAGTAGCTATTGAAACCTAAGAGTCAGCAGGAAATTATGCCTTTTACTAAATGATCGTGTGAGTTGCTGAAGGGTGATGCTTTCTTTAAGTCATTCAGTGGGATATGCAGTGTTGAGAAAACTAAAGTTTAAATCAGCCTCTTGGACCATCAGAACCAATTGTGGTGACAATGCCTCAGTTCTGTGAAGGAGTTCACTAATTTAATCCCGTTTTATTTAGAAACATCTCCCACTGCCTGTGGAGTCAAAAGTCTAATATTCTTTTGAGAAAAGAATGGAGGAAAACAAAAAGTGTGTGCCATTTCATTTAAACATAATTTGGATTTGCTAGTTCTTCAACTATAAACTCATTATTTATAACGGGCTACTCATGCAACATTTATTTCTGAGTGATGATTTATTGTGTCCCCAGAGAAGACTTAGTGAAAAGAGAAAGGTTACAGAAGTAGCATTAGTGCCTGCCTAGGACTACGTTGATTTATTTAAAAAAAAAAAAAAAAAAAAAAAAAAAAA
>VXBR01006741.1:46910-125536 GCA_013400215.1 Cisticola juncidis
AAAAGAAGTGCAAACCACAGGGAAGGAAGCTGTATAATTTGATTAGGTAAAAAAGAGCATTAAATGTGAAAATACTAAACTATTTAGCTTTGCTTTTCTGCATATAAATTAGAGATTAGCTAGGAGAAATATGAGCAGTTCCTTTGTAATACATAGGTCTAATTACAATAAATTTAGAAAAGCCTAAGTGTGTAATATGCACAAAGTAGATTAAGAGTGCATGGGAATTATAAAATGTCTAGACTTCTTTAAAGCTTCTGATGTGACAGATAAAGTTACTTTTTTTTCTTTATATATTTTCCTATGGGAAACCTATGAGTATGCTTGGAATTTATTATTTTACTTTTATAGCAAGTGTATGAAGTTTAATTAACAAGAATAAGCTGAAAAAGTAAAAAAAAATTAAAAAAAAAAAAAATAGGAAAAGGGCAGACTAAAGTAAAAATCCACACAGTCATGTAAATGGAGATATTTGCTTTAGTAGCCAAAAGTGAAAAGAAAATCTAACATCACATTTTACTGTTAGCACTGACTGTCATCGTTAATTGAGTACAAAACAATTTCTTCTTATTCCAGTAAGAACTATGTTTTCATATAAATATGCATTATTCAGATTTATCAAAAATTATCACATCACTTTGTGATATGTCAGTGTAAACAGAATTATGGAGTCTTGTTCTTTCCCAAAGCAACATGAGAAGAAGGCGGCAACTTTCATCACCACAGCCCATATCCTGGCTTCTGTTTGTACATAGACTCAGAGGTCCCTCCCAGTTTTCTATGTAACCACCACAGTTTGCAACTAAATAGGAATTGGTGGCTTCAAAGACAGTGACAAAGTCTTCTCTGAGTGTGTCAATGTGCAATCTGATGATCTTCTTTCTCTTTTAACCGGCAATATAAATTTTTATCCTGGTCGAAGTGAAAAGATTCAAGGGAGGTAACAAAATTGCAAAAGTGGAACTGATACTCAGCTTCTGTAACATATTTGAGCAAATTTGGAGCAGATCTTGACTTAATCTCTAATATATATGTAAGAAATTTAAAGCTGAATGACTTGTACAAACATGAATTCAAAGGAATAATACTTGTGTATATATATATATATTATACAACAACTGTACCTACTATTGTTAAATTTTATAATCAGGGGAACACTTGGGGATGATACATTTCAATCTATAAAATTCTAAAAAAGTTTATGGTCAATATTAACACATGGAGGAAATAGTAGAGGAGACCATGAAACTTGCTTGGTCGTGTTTAGTCCCTGAAAAATCTGATTCATAAATATGAAAAAAGTTTAAAACCATTTTAAAAAACTGAATAATAACATTTAGTAAAATAAATGTTAAGAAAATAAGTTATTATTATTTAAGAAAATAAGTTATGTAAAATATATAAGCCTGATGTAATAAGGAAAATAATATGTAGCAGATAAGTCTGCTTCTGGTGGTCATTTAAAGTGAGGTGCAAAAATATAAGAAAGAATATATAAATATGATTTCATGAATCATGAGTACAGTAAAGAAGGCTACAGTCTCTTTAATATGCTATACGGACAAGTTACTGATAAAAGAATTAGACAATTTCCAAGACCACTCACTTATTCACTGGAACATTAGGTACTTCAGGTTAAAAGTGATCTCTGGAAGTCTCTAGCCCTACCTGTGCTTTAAGCAAGGTCAGCTTGAAGTCACACTGGTTGCTAGGGCTTCATCCATCTGAGTCTTGAAGACCTCTGAGGATAGAAGCAGTTTATATCCCAGGATACTGGCCAAGAGATAATTTTTCCTGAGAGAGGACAGAACCATGCAGAGGCAATCTGCATGAGGCCAAAGGAAGTTGTAAAAAATATGCATATCTGAAGACACTCAATGTTAATGCTGCAAAGATTCATCAAGGCCACTGAGGTACAGATTTAAAGTAGACATGAGGATAAATGTGTAACTTTTTTCTTAGATACAGGAACTAATTTTACAATTATGGAAGCAAATTCATTGAATCTAGGGAAATTCTAGTAAGCACATGATCTTTGAAAGCATTTTTTAATGAACAATAAGTAAATTATTATTAAGTAAACAAATAAAATTCCCAAAACTTGACTTTTCATTTCAAGAGAAAATAATGTCCAGTATTACTATAATGTATTTAGGCAACAATTATAGCTTTTTTTTAATTAAAAACAAAGGAAAGGTAAGGATTACCTTTCAAATAGTCTGCATTTCTGAACTTAAGATATAAATACTAAATAGCTGAAGTTACACATAGGATAACATGAAAAATTATCAAATATTCCTAAACAGAAGTTATACATGAAAATACATGCAATGATTTTTATCTATCAATAGGAAAAAACTTAAAAAGTGAAAAACTTTTAATACTGCCCAAGTATACCTAATAATGATACTGGAAAGTAGTTGACTTTGTAAATCTGTTGAAATGACAGTAATGTCACCTATCAAACCCTGATGAAAGACTAGATCCAGCCAAGTATGTAAATTACTATTTAGGACTTTGGTGGAACTGAGGTTTCTCAGAAACATTCAGGTGACGAATCCCTCTTCACTTCTAGCCATGGAGGAAACTGACCTCAGGGATGTGGTTCTTAACCACAGACATCTCCTACCATTTGGTGGCCTAGAAACTGTTGCATAGAGCCAGAAAGGCAAGATGCAGCATTCATAAGAAACTGGCACTTTACACAGCAGTACAGCATCCCACACTAAAGTGTCTAATACCATTTGAGATGATACTTGCTACTGCAAAGCCTGCAAAGGGACCATCTTCTGAGGTCCCTTATTAAATATGCAGACCCTTTGAAGATGTCTCATAAACTGAGGGCTACATCTCATACAGCAGTACTTAGTACCTATGTATGGACAACTACGTGGTTCCCTGAGGAATCCATAGACCTTTTTGTATGAACAAAGGCTGATATCTTTCTTAGAGACAGATGATAAACTCCTCTGACTCTAATGCTTGGCCTTCTACATTAAATCCCTGAATGTTGTTCGTTTTAGAAGGAATGATCAAATCTAGGGTGCTTAGCAATCAATTATGTTTAGGATTTGAAACCAACCCTGTGTTTAAGATTGAAAAAAATCTCAGGGTTTTATTCAGGGGATTTTTTTGTTGTTTGTTTGTTTGTTTTTCTTTTAATCAGGACATCAGACATCTCTCAAATGTCAGTCATACTTATTTAATATAACAACCTAAATATTTGATTAAAGAACTGGCTAAGTAAGAGATGCTGTCTACTCCTCTTGGTGCAGATGTGCCTCTGTGTGCACCATGAATGCGCTAAACTTAAAAAGGATAATTACTGAATCATTAATGATCAGAGAATTCACACTGATGTAAAGAGATGATTCATATTTCAGGATTCATAGGTATTTTTTGTTAGTTTGGAGTTTTTTAAATCAATTGACTACTTAAGGCAGTATAGAAATAATGCTGGAAATAGCAGACAGAAATGCAGTCTAAAATGAAGAAAAGGTTTGAGCCTTGAGATTTCAATCTAAATCTTATTTAATGATTTCTGTTTTAACAGAGTATTCAGAGTACTGATTTATACAAGGTTCAAACCTTGAATTGTTTTTGTATGAAAAAGAATAAACCACTGAGAAAAAATAAATTTACCTAATTAAGTATCACTGAATATAAGGTGATTTCTCACTCATTTGCTACTGCACATTTCTGAGCGCAAATTTCCCAGCTTCTACCTTTGTGTTGTTTCTCCACTAGTAAGACAGAGATTAGAACCTGCTAATCAGATGCGGTAAGAAGGTTTCCATTAACTGGGTTATAT
Source organism: Cisticola juncidis (assembly GCA_013400215.1). Lineage (NCBI taxonomy): Eukaryota > Metazoa > Chordata > Aves > Passeriformes > Cisticolidae > Cisticola > Cisticola juncidis. The sequence continues at coordinate 50,722 of VXBR01006741.1, forward strand.
AGGTCAAAGATGTAGACTGCATATTCTTACCACTTTTAGAAGTTATCTGTGGTAAAAACCTCAAGGTTTTAAGTGTAAGAGATACCATAAAATAAATTAAAACTGCTGCACAGTTTCTAGAATAAAAGAACCGAATGAATGTAATTTGCATCATCATTGAAAAAATTATTAAAGCCATAGGTTAATTAATAGAAAAACAAAGAGAAAATAAAAAGTAGGGGTCACAGAAAGAAAAGGTAAAAAAAAAACCTCCAGTAACACATAGAACTCATGATACGGAACACACATTTAAAGGACTCAGAACTTTGCATCCTATGACTAACCAGTCAAGGAATTTGCAGTGTGTGCCCAAGTATCATATCTTTACCATTAGAATGACAAGGAAAGAAATAAGTAAAATAAAATTGTACAGTATTTGAAAATTCAGACATAAAAATCACTGAAAGATAAATAAACATTGTTGAATAAAAAGGTAAAAATCTTATGATCTTTTCACACAAGAAATCCACCTGTTGAATAATTGACATATGAAAAATACCTTTATTTATCACTAAAATCCATTTTCTTCAATTTCATCTGAAATATCTTCCTTACAATTTAAGACTGCATTTCATTTGGTGAGTATTTATAAAACACAGGAAATTATAGGAACATATAGACCTAATCTGGAAATTGCTCTTATTTTTATTTGTGTCTGGTATGAAGATGAGTCCAGTGCCAGCACTTAACAAATCATGTTGATTACTTTCGCGGGAAGTGCTGTGAGATTTTTAATGACTGTAGCTGATTAGAGCCTGAAATGACAGATCATGAAAAGAGCAGAGTCTTTAAATTAGGCAGTTAGCATTTTGAGTCAGGGGAAAAAGAGACAGAGAAAAACATGCCCATATTTTATTGAATCTAACTTAGCTCAGCTATGAAGTGATTTTTTTTTGCAAAATAGGAAACTGCTATATGATTCTGGTACCTTTTCCTACAATATGCAGTAAGCTATTTTTTGCATACATGGCTCTATATTAAGTCTTTTAAATAGTAGTCTTTTTATAGTCTTTTATGTAGTCTTTTAAAACTAACAAAAGATTAATTTGTATATCCCATTTTATGATTTGCTTGTAGTGCTCAAATATCACAGGGAAAAAAAGGACACAAATTTCATAAAACAGATGTGGTTTGTATTTTTAATGTCATTTTTTGTGGTTCAGTATGCATACCACACATTTATAGCCATCAATGAATAACATGGTACACAAAAACTGTATATATAATTTAAAAAGAAACAAGGAAGCAAGTAGTAATTTTGTCCAAAGAGAACCTCAGTATTTCATTAACTTACCCATATCTTTCTCTGTATATGTTTAATTCCTAGAAAGGATTACTAAATACTTTTGGGTAGTGAATACACACTATAAATTATATTATTGGACAGGAATCCAGTCTACACTGTTTCTTTGATCTAGGTTGTCAATATAGCTACTTGTAAAGCAACCACTAGGAATATTTAGAAAGTACTTAAAATGAGAAAAAAAAAATTTTGAGCTTTTCTGTTAAAATACTTTTTGTTTTTAATGAACAAATAAACAAAACTAATCCCCCAAAAATACAAAAACCAGGTATATCTTAGAGAAGTTTTGTAAGTTTTGTAAAGATTTGCCTGTTCTCAGAATGGGTAAATACGAAAATTGAGATCAATCTTGGAGAAAAAAAAAAAAAAAACAACAAAAAATAACCCCCTTTTCTTTTAATTATTTTGATATTGAGGCACTGCATCTACTTGATGTAGCTCTGCTGCCACTGCCAGGCTGACTGTCTGTCCTATGGATGTGTAATACTTTGATGGATACATTGACAAGGGATTGCAGTTACCAAGGTGTGCTCAGACTGTCCCTGTCCCTCAAGCTAGAATGAATGCTATCAACATCACCATCCAGCAAAGTCAAGAGAGTGAACATCTAAAAAAATACAGTTTTGACACAATATTTCCCTTTTGGAAAGATACTTGACTAAAATCTTGGAAGAAGTACCACACAGGAAAATATGCTTAAAACACACCATTTTTCCTGCTGCTTCATATGGTCTGCTTGGTGATCCAGGACTTATTATGTTGCCTATGTAAATATTTGCTTTATAAGGTGTTTGCTTGCATTGTATATCCAGGTTTCCCTTTGGAACCCCATTTTTTAGCTAAACAACATAACAGTGTTTTGAACTCACCCACCATCCTCAGAATAACCTATTATCTGTTGGTACTAGAAATGCTAAGACAGTTTTTTTCTGTGGAACCTAAATTAATTGTTATCTGTTTTCATCTGTAGCAGTATCCCTTGCGGGTCACTATCAATTGTAGAAATACCTTTCATAACAAATCCAACAATTTTTCTAAAAGAAGCCCAATTCCTCTCAATTCCATTGTTTGGAGGCAGATAAAGAAATATCCTGTTGGGAAAGAGATATTCAAGAAATGTCAGAGAGGTTTGTCCATGGTGCATGCTTAAATCTTGTAATTAAAGGAAAATTATATGGCAACTAGATTGTTCTTTTCCTTTTATGGTAAAACATTTCTCTTATGTTACTTATGGCTAACATGCTGGTAATGGATCTGAGGATGAAATAGTAATTTACGTGTACACCAGCAATACTTAAATTTTTATAGCAAAATATGCGGCAAGTGCAGAATATATATCTGGCATAATAATGGCTTGCCATCTGTTGGTATAGATTTTGGAGCACACTGGTATTTTCAACAAGTGATTTAAATAAAAGATATGGAAGAGAAATACTTTTATTAGCTGCAATAAGATTTTTAGGCTTTTTTCCTTTAAAATTTATCATCAATAACCATTTTACTTCTATAAGTACAGCATTTTTTTACATCTACAGTGATTTTACCTGAAATACTCAATAACTCTTATAAAAGTGGTTTATATAGAGGAAAAAAATCTCTTATGATATATTACCATCCCTTAAGACTCCAAAGCAAACTAACCTGAAAAACAACAATGCATTAAGAAATATTTATGCAGCAAAATTCATAACAGAAAAACTCCTGTGACCTTAGCTCCATGTTGACTCTTTTAGCTTTGACTGTTGAAAATGTTGAGAGAAATGGCTTCTGTGAGATCAGTGGATTGACTGTTGGCTACTCGGGATAGGAATGGTAAACATTCAGAAAGATTAGGAACAACAAACAAAAAAACTGTCTCAACTTCAACAAAACTGGCTTTTGCTAAATATTCATTGTGTGTTCAATGCACATGGACCAGAGTAGGGACCTGTCTTCTGGGAAACACCAATGCACACAGCCCTTAATCTGCCTTCTAGACCTCCCTCTTACCACCCCAGGGTTAAGAGAAGAGAGGCCTGGAGATTTGTTAAGAGTATACCATCACTCCCTCACAATCTGCCTATCTTCTTAGAGAGAAGAAAGGTGTGAACTTAGGTTATAAACCTTTTTAAGATGCAGCCCTTCTGTCTGTCTTGCCTTCTGGAGGCTTTTTTCTTTTAACTATATAAATTGCCTGAATGATCAGTAAGATAAAAGACCTGCAAACAAGAACTAAATTTTTGACAGATTTAGGATATACTCATGAGAATCATGGACACTGCCTCCATAAAATGAAATTGAATGGGTTTTCAAGTGGATTAATGATTTCAGATTGGTAACTTTATTAATTTTCATCATACTCCTGGATATTTTTCCCATCTGTTGACATTCTCTGGGACCATTCTAAACAGTTTGGTGAATAACAGTTTCAGAAATCTTCCCAACAAGCATATGTACAAGTTAGATTACATATGGGTCCAACCATTTTTCAGTTTCAATGATATCATGGTGGAAGACTCGGATGGCTGGATATCAACTATGGATAGATACGGAGGGATTTAGGAAAGAGGACAGGAAGGCAAGGAGGGAGAGTCATCCAGCCTGTGAGACTGTAGCAGCAGTGCATGGAGCTCTGCTTAGGGATGGATGATGAATTAGCTGGCTTGGAATTAGTGTCAGTTGGAATTAGTGAGCAGAACAAGGTGGAAAATATTATGGTGGATATCTGCTATAGACCACCTGATGAGAAAGAAGTAGATGAGGCCTTTTGCAGAGAGTTGGAATAAATCCCACATTCACAGTATTTGTTCTCATGGGGGACTTTATAGCAGTATTTGCTGGATGGATAGCCCAACAGGGCACAAATAATTCAGGAAGATTATGTAGCACTTCACCACAACTTCCTAAAAGAGGTGATTAAGGATCAATGGGTACAAGTGTTCTGCTGGACTGATAAATAAGAAAAGACTGGCCAGAGATCTGCATGTCAGGTCCATAATTCAAATATCTAGTAAATAATATACACATATTGTCTATAACTGTTAAATGTATGCCTGAACATCCCTCCATTTAACATTTTTTAATTTAAAAATGTAACCTAGATCTGTACTAATAAAACTAATCTTCTAATACTGAGGACACTGAATTTAAAAGAATGCTTTGTGATTTTAGATATCAGTTAAATACATTTCCTCAAAATAAATCTCAAAAAATTTAGTTCAATTCTACCTGAAACTAAAATAAAATTGTCCAAATTGCTTCCTCATAAACAAATGAGTGGAAAGGTGTAAAACAGACGTGTATGTGTATGTTGCTAATATATTTAGTAGTGATTTAAGAGTTGACTCTTCAGCCTTCTTCTTTTTACAGAAATTTTAAACTGAATCTTCTACTAGGTGTTCTAGTCATGAGGGTACACCTTATTCTAAGACTGACTATCATTACTGATACAGTCTTTATTGCTCAAGTTCATGAAAATAAATAAATTGTTGCCAATTCAAGATCTGAGTTCCTTACTGTTCCTTACATATCTAAATAACACAGCAACCCAGATCACTATCTTTTATCAAGTAGCACATACTGGACACATAAAGTTACAGTACACCTAGCCTTCAGTCTCTTCCAGAATGTCTATGATGCCTTAAAATATTACTGAGGCACTGTGGATGAGGTTACAAGGCACTTTGGAATCTACTGAGTTCAGCTCCCATGCTCAGAGAAGGGTTGCCAAAGGATGTGCCCAGTTAAACAAGGCTGGAGTCCCTGATGTTTTGGGCAATCTGCTCCAGTGTTTGACTACTGCTCAGGTTAAAAAGATTTTGATTCTGTTGAAATGTAATTTCATGTATTTCATTTGATATTGCCTCTTTTTCTGTCACTAGGCATCACTGGATACCTCAAAAGAATCTGTCTCCATCTTCTTTATTTTCCCTTGTCCCCTTGGGTGATGAGACACTGGAACAGTGCCCAGAGAAGTTAGAGATGCCTTATGATGGGACAAGGTCAGGTTGGACAGAGCGTTAAGCAACTTGATCTAGTGAAAGGTGTCCCTGATGTTGGCAAAGGAATTGGACTAGATGATCTTTAAGGTCTTTTCCCACCCAAACCATTTAATGATTCTATGATGATTGTCAGAGGTGTTGGATTAGATGATCTTTAGAGGTCCCTTCCAACGCAAGCCATTCAATGGTTCTATGATTTATAAACAGCCATCAGATTCTTCGGGTTCGAATTACAGTAACCAGATAAGACTTGCTGTAAATGGAGCATCCAAACCTATAATATTCTTTGGCAAAAGGAAAGAAAATAGGAGAAAATGTCAGTGTTTGACTGTAAGCCTGAATTGACAGCAAGATGATGAAAGACAGACAGACATTGTAAGAGAAAAATTTAACATTGATCAATATCAGCAGTCTTATTCAGCTTGACAAAAGTGAAAATATTAATAACAAATGATTCCGATGAACATGCAATAAAGCTGTATTTTACAAAACCATTTCTTAGAGAAAAGATTTTTCCCAGTTAAATATTTATTGACATTAATTGATATTTAAAACTAATTTGACAAATATAATTAGGAAATAACATTATAGAACTATCATTATAGAAATCTTGAAACGACATATAGTCTGGCACATGGTGGAATAATGACTCAGTATGACAGCAACTCTTTAAGCAGACTTTTAAGATATCGTCCTCTTCCTCGACTATCAGTCTCATCACAGATACCAAATATTTAATATACACATATGATCTATAAAAATATGTCTGATAGTCCTTCCACTTAATATGCATAGAAATGCAAATTATGGTTAACGATGATAGGAAAAAATAGCCATATATAAAATATGTCTTTGGGAGACATATATACCAGAAAAAAATTCCATCATTCTGCTGTAGTAATATAGTGTTAACTTTCAATTATTTCATTGGCACATGGTATGTGATAAGGAAATTTCAAGGACAGTCAGATGTAAGAAAGTGAGCTTTCCAGCTGTTAATTCACAATTAGGATATAAAGCAGACTAAAACAAAAAAAGGTTCTATAAAAAATCCCAGATTTTTTTAGAAAAAAGATCTAAAGATCCATCTTTTATGTGATAGTTAATAGGTCAGAATACTTACTTGAATGAGAGAAACACAAATGTCATAAAAATGATAGCTACTTCTCCCTCCTTCCCCCTTTTTTTCTCTTTTACATTCATTCTTCTTATTGCAATTGAGATGTACATAGTCCATGGAATTTAGCATGAAAGACTGATTGATTTTTTTCATCAATGATCTTGTGTTCTTTGCTTTTTGAATACTTAATACTTGTAAGCTTGTGTACAATAGTAAAGAGAAGTCAGCTTTCTGTGCATGTAAGAATGCAGCACTTGATGAATAGTCCGTTTACCTTGATTCAGATGTGGGGAGCGGGGGGGTTAGTTGTTTTTTTGTCTGATGCTGTACGGTGAGGCTGAAGGCAGAGTGAGTATTTTTCATGAAACCCAGAAATTTCAGCTGTGCACCAGCAGAAAAGGAGCAGAATGTTTTAAGCAAACACATTCAATCAAACCTCAATGTTACATTCCCCTGGGGAAATGGTTTCTCCCACCCCAGAGAACCCCTAAGGGCCGAGGACATGTAGTTGACCCTTCCTTCTCTTTCTGACCCCATTGGCTGTGTGCCAACTTGCTCCACCCCGGCAAGATCAGAGAAAAGGCCCTGTCCCTCTGTGTACTCCCTCTTTTTCCCTCTTTCCCCCTGGAGAACATCTGGAATAAACATCTGACTGCAGCTAAGGGTGAGAGCCTGTCTTTTGGATCCTATTCCTATCTCTTGATATATTCCTCCTGGGCTGAGCTAGTCCAGACCCCTGAAGGGGATAGAAGGAGAGTTTATATTTCACCTCAACAAGCCCAAGACTGATAGAAAGAAGGAAGATCCCCTTAACTGTGAACATCATACTCTTGACAAATGTGCTGATGACTTGCTGTAACTTTAACCCTGATTCTTAAGGAAAACTGCTGACTCCTGACAACAGAAGAACATTGAAAGGTAAGCTTAATAGCGGAGAAAAATATGTAGATATTAGTAAGTTTTCTTGTGTAACAATTTTAAAATATTATGCATGAACCATTTCTGTTTGAATTTGGATGAGTGTGAGTGCTTAGTGCAAATAGTCTGCTAATAGGAGCTGAATGTTCTGTTAGAAATTGACTTTAAAACTTTGACTAGACTGATAATACTACTTTTTACTATAACCAGGTTTTGACTATGACACTGAATGGGTGTGAAGAGTGGAGGTTAATCCTTAATCATAAACATAGGAATTTTGTCATATTTGTATAACAAAGAATCTCAAGGTCTGTGGTCACACTGAAATCTGATAGTGTTGGGTCATGTGGCAACATATTAAAATGGTAGCCTTAAACAACAGAACCATTTACTTTCTTCAAAATATTTCTACTCTACTCTACTTATCAAAAGATAAATAACAACTGCTCTTCCCCTCTTATTACTTTCTGCTTAATTAATGCATTTTCACCACAGACAATGAGTCTACCATTTTTACTGGTAATTCTTGTTGCATGGCTTGATATCACTGCCAAAGAAACTTCACAATATTTTTCCTGTGGTATTAATATTTTTTAGGCTGGTTGGAGTACAGTGTAAGAGAAAGGCAATGTGCTCCAGATCTGATGTTCATAAAGTGAACGACTTATGGTCAGACACCAAAGGCAACGTAAGAATTTGCCTACTGAACACAAAATCTCATACGGATACTCTGATGCACCTACTGCTGACAAATAAGAAAAAGTGATGGTGGATGGGGAGGCTGATAGAAACTTTGCTATAACTGTGATATAACAGAATTTAGTGAGGGAAATGAAGAAAGTAAACAGAAGCATAAAAACTGTTTCTAGTAAATGCAGGCTTCAGCTTCCTCAGGGAACTCCTAGGCTGGACCTTTTGGCATCTTTTTCTGCAGGGGCCCAGAAGACCTGGATGATCTTTCAGGACAACCTTATTAAAACAGTAGAGCATTCTATCCAATATGCATAAAATTAAGTAGGCATAACTAGAAGCCACTCTGACTGATTTAAATGCCAAAAGAAAGCATATGGAAGATAAAAGCGAAGAAAAGATACCCAAGAGAAACCTACAGAAAATGCCATGTTATGTGGGGTTGGAATTCAGAATGACAGTGATCAGCTGAATTTCTAAGTAGTGAGTGATGTGAAATGCAACAAGAAACACTTCTATAAATATATAACAGCAAAAAAGATTAGGGAATTTTCAGGCAACCAGCTGATGAAGAACTTTGAGAAATTCACTGAGGTAATCAATGTCTTATTTAACTAAGTATTTACTGGCAAAATCTGCCAACACAGATTTCTATGTTAGATGAGAGAATTCAGACAAAAATCCTACTAACTGCAAAAAGGTTCAAGACAGGGACCATTTTGACAAACAGGATATACACAGCTCAATGGTATCAGGTGGGATACAGCTGAGGGTGCCATTGCATCCAAATTTAACAGACAGTCTTAAGCCTAAAGCCAATACTGCTTCTGTATATATAATTGTTCAACCCCAGCCATCAACTAAGACCATCACAGCTGCTTTCTCAATCCCACCTGGTGGGATGAGGGAGAGAATTGGGAAAGCAAAAAAATAAAAGAGAAAATTGGTGTGCTGAGATAAAGACACTCTACTAAGTAAATACAAAAAGCCACATGCACAAGTAATGCAAAACAAGGAATTCATTCACTTCTTCCCATGGGCAGGCAGACATTCATCCATCCCCAGGAAAGTAGGACTCTATTACATGTAATGGTGACATGGGAAGACAAAATACCATCATTCCAAGTGTCACCCTCCACTTTCTCTTTCTTTTCCCAGCTGTATATGCTGAATATGGTGTCATGTGGTGTGAAATTTTGCCTCTGGGGCCAGCTGTCCTGGCTGTATTGCTTCCCAATTTCTTATGAATCCTCAGTGTCCTCACTGGAGGACTGGTGTAAAAAACAGAAAAGGCCTTGTCACTGTATAAGCACTGCTCAGCAATAGCTAAACATCCCTTTATTATCAACACTTTTCAGCACAAATGCAAAACATAGCCCCATAACAGCTACTATGGAAAAAGATTACCTCTGTCCTAGTTAAAACTAGTGCACCATATTAGTATACAGTGACACCCAAAGTTTTTGCAAAGGATTTAACAGAAGGTACTGTTTTTTCCTACCTTACTTCAAGAAAACCGAACAGGGGATTCCTGGTGTACCTTTCTGGCAGCAACACTTCACCTATGTGGCTAATTCACACACATTGATTTTGTTGTGCTCTAAAACTGGTTTCTCTCCAGGTTGAACTCAAGCTCATCAGTAAATGGCCATATTTTTTTATAGCTCAAGGATCCCTGTCTTCTGCTTGTGTATTTAGTTTCAGCCCCAGGTGTCATTCTGTGATTGTGCATTTTACATACTTGGAGGAGATAACCTCTCATCGATGTTTTCAGGGACGTGGTTTTCTGACAACTTCAGGATATTTTGATTGAACCTGGCACATACTCTTTCTATGGCATTTGCAGGTTCATCAGGATTAATTGCAAATCATGTTATGCATGCATTGTAATACATACCGTGGCAGTGGTAAAAGAACTTACGTAAAATATCCTTCTATCTGGTTATTATTAACAATTATCTAATTACTGGTGTACTTTTGAATTCAATTCTTCTCATGTCTAGCACTTCTGACAAAGCTGTTTGATGTTTTTGCAAGCTGCTCTCATCACTTTGAAGGTGGTGACAACTAGGACAACCTCTAATTTCTGCAAAAAGGCAAAAGTCATACTGAGCATCAAAAAGCAAGAAGGAGATTCCCAGGAACTACAGAACTGGAAGCCATATTCAGGTTTAAGTGATTGGAAACAACTGGCATGGATTTACCATGGCTTAAACTCTGCTTGACCAGGCTAATTTTCTTCTGTGATGAGATTACCAGCTCTGTGGATGAGGTGAGAGCAGGGAATATCATTTTCTTTAACTTTAGCAAGGTACTCCATGTTATTTTTACAGCCAAATTTATGAGATGGTTTTGATAGTCTATAGATAAGAATGAACAAAATTGGTGGCACCAGATTTTAAGAGTTAGCATTTCAAAATCTGTCAGTGTATTATACTCTGAACAAATCAGTCCTGCATTAACAATCTGGGTAATGTGTCAGAACTGAGTGGTACCATGTATTGGATCCGACTGAGATACAAGTTCATTTTTCCTCAGCAGCCCTCACAGTGCTGTGCTTTGCAGTGGTAACTGGAAGGGTGTTGATACCATACCAGTGTTTTGGCTACTGCTGAGCAGCTCTGTCCCTCTCATGATTCCCCCCATCAAAGAGCTGAGAGTGGGCAAGACCCTGGGAGGGGAAATAACCAAGCTATCTAACCCAAATCAACCAAAGAGATATTCCATACCATGTGATGTCAGCTCAGATATAAAAGCTAAGGGAGAGAGGGGGAACTGGGCAGGGGTGGGGTGTGGAGTGTTTGTATTCATTAATCCATAGAATTTGCCTTTTAGAGCAACAGCTATGCATGCTGAAGCCCTGTTTCCTGGGAAGTTTCTGAACATTGTTCACTGCTGGGAAGTAGAGATTAACTTTTCCCTTTGCTTATGCATGTGCCAACTTTTGCTCGGGTTTTTGTTTTTTTTTTTTTTTAACCTACTAGGTCTTTTTTCCATTTTTCTCTCTTCCCTCTGTCCCACTGGGAAGGGGAGTGATAGGGTGGCTTGGTGGGCACCCAGTGCCCAGCCAAGGTGAGCCCACTACATACCAACTTATGCACAAAAAGTCCCTTTTTTTTTCTCCTCTCAATTCTTCTCCTCTTTTTCTTTCCCCCTTATTCTTGTTTTTCCATAACTTCAATCCTTCACCTACACTTCTTAATAAGCTTTCCACAGTCCCACAGTCCCCTCTCAAAATCCATACCATTCATGGTCCTAAAAATTTCCCCATCTTATCTTTTGCACACCTGAGACTCTCTCCTTAAAGCTGTGCCTTGTGTTTTTTTTTAACAGCCCATCAATGAGCAGCTGTAGTGTTTTGGTCTTCATTATTTTCTTGTTTATCAGTTACTTATCAGATTTGTGTGTCTGTGTGTTTTGTTTCTTTCCTTGTTACTTTATCTTATGAAAGATCCTTGACATAATAAGCTTAATGAACTAAATGCTCTCCAGTCTCACACACAAGCCACTACCCACTAGGGAACATTTTAGAAAAGGTCTTGTGTATGGTAGTGAACAAGAATTTGAGTATGAATCAGCAGTACAATTTCGTGATGTATTAACTAACTAATAAGTAAGAGTGTAGCCTGCAGGTTGAAAGTAAAGATCATTACCCTGTGTGTGACACCTCTGTGACCCAAGTCAGTGTCATATTGCCTTAGGTTCTGGGCTTACCAGCACAAGAAAGACACTGAGAGTCCAGAATACTCATGGAGAGGGTCAAGGGGCTCAGGCACATGACACACAGGAGACACTGAGAGAACTGGTGAAACTAAAGAGGGATGTCTTTCAAGACTTCCGTCTTTGAGTACTTAATGGGAGGTCATAAAGGAGACAGACTCATTGGTGTTCACAGGGAGAGGACAAGAGGTCAAGGTCAGAAGTTGAAGCAACAGAAAAAATATTACTAGATAGCAGAGCAAAATTCTCCACAGGAAGTATTTAAGCACTGGAACAGGTTATTCAGAGAGTCATCTGAACAAGATATTTCACAGTGGGATCTAACTTTTAAGTTAGCCATACTTAGTGAATGGGAATAAACTAGATGACCTCTAGGGATCCTATCCAACCTAAATTATTTTAGCATTCTTATTTAAAGGTCAGTATTGGCCTGGAATAAAATGTTTTAGAGAAAGGAGAGGAACATTCAGCTTCGTTTGTAAGATTTGAAATGTAAATGTTGAATCTGGACGAAAAATAGTGTTCTGATTTAGCTTAATTTTTGCAAGAGTTCTGCAGAATTTATATTAGCCCATTACAATATGCTTACAAGGAATGCTCTAGGGATAAGCTACACGTTTTCCTTAACTTTACTTGATCTAAGTCTGATTGCAAATGACTGGATAACAGTAAGACATTCCTTATCCAAGTATATATGAATTTATAAACTATTCTTAGAAACTCTTAGAAGAGCACAGGCTGTCTAGTGTGTCCTTTACTGAACCCAAATTATGGAAGCATTCTTTCTGAGCTCTTATTTAAGCAGCCTGGCCCTGAGGGAGCAGACAGCTGGCATGATCGAGCTCAAGGAGGTAGGAGCACTTTTCAAGGACTATTAGTGGTCTTGGAGTTTTTTCTGGAATGCAGTGATGAGGTAAAAGCTTGAAGTGTAGGACTGAATAGTAGCCACATATTTTAAAATATGCTTTTGTAGAAATAAGGGTATCAGACAGAAGTCAGACTTTTAATTTATTTCTGTTCCTTTAAACCTGTCTTACCAAATGCATTTTGTTTCAAAATATGTTAATAAACCTCAGCCTGGAGAAGAAATTCTCAGTCTATTCTCTTCTGCATGAAACTTGTGATCAGCTCAGATATGGTGTCTTTAGCTGGGCTGCATCACAAGCTTTGAAGAAGGGAAGCATTGGCATAGAAGCTGCTGCAGAATTTCTCCCTCTCTAGGAAGTTGTTCAGCAGATATCCACCAGAGTGAGAACACGGCTGAGATTGGCCCTAACTGAGATTGGTCTTAACTGTGTCGTCAGCCCTAAATGAAAAGAGCTTTGAGCTCTTGCAGAGTAGCTGTTTATTTCCACAGACAAAGAACTTTCAGAGCTCCTCGTCTTAGTTCTCTGAAGTTTATAAAACTTGCCTTTCAGAACTAAGCATTTTGAAGGTTTAAAAGTTGTTTTAAAAAGCCAAGAAGGTTAGGTGCATACACAGGAAGTTAACTTAGGGAAGCAATGTCACCAAAGTCCTCACAAAACCTTAGCTAAAATTCCCTATGAATATACAGACTTGAAAAGTAAGTATCTCTTAATTTCCAGATTTTGGACTATAGCACATATTTGCCTTCTTCTTTCATGGTTTATTCTGTCATTGAATGCCCTAACTCTGCATCAAAGAATGTGTATTTTTAAGGGTAAGGTTTGGAAATGATATACAAGTAAATAACCTATTCTGATAAATTCCTTACAGAGACTCTGTACAGCTTCTTACTTTACAGAGACTCTCTTTTCAAACATATGTGAACGATTTTAGTCTCAGGGATATACAAAATCACCAGATATAAAGGTGGAATATCTAAGAACATATACTTTGAGAGAATGTAATAACCAGGAAAAAGTAGAACCAAATGAGGTTCCTAGTGGGATATATACATCTGGAGGTTAAAAAAAAATCTGTTACCAAAAAAGCCCCAATTCATGTAGTTTACCTGTATGAAGGTGACCATAGAAACTGGCTTAATTTGAAAATAGATATTTTTATCAAAAGTTATCTAAATTACTCAACATTACATTGATTTTTAAGCATTTATATAACTTACAACAAAAAGGCTGAAGAATGAATAGGAAGATGAACCAAGATTCAGAGTTTTCTGAAACTCAGTTCAGAGTTTTCTGACCTTTTGGAGGATATTCACTGTTGCTTTTCACAGCAGATCACTTTTAGTTCCACAATGACTTTAGGCATTACACTATAAGATGCTAATTTCATCTAAAAAGCCAGACACCTAGAACTGCTTTAACACAACTTGAAAGCATTCATTCATGTCTCTCAAGTCAATCCAGTATCCATGGATATTATTATAAACACAGTTCACTTACATGCAACAATCTGCATGCACATAAATAAAAGAATAGTTTATACAGTGAACTAAAGCACAGTTTTCCTGTAAATAAATCATATGCTGTCTTTTACCCTGATGAGTAGTATAAATTAGTATACTTTTCATTTAATTAATCAGTATAATTATTATACATTTTCAACCCAGTACATCGAGAATATATACTCCAGAAATTTGATGCATGTATATTAGCTGTGGAGTCAACTATACTCTTTATTCTATAGGATAATTTATTAGCTTTTCCATAGTTCTCAGCTAAATGCTAAAACTGATGTTGCAAATTCAACATGAAACACATTAGTTTCTGATAAAAAAATGAAACATAACGGCTTCTAATTAAGTAAAATTATCTTTGAATTAATAAAGAGGAAGAAAAATCAACCAACCAAACCAAAACAACAACAAAAAGTTAGGAGGTAGGATTTAAGATGTATTGATAATATTTTCATATGATAGTACAAACAAAAATATCTATTTTTGAAACATACTGCTCTAGCCACAGCCAATGCAAGTAGCTCAAACTCAGAGAATGTCTGTGTATAAGGTGTATTAGGTGTATAAGGTATTCTTCTTATGGGAATGCCTAATTAGAATAAGCACTTGAGGAACTAAAAATGTTCATAATTTTTTTATTCTGCTGCAGAGATAAATGAAAGTACAAATCTATAATCTTGCTTTGGGCCATATAAGCCTACAGAAAGATAGGTAAATTCATGCACCAAAATGCACTTCCTATAACACACTTCAGGACAGAAGTTATAACAACTGGAACAAGAGAAGGCACTCGGGAACTCTGCAATATTTTTGAAAAGCTAACAGAAATGATGATGATGAAGTAACAGGATAACTTACATAGCATAAATTTGTTTAAACCATTATGAGCTTTAGAATTCCCTTAGGCTATTCTTTAATAGAAAATTACCCAGAATGACACTGTATGTCAATTAAATTTATAGGCCATTAATAGAAAATCAATCTTTATGGTTTTAATCAAAACAGAGACAAGAGACTACCCAAACCTTCTGTGGCAGGTGGTAAATGATCACTGCACTATGAGAAACAATCCTCTGTCATGTCATTGCAGTGCTCCCAAGGTAAGTGTTACAATCCATATGCCTAATTTTTCCTATGTTTTCCAAGATTGGTGTAATCCTGAAAATCTGATGTATTGGAGGTCAACTCTAGTATAAAAAATCCTATATACTTTAATTTAGTGACTCAGAATATGCCCCCTTAAGTATTTTATATATATTATAAAACATATTATTATATTATTTTTGTAAATGCTATATATGACTTTCAATTCCTGAACATCTGGCCCAATTCTTATATATACTGTATTGAAATCAAGTTTTCTTTCTTCATACCTTATGCCTTGTTTTAACATTATAGTGTTGCAAACTTCTAACAAATTAAGTACACTGGTTTAAGAATTATGTTAATGAATATTGGCAATATCTGAAAAACTGTATTATTTAAGCATATTGTAATTATTAGAGCAAATAGAAATACTACAACTGTGCCACGTCAGTTCTTTAGTTACTCTGAACGAAAAAAAGTTATGTTGCTTTTTCCATCACCATAAATATCTTTCACCTCAGTGTCCCTTTGTGAAAAAACTCAATAAGTGAAAATGCTTTGAAGGCAGGTTTCCTAATCAGATTTTTATAAAGAGATATCATTCATTGCTCAACTTAACAGGGCAGTTGAATGCCAACTGGTAATTGAAGTCTGTCTGAAGGAAAATAAAATATCAATCACACTTGTCATTAAAAGAGAAGTGAGAAGGTATACAAATGAATGTGGGGGTTTTTTTTGACCCAAGGATTTTTTAACAGAAATACTGATTTATGCAACCATCAGGTTTGAATGCATGCAATACAACTTTCTCAGATTGAATTCCATTGATTTTCTATAACAATGTCAAGCATTCAATGCATCACAGAAGCTGTGAGACTGAAATAAATAATCCCTTATGAAGGAAAGTGATTCCTCCCTTCTTAAACCCATAAGTGAACATCTTGTTCTCCTTTTGCCTTGCTCTGTTGCAGCTGAAGCTGTAAGATGTTAGAACTTCTTAATTCCCTGTCTTCATTTTCATTTAGGATAACATGCTTTGTTTTTCTTATGACCTTCTTTATGCTCTTGCCTTCGGGACAAGTTGTTAAAATTGTTTGCCTTTATGTTTATGAAATGTGAATAGATGTAAAGAACAAAATAAATGCCAGAAAATTCAACTTTGAATATAGTTATATGTGATATTGACAGAATCTGAATAGCACAAAAATAACCTTGAAAGATGCTATTTCACATGGAAGATTTTTATTTGAAAGGTGCAACAGACTTGTAACACATACTGCACATGCAAGTTATTTGTAATGAGCTCTGCAGTGTTTCTGATCACACTGTCAGTCATAATCACATTTCTGATATTGTTAGTTCTGGTTATTTGAGTTTAATATTTATAGCTCAAGATAGTTATTTATAAATTTGAGTTTGATGAATCTTATACTTCACACCAAATTTATCACTTGCTTTATTTCTGATTTGTTAGTTATTTACTCTACTTTTTCAGGCATGTGATTTAAAGTTGGTAAATAATTTAAATTCCACTATGATACTCATTTCAAGCACCTTTAGATGTTGTTTGGAACTCCTACCTTGAACATAAAACCACACTATTGATTATGAGGAATGACATACAATTTTCAGATGAGTGTTTCCATACAAAAAGCTACTACTATGCCTGAAGCACTTCACTGACATACAGCTTGGTTTATCCCAAACACATTATGCATTACTTTCAGGTGACACTAAATAAAAACTCAACTGCTTTGCAAGTAAGAAATATAATGTAGACCACTGGATTACCTTCTCACTCTTATTCAGTAATAGACAAATCAGTTCTTAATTTTTTCTTGTTGTGGTTCCCTGTATCTCCAGGAGTTCCAATGACTATTCAGCAGTTTCCTCAACTCCAAGGAGGCCTTCTATTTTGACTGACAATAGTAGGTCAATACTGGTACTAATTTGTAATTATAATAGGTCTATATTTGTAACTAATTTTGGTACTGTAAATAAATATAAATAGAAATCTCTATTTGAAAGCAATGACCAGTGAAAATATAGTGTAAAAGGGACTGCTAACTTGATAACAATGTCTACTTGAGGTATCTTGATTCTGATATTTTAATTTGCTTTAATTTAAGAGACTCAATGTCTCTTTTTTTTTGTTACACCAAGGAAAGAATGACTGACATCTTCAGTGGGATATTTGAGCAGAGACACAGTTTTGATTCATATCCTACAACATTTGTTTCCATTTTTTTAAAGGAGGCCCATGACAACTATGTTCCTTGATAATAACAACTCGACAATTTGAACCCCGTCATTTTAACATTTTCCTCTGTCTTTTAGGGTGATTTAGAGCAGTAAAGGAAGGTGCTTACTAGACTGCAATATCTAATACAACTTAAACTAGTACATCAACAACCATGAGTTTCACTGAATATGGAAATCAGCTTTTCAGAAATTAGTTCTGCTCTCTCAGCATCCTCATAGTCAGTTTTAGGAAGTGTGGATTAGATGAGTGGAAGTGGGGTGGATTGAGAGCTGTCTGAACAGCAGACCCCAGAGCATCCTGATCAGTGGTACAGGATCCAGTTGGAGGCCTGTCCCTATTGGGATCCCGAGGATCGATACTGAGCTTGGTATTGTTTACTTTATTCATCAGTTTCTTGGATGAAGGGGCAGAGTGTGTCAGCAAGTTCACTAATGACACAAAGCTGGGAAGAGAAGCCAATATTTCACAGAGCTGTGAAGCCCTTTAGAAGGACTTGTTGGAGAGATGGTTCGAGAACTGTCTGAAATTCAACAAAGGCAAATGCAGCATCCTGTACCTGGAGAACAACCCACCAGTATGGGCTGACCTGCTGGAAAGCAGCTCTGTGGAGAATGTGGGGATGCTGGTGGACAGCAAACTGCCCATGAGCCGGAAGTGTTTCCTTGCAGCTAGAAGACCAACAGAATAGTGGAGTGCATTATGAAGAGCATTACCAACAGGTCAAGTAAGATTAGCAGGTCAAGTGAGATGATTCTGCCCCTCTACTCAGCCTTGGTGAGGCCACATCACGAGTGCTGTTCTTGGCTCCTCAGTACAGGACAGGTGCAGAGCTCCTGGAGCAGGTCCAGTGCAAGGCAACAAGGATGACTGGGGGACAGGAACATCTCTGTTATGAGAAAAGGCTGAGGAAACTGGGCCTGTTAAGCCTTTAGGAGAGATGACTGAGAGGGGACCTTGTCAATGTCTGTATCAGTATCTCAAAAGAGGGTGGCCAGAGGATGGAGCCAGGCTGTGCTCAGTGCTACCAAGGAAGGACAAGAGGTAATGGGCAGAAACTGATGCACAGGAGGTTCTACCTGAACATAAGGAAGAATTTTACTCTTCAGGTGACAGAGCATTGGAACAGAATGCTCAGAGAAGTTGTGGAGTCTCTGACTGTTGGATCAGATGATCTGCTATGATCTCTTCCAAAATGACCCCATTCTGTGATTCTGTAAGAAAAAAGCAGGAATGCAATATAGTAGTAGGTAGGGCCAACAGAAATTGGTAGAGATTTAGATGCAGTGATTCTTTCGAGACACGATTCTTTCTTTCAGAAATGTTATGATATCTCATTTTCATAATTATGTAATACCTAACTGAGCAATGAATTAGACTGCTATGTAGATTGTCATCTGGAATTGTATTTTGCCTTAGGACAGAGAAAGACATGGAATACCTCTCATTTGTATGCATATTTTACTTCTGTGTGTCTTTTTTCATGTGCTATAGGTAAGAAAAAATTGGTTGGCTCTGAAATCTTTTACTTGTATCTTATGTATATTATGTTTCTTTGTCCTTCATGGGAGAAAAGATTTTTTTGTCAGGACAACAGCTTCTGTTGATACAAACAGAGCACTTTGGGGATAATTTAGCAGATGTTAGTTGAAAATTACTAAGAATATTCAGCAGGGGAATAAGGTGGTGAAAAGTTATATTTAGTATTTAATTATTAAAATTGAACTTACTTCATCAAATACATGAAAGCGATCTGGATATCTTTATAACCTCACTACAATCTCCTTTCAGATAGTTGTAAAGAGTGATAAGGTCCCCCTTGAGCCTCTTCTCCAGATTAAACAGCCCCAGTTCCCTTAGCTGATTCTCATTAAACCTGTGCTCCAGACCATTCAGCAGCTTTGTCGCCCTCCTTTGGACAAACTCTGGCACCTCCATGTTGTTTTTTTTTTTAATGAAGGGCCCAAAACTGAGCATGGGACTTGAGGTGCAGCCTGTACCCAGGGACAATCACTGCCCTGTGATGCTGGTCACACTATTGCTGATACAGGCCAGGATGCTATTGACCTTCTTGGTTACCTGGGAAGACACTAGCCCATGTTCAGCCAGTTGTTGAGTGACACTCACAAGTCTTTTCCTACCAGACAGCTTTCCAGCTGCTCTTCCTCAAGTGTGTAGCATTGCATGGGGTTGCTGGGAAGAGCCCAGTCCTTGGCCTTGTTGAACCTCATACAATTGATTCAGCCTGTCTACATCTGTCCCTTCGGAGCCGTCCTACCCTCCACCACATCAACACTGCTACACAACCTGGTGGGAAGTGACTGAGGTTATATTTCATCCCCTTGTCCAGATCTTTGATAAAGATATTAAAGAGAAATGGCCCCAACATTTTGCTAGGGGAACCCCAGTAGTGACTGACCTAATTCTATGTGTAGCACCTTTTATCACCCCACATTTTGGTTTTATCACCCCACCCAGTCATCCAGACACTTTGTTACCTGTCAAAGAGTGCACCTGCCCAAGCCATGAGCAGCCATATACAGCATTGTATGGTTGCCACTAGACTGTTGGCTGAACCTGCTTCAGACCAGGTCCAGACCTCCTCTTATTGCACAGTTGCTGGTTTTGTCAGTGTTCTGCCTGTTTTGCTGTCACCCTCAGCTTCTGACTTGCATTGCCTTACAGAGTAACTCATTTCTGCTGCTCCCTGGCACATATCACCTCTTTCACTTTCAGATGTCCTCTTCTTCCTGCCAGATGGATAGGAGGATGCTTTGGCTTCATGTCCCCAGGTTCAGCCAGTAATGAGTCTGAGCGCATGTTCCTGATTCACAAACAAATACAGCTGGCCACACAGATAAAAACAGCAGTGGCATAAACGTGAACAGCACACCCACTTCTGTTCCACCTTTCCAGCTGATTTGGTTTAAATCTGCTTGTAGAATATGCACAAGTACAATGTGGTTCTTTTCACTAGCTTGGCCCAGAGCCTGGTCTTCTCCACTTCCTTGAATCTGAACCCATTGGTATCAGACCTGTGGCCTGCTTCTCAGGATAAGGTCACCCACACCCCTAACTATACTCAGTGGCTGCTCCAATTTGAACTACTCCAGTGGATTGTGTTCATATGAGCAGAGGACAGAGAGACACAGCTGGAAAAAAGGAACAGTGTCATAAGAAGAAAGGACAGATTTCAGTTATCAAGCAGAGGATTTTATTGAAGTGCATTGAACAGGTTACTTACAGTTAATGAGTTACTTTGGGCCCCTTTTATCTCTTCTAACTGCTTCCTTTAGAAAATCCTTTGCCCATTAGACAATAACACCTTTTAGTTTGCATGGTTTTCCAGGAAATTTATGTTGCTCTCTTATTTTTGTGAGCTCCCAACCTGGGAAGATGATATAATGATAGTCCTTTAGTAGTCAAAGAAGTAGCTGAGCCAGTATAGTCTTTCTTTCACTATGTTGACATGTTTCCTCCACCTGTCACTGCTTCTCTGATCCTTTCCATTGTTTTGTTCAACATGATTAACCTTTAGTGAGATAACTTAGGTAATGGAAGACATGAAATATAGGTCCTTATCAAGTATTCTATCTGGTAAATCCATACAACATTTTGTATCCTCCTTACAATAAAATTGGCAAATATTTAATTTGTATATTTATTTCATGCCTATATTTACATACATACTCAACACTGCAGTTTTCAAGTTCCAGAGCTGCTTTTGCTCCATACTAATCCTATGTCAGAGCAAGGTAACTCTAAATAAAGCACATGCCAGCTCTTGTTTCCCTACAAAGAAAACCCACTTGGATGTTCCTATGGCAGGTGTCCTAATATATACTAGGTGCCAATCTGCAAAGCAGGACACTGTAACAGATTATACAAACATGAAAAAGAATGTCTAGACAGAGCCTGGAGACCTTCTGCCTTTGGCACAAATCACAGTTGTTCTTCATCGGTTTGTATTCAGTCTGGGAAGTATAGAAACAGAAGCCACAAAGAGCTTTCTCATTTTCTCTGGTTTAATCAAGAAATCAAGTAAAACTTAGACTGAAGAACATAAATAAGCATTTAATAAAATAGACGTTTCCTGTGAGTGGCAGAATTAGCAAAATCTCTTTAAAAAAATCTGTTTTTCTTCAAAATGGCTTCAAAAAGTCATTTTTTTCCAATTCATTTTCATTCATGATATCACCTGCATAATTTGTGGGTTTACCCGTGTGCCCAACCTGAGCTCAGGACTGTTTGTATGTATTCTGGTGTTGTTTCAGTACTCTTATGCTGGCTGTCCAGTTCTACCAGCTATTCAAAGGAGGCATTAAAATTTGGATTATTCTTATGATCATTGATTTTTATCAAACTTGTTTTTGATACCCTAACATTTCTTTCATGTTTAGCATAATTCAGCTGAAAATTTATTGGGGTAGATGGATTTAAACAGATAAAAAGATAACTCATAAGTAAGTCTTCTTTTTTCAGAAGACCAGGCTGAAAACAGAAAGTTTGAGAATTCATCCTTATTATTCTTTGTCTATTTATAAATTTCAAAAATTATAACTATGAAAGATAGTAGAGAGCTAATTTTTTTTTATTTACTTCCCTTGAACACTGTATGTCAAAAGTAATTGCTCAGGAAGATGGAGGTAGTAGGAAATCCTACAGACCTTAGCCAGAGTGCTGGGTTTGGCTCTCTGGCTTCTTAGATAAGTGGGTAATAAACATATTTTGTCCTGGAAGCTTGTTCTAAGTTATTTTCAGTAAAAGAAAAAAACAAAAAAAAAACCAAAAAACCAAACAAAAAAACCCCAACCAAAAACAAAAAACAAAAAATAAACACCAAGCCATCACAAACCTGGTGTGTATTATCTGATGAGAAGCACTTTTTTTTTTTGATGGCAGAAAAGCCACTGTTTTCTCAGTCTTCTCTGTGCAGTGACACAACAATATACAGCCTCCTTTCTCCCTTTCTGTGAGGAGCCAATGAGTTTTGTTATGCCTCAGCAATGGCTGTCAGAGGGACATGGGGGAGGGATTGCACATATACCATGTCCAGGGGGCAGCCAGGAAAAGACAACAGAAAGCCTTGTCTCTGGGGGGACTTTACCTTGCCACCAATTCATGTCTCACATGGGACAGTCAGTTAGCAGGGGAACACCAAAGACACTGTATCCCACAGATACCCTCCAGTCAGATGGCAAAAGGTCTCCAGCAATGGACTGCACTGGGACATTGGGCTGGGCCGATGGTCTCCTGTCAGCAGGTGGACTTTGGGAGGAGCCAGGAGTGTACCAAGTAACCGCATGATGAGCCTCTTTGGGGGCTGTTCTGCCCTCTGCCTTTTGACTCTTTGGGGGCTTTTTGAACTTGCTTTTGGAGGCCCGCCTTTTGCTTCTCCTGTCCTCACTTCCTCCTGCTCACCCTCACAGCTGTCCTGCGTCCCTGCGTCCCGGACCAAGTCACCTGCGTCCAACCCTGCCCTCCTCTGAGCCTGCCCACTGCCCATCCTCACTGCCACTCTGTGCAGGCTCCTGTCCCTCCTGTGAGCACCCCTCACCTCGTGTCTGGTCCCTGTCACCATGGGGGCTGTGCACAGGCAGGCAGCATGCATACCCTGCCTCGTGGATATCGATCCACGAGGATATCGCACTCCCCGAGCTCCAATGGAAAAGCCCTCTTTTCCCTCTGTGTCCCGTCTCCCTCTCTCCCATTTTTCATCCTTTTGCTCTGTCTTCTCTACCCTTCTTTATTTGCTCTTTTTTTTTTTTTTTTTTTTTTTTTTGTATTTTTGTTATCAATACATGTTTCTCAGATACGTTTTCCTCATTTGCCTTAATTCTGTTCCCAATCATCCATTATTAAAAGAACTCCTTGCTGTTCCCCACATTGGAACGTGATACCTTCTTTACTGCTCTTTGTGAGAATAGTCTAGGGTTACTCTCATCAGCCTCTGGGCAGATGATCAGTTGATGCAAGAAGCATAGAGGACATCAAAAAGCTTTAGCATCTGGGGTGGGTGGAGTTTGTAGAAAGGAAATTAGACTGAAAACTGAAGCAATGCAAGCATTAGAAATTTAATATAAAGATATACATTAATCCTGAAAGGCACAGGAAAAAGCTGGTTTTGTGTGACCTCACTTCATAGACGGATCTCTTTTAACACAAGGAGCTAGCTAATGGCATAAATCCAGTAGGTTCTCATTATATAAGGAATAGTAACAAGTTATGATGTTTTCAAGGTTCATATGGGGTCAGGATGAATGCTTGAAGTTCCAAATGCATGTCTGCGACTGGAACTTTGCCCAAGATACCCAGAACGATTTACAGTGCAATATGGAGACATGGAAGGTTATCAGGAAATGCCATATGTGTGCAGACCATGAATAGACACAAAAAAACTTCCAGCTAGGGCATCCTCATTGGAATGACCCTCAGTAGCTGTGACCATTCAGTTCAGTTACAAACTGTGGAGTGCCTCAAAAAATTTAACAAAAAATAAACTTTTTACCTCTATTTTCCAAATAGACTGAAGTGAAACATAAACCAGCCAGTATCTTGAGCAAGTCAGGATTTTTCATTGCTTCTCTATTTTGCCAAAATTACTATGATTACTGGTACTTAGGACTCCTTTTTCAGTTTCAAATTAATCAGATTTTGTCCAAAAGAGTAATAGAGAGAAAAAAAAAAAAAAGAAAAAAAACCCACATAAAAAGCACTATCCAATATATGGTTTGACTAGTTACCTTTGCCAATACTGTATTACAGATCACTTTTTTTTATAGTTAGATAAGGAAATAATTATCATGGTTAAAAACAAAACAAAACAAAACAAAACAAAACAAAACAAAACAAAACAAAACAAAACAAAACAACCTTTAAACCACAGGACTGTAGGAAGAAAAAAAGATTTTTCACACTCATATGCAATCTTTATTCAAAAATACCTGGCTCATAGTCTCCAATTAGGTATACAGAGATCCATCAGAAAAAGTTATAATGACCAAATATGAACTTTTCTCTGTTTCTCTGCACTTGTATCTTCAATAGATTATTTGCTATATATAATAGCAAAGAAAGTAATTGTAGTATCATGAAAATAGGAAGAGGTTCGTGTAAAACTGCATAAGAAATGTAATTCTATATATTTAAACAATTAATTTCTTTACTACAAGAAGCAGCTTTAAAAATCAGTTAGGGCAATTATTTTTAATAACTGAAGAACAGGTTTCAGAAAAATTTAGGAACTGCCGAAGTATTTCAGGAGAATGCAGATGATTTATCCTTTACTTAGGTACTAAAGAAATAGATTTTAAAATAGATCCTTATTTATACAATGATGGCCAGCTATAGACTTTTTATGGAAGAGTACAAACACTTTCAAAATCCAACATTGTCTCATAATAAAGATACAGAAATGACACCTTAAAATGCTTAGTGTCACTAATACAATATAGCCAAGAGGGAAGAGTTACATGCCTTCAGGTCTTTCCTTCAAGAGTTATTTTAATCTTTATCCCAGAAAATAAATAAAAAAAAAAAAAAGAAAAATAAATCAAATAGGACTCTCAGCTCCTACACTGATGTGATCACTAGGCTACATAGTCAGAGTTCACTTTTCCTCCCTTGTCCATGGATCCAGTGTTCTAGTACAAGAAGAGGAAGCATTTTTAAATTCCTGAATTCCCATACTCTAACAATTGGAACATACACCACTATCATCACTAAAACTTATTTTTTGGACTCTTTACAAGGAGGAAAAAAATAGACAGTTACAAAGCAAAATTTTTGACATTTATGTTATGATGAGATGAATAGCACACAAAACTAAACAAAACTTTTCACTAACTATGAGTATTTTAGAGTAGTGGAGGTGAATTGCATCAGTTCAAGTTCCCATCATAACATGGAATGCAAAATGGTAAAACACTCTATTTTGTTCAAGTAGAAAGTAGACTTTCATACAGTTCCTGCAGTCAAGTCAGTGCAAAATACTGACCATGCTCTACTATCAGTATGTTCTAGGAATGATTGGTGGAGCCAGTGAAAAGAAGAAATTTGTAAGAATATCTGATTTGTTGGTCTCAATAGTACTTAATGATGAGCTAGGAGTCCTCTTGTTCAACAGAGTCCAAGACTAGTATGACTCTCAGTATGTCTAGAAGGGCATCTCCAGATAATGATTGCTGTGCTGACTACAATTAAATAGGCAAGATATTTTTAATTCTGCAGATAGATGACCAGGGATCTGCCTTTCATTGACTATCCTACTCTATTCTTCATTCTGCTGAGTTCATCTATCTCATCTCACAGCTTTAGGTTTCTATATTCATAAAAATAATTAACACTAGCTAGGAGCATCACAAATCCATTGCCAGCAGGCAAAGACACTCCTGTAACAATTTCTTTCCAGAGTAGAGTAATGAGGACTGATATCTAACAAAAAGACAAGGAAGGGATAAGGTGAAATTAGAAAACATCTCTTTATATTCATAAAAGTGCATACATAAAAAACCCATATGCAAGTGAGATATTCTCATTTCAAGTACTAATTGCTTTACAAGTGCACATATGTGCCTTGGCTTCCTTTCACCTTCACTCTGCTGGTAATACAGAGCAGCTGTGACCCTAAATTTAAGCTTGGATTATGACTGTTATCTCTTGACAAATTTGTTCACAATTCTTCAGACATTTTTGCTGATTCAATACCACTTAACACTGGCATATATCCAGATTTCTGCAGAAACTGCAGTTATGTTCAGCTTTTGAAATATCCTTATTTTGTACAAAGACAAATATGAGTATTAGAGAAAATCTCAGTATCATACAAAATGAAGTCAGAACTTGAATGAAAATGGTGAGGTCTGATCCTTCACTACTATACATCTAGAGTGGTTACAAAGATTTTATGACAATTTAAGCTAGAAACACACCAGGGCAAAACCACTGATTTAAATAGAGTAGAAAGCCTGATTATGCTTTTTTTTTTTTTTTTTTCTTTTGGTCTATAAATATGTCTTTGTATACGTGTGTGTGTGTGTGTTGAGGGAGGGGATTGTCCGCTTTTTTCTGCAGTGGTGTGGTCTCACTTCAAGTCCTGTCTGCAGTTTTGGGCACCACAATACAAGAAACTCATAAGAGCTGCAAGAAAGTGTCCAAAGGAGGGTAACAAAGATAGTGAAGTGCCTTGAGGGGAAGCCATATGAGGAGCAGCTGCAGTCCCTTAGTCTGTTCAGTCTGGAGAACAGACTGAGGGGAGACCTTACTGCAGTCTGCAAATTCCTTGTGAGAAGAAGAGGAGGGACAGACACTGATCTCTTCTCTCTGATGACCAGAGAGAAGTTATGTGGCCATGCAGATGTGTCAGGGGACATTTAGGTCAAATATTAGGGAAAAAGTTCTTCATCTAGAGGATGGTTGGGCACTGGAATAGGCTCCCCAGAGAAGTGGTGACAGTACCATGCCTGCCAGAGTTCAAGAAGCAGTTGGACAATGTTCTCAAGCAAAAGGTGGGATTCCTGGGGCTGTCCTGTGTAGGGCCATGAGCTGGACTCAGTAATCCTTATGAGTTTCTTCCAACTCAGAATATTCTATGACATATATATATGTAAAATTACTACAGTATGGATTCTGAAAGATTGAACTTGTTTTAAAGTGTTAGAAAACTGGAATGAAACATTTATTTACTCTCAGTTGCATTACCTATAATGCTGTATTTACAAAAACATTTTTCATGTCAGAAAAAGAAGGAAAATGAGTCAAGATTTTAGATTTCCGTATGGCTTTAGCAAACATTGACTAAAATATTTCATGTTGTTGAGGGTGTAGTTTTGGTATTTTTACCTTTAGAAGCAGAGAAAATCAATATGCAGAACACAAATTAAAAATGAAATAACGTTATTTTCTTTTAATTTTTCCACTAGCATCTTATGAGCTGTTAATGAAGCTGAGGTAATTTTAACAACACCAAAAAAAAACCTGTCCTCGCTTGTATCAGTACAAGTCAGATTTAATTATTGAGAAATATTCCTTGACAATGTCTGCATACACACATAAGATCAAACACAATTATGCCTTTCAGTTGTACTTCTAGTAATTTTAAAGTTTGTGGCTTTTTAAATCACTGGCTGTTGGTGCAATAAAATGAGATTCAATGACAACTTAGCAGCTCAGCAAGTGCGGTATGATATTTTCCTTGTTGCCGCAGGATACCTATGAACATTTGAAAATGTGTTTTGAAATGTGCCAAATAGTTTTATTTAATATGGACACTTCAGAAAAAGCAGAACTGATCAGCATGTGGGCATTATGGGCATTGCATTGCTTTGACACATTCTAGGAGCATGAGACTTGAAAGAGTTCTTTTATTAAATTTCTGATTAAATGTCTGAATGCTTGTGGAGAATGAAAAGTAGAATAGCCATAAATAATAGTAGAGCTAACTGAATATATTTAATTCCCAAAAATATTTGTGCATCTCTTCTCATCCAATGCTGCTCATAGTCATTTTTGTTAAAGACCTCAAATGCATTTCCTTGAGAAAAATATTTACAGAAATTCTGAGCAATGCACATCTTGTTTATAATGTTCTGTGTCAAGAGTGCACCCTGGACAGAAAAGGGGGCTAATTCGAACCTTTTAAAAGAATAAAATGTCTCCAGTATTCATTTTGTACTGAAAATGTGGAATGCACCATGTTATACACACTGTGTTTCAGGTTGCTTTGGGGGCTGATAGTAGGTACCGATAGGATATGACTATACCTGATTAATCCACTTTAATTCCCTAGAAGATGAACTGTAATAAAAACAGATAGGTGAAGATGATCACTCAGCCAGTCTTACCAAGTAAAAGGACAGTTTTGTGGTTTAACCCTAGGAAGAAGCATGGTCTCACAGAGCCCCTTGCTCCCTCCTCCACTATGGGATGAGGAAAAAATCAGTAAGGTAAAAATGAGAAAACTCAGGGGCTGAGATAAAGACAGATTAAAAGCTAAAGTGAAAGTTCTGCACACAAGCGAAACAAAACAAGAAATTAATTTGCCATGTCCCATTGGCAGGTAAGTATTCAGCCATTCCCATTCCCAAGCAAGCAGGTCTCCATCAGGCATAATGGTGACTTGTTAAGACGAATGACATCCCTCCAAACATCCCTCCTCTTCCTTCTCCTTCTTCCCCCAGCTTTATATGCTGAGTGCATTGCCATATGGTATGGAATATCTTGCTGGTCTGTTGGGGTCAGCTGTCCTGGCCTTAACGCCATGTAAGCACTGCTCAGCAAAAGCTAAAATATTGGTATGCTGTCAACACCATGCTCATTACTAACACAAAATACAGCATCATAGGGGCTTCTGTGATGAAAACTAAATGTATTACAGCCAGAACCAGCACAAAGAGTGACAGAAGTCCTGAATCTGAGTGGTTTGACACAAAGGACAAATGTTTTTAGCCACTGAGAGAAACAAGCAAAACTAGACGCATTTAACAAGCACTCATTCTCAGAGGGAATGATGACCAGACAAGTACAAACTCCTGGCAAAGATACTGATGAGATATTTGAAAATTTTGAATTTACAAATCTTGCCTTTTGTGATAATAGACCAGCAGGTAAAAATTATCTCTTTTTCATTGCTTTGAAATGTTTTCTCACTTTGACCTTTATGACTACATCAACAACAGGATTGAAGAACCTTGTGAAAAATTTCGGGTGTGACTTAGAGATCTGAAATCTAGACTATGGATTCCAAAAATAGTTGCTTATTTGTAATTAATTTTATAGATTTTGAATGATCCAGACATAGTTTTTTAAAGTTAAAAGTACCCTGTATCCTAATTTTCCACTTCTGTGGCTACCTGCAGCATGACTTCTTTTTTAGAAAGTGTGCTGTGTTCTGTAAGATTGCCTTAACTTGTCCAATTTGCTGCTTTACACTACATCTAGTACCTGCATTGAGAATAAATGGAATAAAGATACACATGGACCAAGTTACTTGCAAAATGTAATGCCACTAATCATTTTACATGTAAAGCAAACTGGTTAAAAAATTGAATTCAGAGTTAAATCACTACCCTGCAATGCAGGAGAAAACAGAGGTATCCAGATGGCAATTTTCTGCCCTTTAGTTAAATTTAAGCTGGCAGATTCTCCTTGTAATGGTCTTCAAAGGACTTTGTTGTCTTCTTGAGCATAAATACTTACATTATGGAGATAGTAATTTTTCAAAGTCTGATTTTATCAGTCTCACTTAATTTTGGTATACTGGGTCTTATTCCAAATCTCATATTTCAAAGGACAATTATGAAGACTGAGAGTAAAATTTATTCTGAAGTCATGTTGTGTCAGCCCCTCTTGCTGAAGTAGCTTCCCTTACCATGGCATCAGTAAAAAGGTTATTTAGGACAAAGAATGAGAGACACAGTCTCACTCAGAAGATGTTTCTCTAGTTTAATGTGCTAAGGACTTTCATCTGTGAAGGAAAAGCAACAGTTTTTATTCCTTCACAAAAAATGTTTGATGCTTATAATATCATATTGTCTTACATTTAAGTTTATAAATGATATTTGGAAAAAAGGCCAGAAACTCCCCTTTTTGAAGACCTTCCTTATCTAATTTCACGATGAAGTTACATTTAATAGGACACACATGAGCTCTATTTGACCATAATTATGCAACCTGTTATTCATCTAATAAATTGTGATCATCAGCAAATTTCTGATATGACAGAAAATAAGAGGTTCCTTTCTTGAAGGGTCCTTCTTGCTGCAGTGCAAATGCTTATGTAGGTGATTGCTTGCACATTTTTCTTTGTAACAGTGTGTAATACTCTTGATGTGCTAATTTATTCCCTAATGTTCTACTGATTTAATTTATTAAATTTGCAAAATGTATGAGCTTCCCAATCTATAGCCTTGTAATCCCCAATGCCAAATCACATAAGATACTATTTTTCCTCTACCATACTAAAATGTCATCTTAATTTTCCAATTATGAATTTATTTTTCCTGGAATTGTTTGTGTAATAAATTGAAAGAAGACAAATAAAACGTTTATCATTTATACAGTGGCTCCTTTTATGTATTTCTGTGGTAACTTGTCATGGTTAAAACTAAGCTGGCAACTAAGTTCCACACAGCCATTCACTCACTAGCCCCTCACCAGTGGAGTAGGGGAGAGAACTGGAAGAACAAAAAAAATGGAAAATTCATAACTCGAGACAGACAGTTTAACAGCTAAAGCAAAAGTCATGTGCACAAGCAAAGCAACAAGCAATTAGCTTACCTCTTCCCATGTCCCATAGGCAAGTAGGTGTTCAATCATCTCCAGGAAAGTATGGCTCTAATAAGTGTAACTGTGATTTGGGAATTAAAAATGGAACATGTGCATCCCCTTCCTCCATCTTTGCCCAGCTTTAGGTGTTTAGCATGATATGGTATTTTCATTCCATATGGCATGGAATGTTCCTTTAGTTATCTGGAGACAGCCCCCTCCCAGCTTCCCCTGCACCCCCAGCCTCCTGGCACTCAGGGACCTGTGGGGTGGATAAGCGAGCCCCAACAATAATTTGAGAAGAGGCCATGCACACGGTGGCATCTCCCTGGATTACCCCAGCCTCCAACACTGGGACGCATGGTGTCCTCCTGAGCCAGCGAGGCTTTCTCAGTGGGTTTCCTGCTGGCACCAGGCCCTGCTGTGTAATATTCCCCACTGTCCTGACAGCTTCTACCCCACAGCGGGACTCACCGGGCCACGTACAGCCACAGCATCTCCTCAGGACCCTGGTTTAGGGTCAAATCCCAGCCTCCCAGTACAGCAGTGAGGGCTGGGAGAACAGAACAAGGGGGTGAGGTTTAGTTACCTTAAGAACTAGTGCAGAGGTTCCAGGCTTCAGGCACAGCCTTTGACTGCCAGCAGCAACTGCTGTGGCAACTGCCAACACCACGGAGAGCCTTCCAGAACCTTCCAGACACTCCAGGTTCAGCAGCTGCTGTGCGCGACACTGGCTGCTCTTGGCTGCACTGGCCACTGCTGCCTGCAGGCTGTGGAATGTGTCCATATGGCCACACTGCCCTTCCAGCCTGTCCAGCTGTGCCCATGCCCACCTCCTCAGAAGGGCAGGGCCCTTGGCACAATGCAGCTTCCGTCCCTCTGCACACTGCTCCCTGAAAAAATCAGAGTTGATGATCCTTCCAACTCTGTCACCATGGGACAAACCCTCATGTCCCTCTACCTCTCTGTACATTTGGTCTCTGCAGGGCTGCAGCAGCTGGGACCCAGAGACCAGGAAAGGCAGCTCTTCCTGCAGCTCACTGGACTCACATCCCTCTTGTCCCGTGGGAGCACCATAGGCCTCACCTGAGCCCTCCGCATTGCAGAGCCCAGCCACAGTTCCCCCAAGACCAAGGAACATTATCACCCCTTGAAATATCCTCACCCTCCAGGCAGGCCCTCAGTGGCTCTGTTTCCTGAGCGCAGTTTCCCTTGCATTGCCAAGCAGTGCTCAGGAGCCAGGACAGAAACAGAGCCAAACCCCCTGTGGATTGTAGCCAAGGTGAGTAATGAAGCCTCCAGCCTGGACACACCTGCCCTGGCCCTGACCATCCCGGAATCCCGTGCACCTTGACCAGCCCAGCCCAGTCTTGGGAGAGCTGGGCTGGGCTGGATCCTGGGATCCCATCCCATCCCATCCCATGCCATTTCCATGTAGGTGCATTTTGCAGCCTCAGCAGTCGAGTCTGAGGCAAAGTTTGGCAAGGGAAACCATTTTGAAACTTGTGACTCTATGGGAGTAACCCTTTGAACACTCACATTTTCCTATTCTTGCCCTTCCCCTTTTCCTCAGACTCTGCATAGATAATTTTTGGGTAGAGTTTGATTTTGTATTGATTGATGTCAGATTTTTGTTTCCTTTTCCTCTGCATGCATTTACCATCTAGGCAGCACTGGAGTGAACCTTGCCAAAGAACTTTGTCGCACAAATATTAACCCTGCTTTTGCTGATACCTTTTACTGGTGACTCCTTACACAACCTAAACCACTCTTTTGTGACACACAGACATCAACATGATGCACATCACCAGCTGCTTTGTACCTCCATGTTGCGTGTCTCTGGCTTTGTTTCACTCAACACAGTAAAAGAGGCTCCTCTTACCCAAATGTTTCTGTGCTTCCATAAAGCCCTGACTAAAGCATTTCTGATTAAATCAGCTGCTTACTCAAACATTTTCAGGCACTGTTCCCAGCAGCGTAGAGCCACAGAGAGCACTGGTGACTCTTACAGAGTCACAGAAGAGTTAGGGTTAGAAGGGACCTATGCAGATCCCCCAGTCCAAGCCCCTTGCCAAGGCAGGGCTACCTAGAGCAGGAGGACACAGAAATGTGTCCAGATGGGTTTTAAATGTCTCTGGAGAGGAAGATCCCACAAGCTCCCTGGGCAGTCTAGCCTGTTCCAGCGCTGTGCCACCCTCACACCCCCTCACACCCTCGGCGTGTTGTGGAGTTGCCCCCATGGCGATGCCTGGCCATCTCTCTGGGGAAGGCCCCTGTGCCTGACTGTTTGTCATAGCCCCTCCATTCAAGGGACTCCTGGCCCAGGGTCTGGCAGCTGAGGAGAAATGGCTGGGTCTTGGAAGAGCAGCACCCATGGCCTTGCAGTGCACTGCACCTCACCTAGCCATAATCACCTGCCACTCCAAGTTTTAGATACTTACCACCCTTACTGAATTTCTTCAGTGAGAAGTAGGTTACACTCAACATGAAACATGAATTTCCAGGGATTATTCACTGTCTGCCACCACCTGCAAGGGATTTTTACGTTTAGTTGGAGGACATGTTTCAGACCTGCCATGTGTGGGGAACTCTGGCTTTGTGAAAACCTGTGGTTCTCTACCTCAAAATCTTCTTCAGCTGTCAGAAGGGTTTTGTCATCCAGTAAAGTAATCTCAGTGTATTACTGAAACTCAGATTGAATCAGGTCAGTGGAAGTCATCAGATTTTCTTCAGGTTTTCCTATAATTAGTTCTGCAAGAAAATTATTCATCCTTACAGGTAAAGTGTGCAAAATACCTATGTTTCTTGCTTCAATTCTTTCTACTGTGAATATTATGGAAAGAGAAAAACCATCTAATTATATAGAGATGACCCATGTATTTTCTTTCTTCTTTTCAGGAAGATATCTATGAATATATTACTGAGACATCTTTGCATATTCACTGTTTCTAAAGATTTCACTGCTGAACATTTGTAGATAAAGAAGACTTAAGGTTATCTATTTGAAATTTTTTAACTATTTTATAGCTATTTTTATAGCTATTAATAATAGGTGTTGCAGGAAAACTGGAAGACTTAATAATAAGACAATAAAATAAGAAGTTTGCAGCATTTCCCTCAACTTTAGATACTGAAATCAATAGATATATTAGTGACTTTAGGCTCTTCTTGCTGTCCATGGAGATTAATAGGCTTCTTCAGGATGTGATCTATTTCTTATTGAAAGGTTTACAATTATATAAACAGGCTTTGAAAATAACGTATTTCTCTCTACTGACTGTGAAGCAATACTGGGATAAGTAGTTTAGATACGGATGTTAACATGGCAGATATCCACAGTTAATCAGTTAAATATCAGTTACAAAAAAAGAAAGTTCTTGCCCCGATGAATTTGCTATCTAAATAAGAAAGGGGGAAATGGAAACTTAGAGACATTAAATAGCTTGCACAAAATCAGAATGTAAGGTATCTCCTTAGTCCAATAAAAAGGTTTTAAGCATAAGGCTCTATCTGCTTCAATTTTCCGTATGCAGTTGTTCTTTCAAAGCTTCTTTGGCATCCTGAAAAAGTTCTCATACTATATTGTTATGTTGATGACAGTTTTTTCTGTTTATTTTGTACCTTATTTCCATTGTACTAAAAATGCTGTTTGATTCCCTTCCACATAGAAACCTCATAAAAAATTGAAAGGCTTCAATAATTTTAAATCATTTTACACTGCATATAGAGATTTAAATTTCAGTGCTATTTTTTTTATTAGTGCTTTAATTTGGAAGGTACTAGGCTTCTACAAGATTTAAAATTATTGGAGCATTTCAAATTTTTATAAGCTTTCCAGTAAAGATGTGACTAGGGTTGTGGGCTTATAAAGTGTAGGACAATTTAAATTTAATCTAAATTATTTAGGTGCTTCAGACTTCAGGGAGATTTTCAGTCTCTCAAACTGGGATCCATGTTCAGAGACTAGAACAATCTTCTAATGTAAAGTGCTTTCATAATTTTAAAGACCTGCAGGCAGCTTTCTGAAAAGGCCTTTTTTTTTTCAGTTTGTTAATTTAAATTATTTGTTTTTGTCTGCAGTGTATGGAAAGGAAAAAAAAAAATGTGCAATAAGAACATAAAAGGAAGTCTGTCCTTTACGAAATTTTGGATAAAAATGAGCTTTCTTGATAGATAGATGATGAGGTAATGGGAAGAACGCCATTTATTAATGTACATTTTGAAATTTGCTGTAAGATGTAACACATTCTGTAGTTTCACCTGTGCCCCTCAATATTAGGTGTACTCACTATCTTAAAATATCAAAGATA
Organism: Cisticola juncidis; assembly: GCA_013400215.1. Lineage (NCBI taxonomy): Eukaryota > Metazoa > Chordata > Aves > Passeriformes > Cisticolidae > Cisticola > Cisticola juncidis. The sequence goes on from VXBR01006741.1 coordinate 85,791, forward strand.
TACAAATTCCAGTTTTCACTCTTTTCAAGACTTAGTTTCACCCGGAGAGGAACCAAAATGATTCTAATTGTATTTGTTTAACTTTTGTCTAATGTGAAGATGTTAGCTTCCTAAAAAAAAAAAAAAAAAAAAAAAAAAAAAAAAAGTCATGTGCCATTTCTATAGCCATCTTTGCCCTACAGTCAACAAAATATTATAGCATTGAAAACATATAGATTCTGACTCTGATTCATACAATCTTTTGAAGCAAAATTTCAAAGACAATTGTTGTGTGCCTGGGGAAGAATTCTGCTAGTACCATCAATTATTTTAGAATTTAATGTCTCTATACATGTAACATGTGAACATAACTAATTGATCTTGTCTTTTCCATCACTGTGACAGTTATTTTCTGTTACTGGAACATCATTTGCAATTCAGATTACTTAGTTAAAAAAATCTCATTTATTTTTCATGGCACTAGAAAACTTCTAAAGGCATAAAGCAATAGTAAAGTGTCCTGGTTGCAGAGAGAAGAGAGGAGCTTGGCAAGGTGTGGTTGCCTCAGCTGTTATTCTGTATCACTCAAATCATCACTGGGAGGTGTGATTTCAGGATGAAAACGAGTGTGCTCCTCTCTCTCTCTCTCTCTCTCTCTCTCTCTCTCTCTCTCTCTCTCTCTCTCTGTCTCTCTCTCTGTCTCTCTCTCTCTCCCTCTTTCTCTGTCTCTCTCCAGCAGAAGGAGAGTCAGGGTCAACCAGTGTGCACCCCAGTTCCTCTGCTGTACTGCCAGTCCCCTTCCCTTTCTCTCTGGCATGCAGCTATGGGATGTGGTGCTGAAATGATACCATCAAAAATGTAAATCAGTAATAATGCAGACCCAGCAGTTCTGGCCTGGAGGTTTCCATGGGGAAAGAACTGGCAAGGGCAGTGCCAGCCCAGCCAAGCCTACCAAGCCAAGCCTGATCAAGTCAAAGTAAGGCAGCAGAACAGTGGGAAAGTGGCTGTGACCTAGGAACAACCCCCAGAGCAATGAAGCGGTAGCACAAGCACTTGTGCTGAACTGAGCCACAGTGGAGCAGCAGTGCAACCCAGCCTTTGGGGGTTTCTTTGTCACTGTTTGTCATTTTTTTGAGCTTGTGGCAGGGATGGGGACACACACATTAAGTGCAGGAGCTCTCCTGCCATCTTGCCTTTGTTCCCAGTGGCCATTTGGTATGGTGCATAGGAACGGTTGCTAGATTGCCATTGTATGGGGAAGTTACATGGGCCCGACCGATGTGGGGCATCCACCATCTTTTGGTCCTCATTAGTGGTGAACACTTTTTTGTAGGTAAAAAACTTCCTCTTTTTGTACACCTTTGCTATTAATATTGCTGTTATTATGTTTATCTTATTCTATAGCTTTGTCCTTTCAGTAAATGGAAGAGTGGAAGGGGGAGTGGCTTATCTAGACTTTAATTTCCAGCTAGTTTTAAAACCAACACATAAAGTTAACACTGAAAGGTGTTAGAATCACTCATTTTGGAGAAAAGAGCTTTCAGATTCAGTTTAAGCAAAAGTTATATGAAATCTTTTGTGCATATGTTAGTCAAGGTGCATCAAGAGCTGCCAGGGAGTAGTCAATTGTGACAGTAAAGCAGGCACTAGAAGCTCTTGAACTAGATCAAGCGGGTGGCAAAATGCCATCTTTAATCTCCTGGTTTCATGATGAATGATCAGATCCAACCAGCTAGTGGACAGTCAGGTTATTTTTATCACCCTAATCCAGAGAGAGCTTTAATCATATATTATTTGAGTCACTAAAGGATCAGCAGATCAAAAATTATTCTTTTGAGGTGAAATAATTGTTAAAGCCAATTCTGTCCCTTTCATAAAAGAGCAGTGGCCTTTTTAGATAGAAGAATCTTACTGTATAATCCCTGGTAAGGCCCATTTACCACCCACCTGGCTCAAATGTATGCAGCATACACAGAAAATACTACACTAAAGAAGATGCTGACCATGTAGAGTGGAAATTGATTATTACTAACAGGCATTTAAATTCCAATCCCTCTCCATTAATAATACAAATGGAAAAAGAAAGTAACAAAATATATTGACTTATGAAGGAGTGTGGTTGGTTCTCCTTTTTGCCAAATTGAGGACCAGATCCACTGATTCACTGTAAGTATTTTGGTTGCTTTTCTGTACAAAGTAGTCTTGAATTTGGTTTAATGACAAACACTAAACTGAGTTTACAGCTGTGTTCTGTTCTTAGAGTAGTATAAACCATCTGGAGAATACTACTAAATGTCACCCACAGAATCAAGTCCACATTCTCAGCTGACTTAATTTTGGTTTTTTCTAGTAATGCCAGTTTATACCATTGTCAATTTGTATAAGAATCTTCATTAAGCCACTTTGCTTAAATAAAAGTTTTTGCTTAAATGAAGATATGATGACAAACTGCAATAATTATTCAGTTCTAATTGTTGTTTGAAATATGCAACAAAAGTACTAATTAAATAACAAATCATCCCAAAAAAAAGTCTGTATAATAAGGAACAATCCTTGTCTCAGGGTTCCTGCACTGAGTAGATCTGATAGACCATTAATAATATTATAGAACTACAGAATAACAGAATATCCCGAGTTGGATATCTGTGGCAATAGTGAACTAAAGGGGTTTTATTTAGGACTAAGAATGTGTCTATGGGGAAGGTCTACCATTCTTGTATCCTAATGAAAGAAAGGAAAAGTTGAAAAAGAGAAGTTTAAAATAACATACAGAAAAGATAAGACAGAAGTCAAGAATAATTGTTGTGGTAATGTATCCATGCTTACAAAACCAAATGAAGTTTATGCTACATGTTCACCTTAGAGACAGAATAAAGATATTTTCAAGATTCTAAAATTATAACTGAAGTCATAATAATCTGAAAAAAATACACCAAATTAATAAAACCCACAAAGTCTGTGTTCCCAGGCATGTTTTCTGTTCACAGAAAGGAAATGAGGAATATGAGGTAAGAGAAAATCTTGTTTCATCACCCTATCATTGCTATTGCCAAAGGGTGCTCTTTGATATAATGTTTTTCCTATTAATAGATTTTTTTACATTTTCCATCTTTGGCTTTTCCATGTTAGCCAGAAGACAAAGTTTCCAACCATCCTAGCTGTGCTAAGTATTGATAAAAAGGTACCTATTACGTATATATATATGTAAAAAAAAAGTTTGTATGTGCATAAGAGATTCCTAATTCCTACATTTATAAATACATCCCTTATAGTTTGAAGATTTGGTAGATATTTTTAAGTCAGATTTCCGAATTATTTTTTTCTTCCTTGATATTCATAATCATAGTTACTGTTTTATTTGTACCTGTAGCTTTGTGGTTTTTTGTTTTGTTTTGTTTTCTGTTTTGTTTTTTTGGGGTTTTTTTGGGGTTTTTGTTTGTTTGGTTGTTTTTTTTTTTGTTTTGTTTTGTTTTGTTTTGTTTTGTTTTGTTGGGTTTTGTTGTTTTTTTTTTTTTGTTTTGTTTCGGTTTGGTTTGGTTTGGTTTGGTTTTTTTAGGTAGAAACCTCTGATTGTATTTGTGAGAAGAAATTTCATTTTGACTAAAGAGAATTGTAGTCAACAAATTATTTAGTTTATAAACCTTCCAGTGAACAGATTTTTCTCGTTATCTAGCAGATTGTTTGGTGATTGATTGGTTCTCAGTTTTCGTTTAGATGAATACTTCAGAAGAATATGGGGATTTTTAGGGGAAAAAAAAAAAAAAAACCATAAAAAAGCCAAATAAGAAATATAAAGATGCATTTGCTTGATTTTGCACAAAAGCTGAAATCAGCAACCATTTTCGCCTTTTTTTTTTTTTACTTTAAAAATAAACCCTAAAAATTTCCACTGCAGCAAGGAAAGTAAATAATGGGGAAATATTTCTAAGCTGTTTTTATTATACAACTTTGTATTGCTATGTAAAATGTTCTTCCTTAAGTCTAATTATCTATCACTCAATCAAGCAAAACAGCAAATGCAATCAAAGTTCATTGAAATAACCAAAAATTCCAATCAATAAACTCAGGGTGGTAAGTACAGCACCTGTAAAATCTTGTAATACGCACTGTAAAAAGGCTTGTTTGTTAGAGAGCCACTCGTCTACACATTTTAAATTCTTTATACACAATAATTCATCTTTGCTGATAAAATTTGGGTTTTTTCCCCTGAATTTCCAGTAATATTATGAATACTAAAATGTAACAAAGTGAGAGCAGATTTTCTAAGAGGTAAAGTTATGCTGCAGAGACTATGATAAGATCTGATTTTTTTCCTTATAGATCTTCTTGTATGAACTATTAGCTAAGCAATCTATGTTTTGATTTTCCTTTATTTGCACTGCCTTTTTGTTCATGAAGTATTTTGCTCTTGCACTGCTAAGTTTTTCCCTTATAGCACTTTTTTGTTTTTAATAGTGAATGTTTTCAATTTATTAAAATTTGAAAAATCTGCTTTTCTGTCCTTTATACTCTGATTTAAATTTCTAGTGCAATATCTGCTCTACTACCGGCCCTCTGTAAAATACTGAGGACAGTCACAATCTTAGTTTCCCATTTGGTTGTTCAATATGAGATTCAAATTACTATAGGCTCCTGGGCTACAATTCTATCTTAGACAATCTACCCAGCTGTTTGTCTCCCTGCAATCTGCTTGACTTGGTGGGACATCTTCAGCAGGTAACTGTAAAACTGTAGTCTATGTGACCTCCAATAAAGAAATCATCCCTCTACAACAGCACATATACTATTCTGTTGTATCTATGATTCCTATGGCTCTTAGTCCCAGTATGACAAATTTAGAAGTTACTTGTTCCAAATATTCGGTATCCCCAAAATTTGTTTGACTGATGTGGCATCTGATGCTCAAAAATTATAGAAAGTAACATTTTTTTTTTTTCTATAAAAACAATAGTTTCCTGGAAGATTGTATGGTCTTCAATAAAGAGTATCAAGAGCATTCCTGGGCACTCTATTGCTTACATACACATATTGCTAAATGCCTTAAATAGTTTTAATTATTTATTAGCATGATTTTGTTTTTCAGTCTCCAGCCATTTCCCAAACAATTTATATTAAGTTCTTGAGAGATAGGGTGGGTCACAGACCATTTCCAATACACAAATTAGGGAAGTCCATACTTTCTCTGGAGTGTAAAAAATTTAATAGTATGTGTTGCGGTGTGTATTTAGAGGGGGATCCCGGGGAGGATTCCCCGGGACCCCCCCGGGGGGTCTTAGAAGCGTGGTTGTCCGTGTGCTGGCAGGCAAGGGGATTCAGACACCGATAGGATGCCGAGGTGAGGGTTNTATGGATACTAGCTGTTTGGAGTTAGTTGATGTGACTCAGAGAAAGGGCCCTGGTGCTTTTAATATATTCATTTAATTCTTTAAGATGTGGTTTTCAATTTATGTGTTACAGAGAATTATGCATAAATCTTCTCTAGTAAACTGAAAGACTTAATTTCCTGGGAAAACTATTTTTAGTCAGGATTATTGCTCAACAATTTGCCCGACCATTAGTTTCACCCTTCATAAATGCTATGTTTAGTGCTTTCCAGGGGAGAAAAGCATTTACTAACACCCAAGAGGCATCAGTGTTTCTGATATGCTTTATCAGGTGCCTACTCTCTGAGAGAAGCTAGTACTGTGATTATCTGGCAAGTTCACGGATTACAGAAAATCCCTTGGAGGAAGTTGTGTGCCTGACTGTAGCCTCAGGAGAAAGGAAGGGCATAAGAATAAACCTCTCCTCTGACCAGCATCTACTTCACAGAAGGCAAGCCTGAGGATAGTACTTGTTTTTGGGGGGAGTGGGTCCTAGATGAAAGAACAAAACCAAAATAAGACACACTCTATCTAGTCAACTTTTCAGCTGCACTGAATAGAAGAAGGTCTTTGGATCAGAGCTAAAATAAAGACAGTCAGGCACATTCAATTTCCCCCTCCCTCACCTCCCCTACAGTTTTGTCTTTGAACATAATCACCCCATTAAGATTTGAAAAGCAGTACATGTTAAGAAGACTTCATGCATGTAATGGTGTTGGTCTAATATCAAAAATGGTTTCAAAACTAGTAGTCTTAAGCAGTAGTATTGCCCACTTCTGTAGGGTCCAGAATCCTTGCAATGCCATATATGCTAATATTATTGTTGTTGACAATATTCATATTGATATGCATATATTACTAATAATATCAATATCAATATCAAAATTATTTTGGTCTGGAAATCATTATTATTTAAATGAGTTTAAATCATGTAATTCTAAGTTTATTATTTCTCTTTGCTGCCCTCCAGACAAATTGTTAGAAACATTGGTATGGATGAGATTAGATTTCATTCTAATGAAATGTTTGGTGTTAGTGGGTTCTGCTGCACAGATATATGGGGAGGACACAGAATATGAAGAAGAGCTAAGCAGGAAAAGGAGCATTGGGACCATGGGTGCTGGAAACTCCATCAGCTCGTGCAGATCAGCTACAGAAGTTTCTCACTGACTAGTTCCAGTGACTTAGTGTGAAAAGTCCTGGGAAGCTTCTCTCATGCTCACTCCCCTGGGGAAATTTGCTTAACTCCTCAACTGATGTGAATTTGAGTGTAATTTTCTTTCTTGAAATTCAGTACTCCTGTACCACTGTGGTAAGTAAACTCATTAATTATTCCTCTAGATTCTACTAGTTCATTGTGACTGTTCCACATTTCACTATCTTTCTCAATTTTTCAATCAATTTCTCTCTGTTTGCAAGTAGGTCAAGGATGGCTTCTCCTCCAGTTGGTACATGGTTGGCTGTCTTCATTTACTAGGAGATAATTCCTCTGTAAATGGTGTTTTGTGATTCTGAGTACCTTGAGATTTTGTCCAGGAAAATTTCATTCTTGCAAGTCTCTAGTCATATACCATCTGTCATTTCTTCTTTGTTTTTAATTCCTTGCAACTTTACCTAAAAATGGAAACATTACATTTGTTAACAAGGATTTGTGGAGTTCTCTTATATGTAGGCCTGCAGGTTTTAAATGGCTTAAAGGAATTAATTTTTTTTTTCTTTTAATATGGAGTCAATTATATCTACCTAATAAATGTAGGGTTATTTAAAATCCTAATAGGAATTCTGATTCCAAATAACTTTTCCTTTATGCACACAATTGTCTCTATATATTGGAATTCTAGTTGCAAGAATAATTTTTCATAGGCACACTTTCAGTGAAGCACATTGTTATTTTAACACCATCATTTAATACTATTTTTGTGTCTTCCTGTTATCTTCTCTGTTCTGTTTTTGCAATTATTGAAGTATGTAGTTTGTTATTTACTCATTCTTCCCCTAGATTTTTTTCACCCTGTGCTGTGTATAGATTCAATGTTTTATTAGCAACAGTTTGGATTTCCAGTGTGTACCAGATGGAGTTAAAAGGAAGATATTTTTCCCTCTTCTAATTGCTAACAGTAGTTTAACAATTTTGTGAAGAAATGTACCAATTCTGAACTTAGGTTAAGTAGTCATATGTCAAAATATGGTAAGTCTCAGCTCAACTACTGCAACATGCAAGACTTGCAGCTGTTATCATTAATAATACAGAACATGGAGACAATTGTAATATCTGTTGAAATCCTGAGTACCACAGAAATTATGATCAGCAAATCTTTGACATGATTATTTCATCAGTCTATAGTTTTTGAATACTAATAAGATGTACTTTTGACACAGGCATCATGTCTGAACCAAAAAGCCATTACTGAAATTATAATATAAATAAAATGTGGAATGAAAGGCTAATAATGAGTGTGCCAGATGTTATATTACGAATGCTTAGAATATTTATGGACTGTTCCAGTCAGATGGTGGATGCTCTGGACACATGGAACATTTGAGAAATACAACATCGGAACTTACTGAATAATACAGTATGATGCAGCTGGTTTTTAGGGGATGGTAGTTTTTGCATTCCTGACTAAGCACTGGAAAGAAAATTGGAATTTCAGTCATGTGGCAAAGGGGTCTTGGTGCAAATTCTGCTACTAGTTAAATATCATTCATCTTTTCACTGATGACTGGAAAATTGTACTATGTTCATCTGATTTAAAAACAGAGAAAGACAGGAAGAAAACAATCAACAGAGACAGCTAAGCGCTTTCAAGCACTTATTACCTGAATTATGGAATTAATATGTCAATATCCTGCATGTTAAGTCATATTTTTAAATGTGTGCAAAACTCATTTAATTCTTGACTGTGTGCCTTTTTTTGCTTTTGGTTTGCCCCAAATGATGTCTGTGTTATTTGCAAAGTTGTTTTGTCACCGATTAAGTCTGAGAAGCAGATAATATATCTGTGTGTTATAACAAATAGTAGGCTATAGGAAATGGGAAGTACAGTTGTAAGAGGCCTGAAGTTTTGTGTCTACATTAAAAGCATTCATTGCATCAAGAAAAATTATGGCCAAAATCTGTGGTTCAACTGTAGGTACTCCAATGAGATCATGTGAAAATGAGAGGGACAAGTAACTTTGACATTTATCTATACTTCATTCTTTTTCCTCAAATCCTGAAACTCATTAATCTAAACTGAACACTATTGGCCCCTTTTAAGTGTTGCACTGCTCCTTGCTGAACTTTATGAAGTTCCTATCAGCCCATTTCTCCAGCCTATCGGGATCCCTTTGGATGGTTAAATGGCCATCTGTGACTCCTCCCAGTTTGGTGTCATTAGCAAAATTGCCAAGGGTGAACTCTGCCCCATCATCCAGATCATTAAGGATGCTAAGCAGGACTGGACCGAGAGCTGACCAGTGGAGCACACTGCTAGTCACAGGTCTCTGTGTCTCTGTCAACTTGTCTCTGTGTCACTGATCATAACCTCTGGTTTCTCCATTATTCCAGTTTTCAGTGCACCTCACTGTCTACTTATACAGCCCATACTTCATCAGCTTGTCTATAAGTATCTTAAAGGAGACAGTATGAAAGATCTTGCTGAAATTGGAGTTGATAATATCTCCTGCTCTCTACCTCATCTGCCAGGACAGTCATTTCACTATAGAAATTCATTAAGTTTGTCAAGTGTATGTTTGTTCCCCTCAGTAAAATCTTGCTGGCTGTTCCTGATGACTGTCTTTACAAGCCCGAAAACAGAGTTTAGATTTAGTTTATCTCCTTAAAGACCTTCAGAGGGACTGAGGCTGACCAGTCTGTAGCTTCTGGGTACTCCTCCTGTCCCTTGTCTGAAAATAGGAACATTTACTTTCCTTTCAGTGACATCAGCAAGCTTTCTCAGAAATTATGGGTTATCCCCTCATGGATGATGGATTTATGTATGTCTGGTTTACTCAAGTATTCCCTGACATGATTCTTTTCAACCAGCTTTTCTCCAGATTATCCTCCTTGTTTCTGGTACCTGAGATTCCTGAAAGCTGGGTTTTATAGTAGATATAACATTTTCTAGGCAAAGAAGACATTCAGCACTTCTACATTTTCTGTGTCTTGTGAACCAGGTCTCTTCTCCCATTCAGCAATGGTTATCTTCCTGCATTTGTATCCTCTCTGTTTTTGTATAAGCAGATTGAGAAGAAATGGAAACTTCAGGGCTTTTCAGGCTAAAAATCTCATGCTGGAATACATAAGAATAAGGAGGTAATTGCCAAAGAGATGTAGCTTTCTGAAGTGCCCTGTCTTAGCTGGTGAAATACAAAAGACAAATTCTAGTCTATTAAAGAATTTTCAGAGGAAAAAAGCATGGGACACTATTTTAATAAAGAAGAGTGGCCAAATGATATAATTTTGTCTGTTGTAAAATTTAAATAGAATGGGTCTGGGCTCAAAGACAATTTTTTTTCTGGATCCTGTAGTGAATTTGGTGTGGGATGAGGGATGTCTGGAAGAAATAATATTCTCAGCTATCAGTGCGTTCTAGAGTGCTTTCAGAATGTGAAAAATAGCTGAGATTTCTCTAGGAATTATATTCCAGAGGGAAGTTCTATCAAGTAATTCTCTGATCAAGACAAACAAACACCACTCTATCTAGAAAACAAGGCTGTCTGTCATACAATAATAATTTTGAGTGAATGCTTAAACTCCAAGAATTCCAGTGGGGTGTATCACAATCATTAAATGAATACTGAGGGAAAATAATCTCAGAGCTGGTCATTAGTTAAAAATTCTGAGAAGTAGACTGCAGTTTCCCTAAGTCATTTAGGAGAGTAAGTCTTTTTCAACAGAGAAAAAAAATTAAAAATCCTGAATGCCTTTGTGAATCTTGGCCTGAGGCAAAACTGGTTTTAACTCTTTTATTCAGGCTGTGAAAGGTTTTGAAATGGACTTATATTACTCTGGAGACAGATGGCAACCATCCATTTATAAAATGTTCTAATATGACACTTTTCAAGCCAAATTCTCACAAATGTTTCACTATGCATGAAACTATAGAAGGTTATTTCAGACCAAGAGAAGTAAAGACATTTTTCTAGCAGGGCTGATGGGCTTCGGGGTTGAGAAGTGTACCTGATAGGTGAAATATCCAGTTCTAAGACTTCAATTTAGTGTTTGCTAAATACAAGACAGAATATGTATTACAGAAAAGGTTAAATTGAAAAGGTATTGATAGATTTTGTTTTGGATAGTTTCCTTTAAAGAAAAGTTCTTATCAGAAAGAAAGAACTAAGACTCTAGTGCATCTTTAGATATAAGCAATAAAATTCATAACTATTTAACTCTTTAAAATAGGACTGGAAATGAAATTTTAATATCTTAATTAGAACCAATATAGTAGATATAGTTTTAAAACTTACTGAATATTTGGAATAATTACAGCTGTATTCTTTGGCAAATAAATAGTTGGCCAAAATGCAAAGTTTTAGCTCTTTTTTTTCATCCGTGGAAATGATATAGCTGGTGAAGTAACAGTACTGATTTTTTTAAGCCAAGGAAGATACTGCTGGTCTGTTAAGGTTTGCAAATAAGATTTTATTTGATACAAAGTTGATGAATTTGAGGTCCATTAAGATTTCTTTTGAATTGCCAAATCATTTGGTAAAGACCATTCCAGAGCCAGCAGATGACAGATACAGTTTTGACATTATTAATCTGAGCTATACCTGAAACAGTGACCTAGAGGTAAATTGTCCATATTATATTTCCAATCTCCTCAATGAAACAGCTCCTTCAGGGTTCATATTTAGCCATAACAACAGTTATACTGTGCAGAAAAACTATATATTTTTTTGGTTTTGTCCTATCTCTTAGCTTAGATTTGTTGCCACCAGCTTTCATATTCATGTCTTACAGGCATTTGGTTATAGGGCTTGGATCAGAAATTATACTCAGAAAAAATAACAGGTTTCTGGACACTATTTTTTTAACTTCATATTAAGGGGATTTTGGTGACAATAACAGATTTTAATGCATAAAATCAAAGCAAAAATTTCTTTGTGTCCACAATTATGAAGTAATTGGGAACAAAGTGGTACGTTGACATTTGAAATGCTGCAAAATTTGATACTTGTGTAAGGCAAGTCTCAATATATTTTCCTTCCATAGCAATTTACTCTAGAGGTCATTCTTCTATACCATTAACATATTTTTTTAACTCTAAAAGTGAGCAAAGCAGCCATAAACAGCTGAAAACCAACTCTGTAATCAGATGGTTTCCTTGTAATTCAAACTACAAGATTTATGAATGGATTTTGCTGTATGAAGAGATGATGTGAAGGGTACTCATGTTGCCTGCTGTGAGACCATTAATTTAGACTACATATGGAAGAACATTAAGAGAAACAAAGAATGACATCCAAAGAGCCTGAGCAGCTTGAATTTTGAGGAACAGGTACAATTACATCAATCTGTCCATCCAGCCTACATTACATTAATTCTTTGTATACCATAAAAGCTTGTGATGTAGAACTATTGACAGAATACTCTACTTCTCAACACCATACAGGGGTACCTACACTATGGACCACACTATGCCCTGGCTTTATATGTTAGTTCGAAGTCCGTAGAGATTTATAAATGAAGATTTAATCCAAACTCCAGGTGAAACAGGAGTTCTTCAACAAAGGACTAGATTGTTATGTGAAAGAAGAGAATGCAACTGTAAACTAACTCAGAGGTACTGTATACACTGGGGCACTGAGAACTGAGAACATGGATATTCCTGTGCTGAGCAATATGCAGCAGTGTACGCTAGGCCTGGTTCTTTGCTAGTTTAAATACTTGTATAACAAATATAGTATGATTTTTGATATTCATTGTATTTTGTCTCTTTCTTTCCTGTTGTTCTTTAAATATCCTGGTGGATATTTATTAATAATACCTATATATATATGTTTTAATAAATAATATTGACATCTTGTCTGGGGCAAGTTTTTTTCACTTTGTCTGACTAAATAAGTGTCCTGAGGGCATAATCCTTTAAAATAAACTACATAAATTTTTTTTGAGACTAGAGATGAAAAAAGTCTGAATATTTCAGCTATCATAAAGGTGATCATTTAAGAAAGATAACAGCAATTTTGAATGGGTATCCAGATGTTTTCATTTGCATTACATAAATTTCATGGGAACTTAAAAGAAGAGATTTGTACTCTAAGCTCTCCTTCACTTTCTGTTAGTCTAGGATATTGTTATTAATATTGTGAGAAGATACTGAAATGGGCAATTTATTATTTTAGGTAAAAATCAGAACACATAAATTAAAGATATAATTACCAAAATATAATTTTGTTACTATCTGATAGGATGTTTGAGATATTTACCTATTTACCTGGGTAAACAGGCATGAGACAATGTCTTTAGAAATTCACGCCTGCCCTTCTGCTACTAGAGAAGCTACTAGAAAACAGGTGACAATCCTAGATCATCTGTGAAATGGTCTTAAATTTAAGTAACTAAATAGACCACAAATCAACATAAGTAATTATCTGCATGTGATTCTACCCAATAAGGTTAAATCTTTCTTTTAAATCTAATATAAATATTCAGAAATTGAATCCTCTTTCTAGTTTAATTAAATAGTTTGTTATGTTTGAGTGACATTTTATTGCTGCAAAGCAAATACTCTGAATGTGGAATTTTTCCATTTTCATCATTAACCAGTTAGACTATTTCTAATTATGTTTTCTTTGCTGTTTGTGTATGTCTTTTTGCAAACAAACACAAAGAAACCCCATGTCGTTTTGCATTCAGCTCACAGAGGTATAATCTGTTCCCTTTGCTGGAGGAAATCCTCGGTGATGTGTTGCCAATATTTTAACAAGAGACTCTCACAAATCATTCTCCCCTTAAGCCTGTGTTAAAGCCATGCATCAGGAGTATGTGTACTCCAGAGAGGAATAGCAATAGACTCACTCGTTTCCAATTTAATGTGAAAATGCATTCCCATAAACTTAACCAAGAAAGATAGGATCTTGTTTGGCCAACAGACTGGTATGAAGCTCCTCAAAATATCCAGACTATGTTCCTTTGTAAAACCATTCTGATGAAAAACCTGTGTGTAGATAGATTTATTAGGACAACACTGCACTTTGAAGCAGCATGTGAGCAATACTGTTATTCATTTTCTTTTGAGGTGTAATACATAGTAAGGTGTTTGTTTCCCTAAGTATAGTATCCTTAATTCAATAAATTCCTAAGAGTTCCCAAATTAAAAATGTTGAACATACAGTACACACACACACACACACACACACACACACACACAAAAAAAAAAAAAAGCCTGACTAAAAAATTTTGTATATTTTGAAAAAAGTTTCCTGCTTCTCAAACTGCATAATGACACCCTTATAATACCATTTGTGTGTGTGTGTGTATTTGTCTTTCCCAAGGCAATTACAAGGGCTTAGGAAAGCACTATTGTATGAGGATTATCCTTAAGAGCTTTCAGAGAATGAGACTAAGAGTGCTATATTCCTAAGGAGCTTCCCACAAGTAAGTGATATAGGAAGAATGCAAACACTCTGCATAGGTCTTCTGACAGCGGCTGAGAAACCCTTATGAGAGCCATAACATTTAGACTACCGTAAATTTGAGGAAAGAAATTTGTTGTTCTATGCTGTTAGAACTGTTTCACACTACACAGGTAAATGAATTATTTACTGGATGAAGAAAGAGGGATGCAACAGAAGCAATTGTGGTGTGTCCTGTTCTCATGCGCTCTAGCAGCTGTGTTGTGTGATTTAAAATGGTGTACAGGCTTAATTTTCTCTAAGGCCATGAAGCATACATCTCCTCAATAGCAGTTTTAATCTAGTACTTTCATAAAATATTATTTTTGCTTAATTTTGAATAGAAAAAGTATTCAATAAAACTATTCACACCCTAATCATGAATAGTCCCTGTTACTATGAGGGTTTCTCCTAGCTGCCTGAGCGTTCATACTAGAGGAGAAGACTCTACCTTCTCACGCTCTGTTAATGTAAACATGAGCTATGTTTATGGAACATAGCCATGGCTTTGCATTCCATGCTGGGACAAACAAGACTGAGTGACAGTCACCTTGACCAATGTGGTAGGAAGCTGGGAACTCCATCCTCCAATCCACAGGCTTCATAGCACCTGTATAAAGGTGCCCCCTTTGGTAAATAAAGGGGCTTCCTGCCCTGATCTCCATGGAACCCACATCTGTGTCCATGTCTCATCTTTCCCTGGGAGCCCCAGGTGGTGATAAGTCCCCAACAATCTGAATTAAAATATGCTTACTCTTTTTATCAATAGGTACGTAAAACGTCATGGAAAAGGAATCACTTATAAGTTTAGCCTGGAGAAAAGGAGGCCCAGGAAAGACCTTATCACTCCTTAAGGCTACATGAAAGGAGGTTGTAGTGAGTCGGAGTTCAGTGTTCTCCCAGAAAACAAGTTACAAGACCTGACAAAATATCCTAAAATTGTGCCAGGCAAAATTTAGATTGGGCATAAGGAAAAAAAATCATCTCTGCAAGGGTGGTCAAGCATTGGAATAGGCTCCCCATGGAAATGGTGGAACCACCATCCCTGGAAGTGTACAAAAAATGTATGGATGTGACAATTGGGGATATACTTTAGAGGTGGACTTAGCAGTGCCAGGTTAATGGTTGGACTCAATTTGTGACCATAGTGCAGGTAAGAGACAATCAAATATTAAAAAGGAGAGAGAATTACAGACAAGTTCATTTTCCTAAATGTGCAAGAGCAGTGATTGGAAAACCAAAAATGAGATATGAAGAATTAGGAGCGTACATGAATTCACCTTGTGAGGGATGCAAATGGCGTGAATCTCTTTATCTCTCTCTGTGTGTAATTTATTACTGTTCACATCTCTTGTATTTCTCTCTTATGCTGAATAACATTTACATGGTATCCTGGTTTGGGCCAGGACAGTTAATTTTTGCAGTAACCAGTAGACAAAGGTAGAATCCAGAGGTTATTCTACATCACCTCCCCTCATTTGCTGAGGACAGAGGAGGAGTTCCGTGCTGGGACTGGCTAGTGTGGGGAGGAAGCAGTTCTAAGTTTTCAAGGGCTGTCCAGAAGGGGTGTGCAAACACATGTGAATAGTCCAACTTTTTTCTTATGCTTTGTTATTACGACTTTGCTGTTACTGTTTGCTGTCTTACTTATTAGCTGTTCCATAAGCTGTTTCTTGTCTCAACCCATCATCTTTACCTTTTGTGCCTCCAGTTCTCCTCTCTTCTGTCTCACAGGGAGAGAGAAGGAGGCAGTGTGTGGTTCAGAATATTTATCGTAGAGTAGTGGGAACACTAAATTAGAAACTACCATTCCTAAACAACAGCTTTGTTTGGTACCCAGTGTCAGGCACGAAGTGTTGGGGTGACAACAGGTCTGCCCAGAGCTGGTTAGAAAGAAATTTCATCTAAGAATTTGGTGTATTAGGTAATGAGCCATGGGTCACAATGTTGCTTGGTCTATTCGTGTGTGTGTGGTAACTAACTCTGCATGTATTCCTGTATATGCACTATGTGCTACTCATGATGATATTTTTCAGAGCAGAGAGAGGGATCGAAATTGCTTTGTTGCTGCACAGTGTGATATCAGTTTATGACATAACATCAAGGGCCATGAGGGTCATTTGGCATGTGTATTCAGTGTTGCTCTCTTATCCTTACCTCAGGTTCCATCTCTAGAAGTCCATTAGCAATCATACCCAGTCTGTGGGGGAAACATGGAAGGATGATTTTCCACGGCTTTTCACTCCCTTTTACTCCTTTAGACCTGTTAAAACGGCTTTTGAGGATTTTGAATTTCTATTGAATGCTAAGGAAAGCATATGCTTGTTGCTAAGTCTGACAGGTCTCCTCAGTGGAGTCTGCACCACATTTAGAGTTACAAATGAGATATTTTAGGATGGTCTTTCAGAGATATGCCCCAAAGTTGGATAGTCAGAAGTGACTTGGAAGATGGGAGAAAATGGGCCAGCTCTTGAAGGACTATTCTGCTCCAATGGTTTGAAAGTTCACCCTTGAACAACTCAGGACCAACTGATAATGTGGCAAAATATTTGAAAGAAAAATGCTCTTGCAATTCCAGACAGGCGTGAAGTTATGCAATGAGCTGAGCCTGGGCTACTATTTACCAGATACTTCTTGTCACTAGACAGCATGTTCAGGAAGAAAGCAGACCTATAGTGACTGTGACAACTGAAACTGCAGATGAGCCAGAGGAACAATCATTCTATTAACAATTGTCCTTAGACAAAAGAAGAATTCAAGACCAAATCAATTCACATAGTGAGGAATGAAGAGGAAGTAGGGCCCTACTTCATTATTATTTATTTGGTGTTTCCAGTAAATTGTTCTTATCTCAACCCATGATCTTTACCTATTGAGCCTCCAATTCTCCTCTCCATTCCACTGCAGTAGGAGTGGAAGGGGGAGGGAGGAGTGAGAGAGCAGCTTCTGGTTTAAAATCATTAAGTGGGAACACTAAACTGAGGAATACCATTCCTAAACCATGACACATAGCAACCTTATAGAGCAGATCCATGCATTCTGGATATCCTTACAAGGTGATACATCAGATAAATTTTGGCCTCCCAAACTAAGTGAATATTTTGACATGGAAGTCAATGAATTCAGCATTTCATTGGTCTCCTGTCTTCTCTGAAATGCATAACATTAGCCATTCAGACTATATATTACAAAACCACATCATTATTTAAGATCTGTCCTCTAACTTTCATTCCTTCCTGCCAACAGACTACTGTGTGCTGTGGTGCATACTCATTTTCACTTAATGATCAGGAAATTGATTACAATGCAAAGAAGGACAACAAAGTTGATTAAAGGCTTCCCAACACTCACTTGCAGAAAAAGAACTTTAAATATGTCTAGCTTGGTTAAGATGTAAAGGAAAGGTGATCTGATAATGTGAAGAAATATCTGATGTTGTCAGCATTTCAAATGAAAATATAACAGACTGTTACAGGAAGAGTTGGAAGGAATGGTATAAAAATATCCACATGAAAACAGTGTTCTGAACTTGACAGAATAAAATTCAGGCAGTGGATCAGATCAACAACAGACTGAAAATGATGGAAAACCTCAAATACTATGCCTCATTTCATCTTTTCATAATGCTCTTCAAAGAAATAACAAGATGGCATTGTTTAGAGTGTGGAGCTCAGAATGGTGAATTCTAATTTGAGATTGATTACTGACTCATAGGAGAACATGAAGGGATTATTTCCTTCAAGGCAAGAATTTTGAAGTATAATGTGGTGATAATAAAAGCCAACTTACTTTTAGGAATGCAGGGAAGAGAAAATAGATTTAAATTATGAAGTAAATTTATAAAAATGAAAATGGCATGTGCATCAGGATTTTCTGACTGCCTAAAGCAGTAATTTGATTTCTTAAAGGCATCACAGAATATAGATATTGCAGCAGAACACTGAGGGTAAAAGAAAAAATTTTGAATTTTATTCTGAAACAGATTAGTTTCAATGTCACTTGAAAAAAATAGGATACATATAAGGAAGTTTTAAACACTGAGTTGTCTCAAAACCTATATAGTTATATATACACATAATAGGTGTATATAAGGTAAGAAATGCAAAATCAAGAGGTTAGTGAAATTATTCATAAAGACATCAAAGATCTCTGAATATGATAAGCCTTTAAAACTGATATGGACTTTATCTAATAATTACAGGTCATCATATAGGGCTGCCATTGTTCCATTCAAAAGGAAGAAAAATATTTTTAAAACCTGTATCACTCGGATTATGTTTCAGATTATTTGCTATTATGACTCCTTTAAGAGTTTTAAAGGATTAATTACTATTAATGAACTTAGCTTTTGTAAGTCTCTAAATTATTTTCTGCTTTAATTTAGATAACTGTTTCAGAAGACAGGACACAATTTTTCTAGTGGTCACCAGAAGTCAGCTTCACTAGTTCTGGATGTGTGCATCCTTGTGATAGTGTCCTGTATGATCTAGCCTCAGTGAAACACAAACAACATTTATTAAACAAAAAAGCAATAATTAAACAGAAAACAAACAAACAAACAAATAACACACACACCCCCCCCCCCTTCCCCCCCTGAGATTTAAGAGCAGTGGAAAAATCTGACTCTTTAAGCAGATCATTGAGTATAGTAGTGTGTGCTTGCAGACCAGAAAGCAGATGGTATCCTCACATCCAAAGCAGCATGGCCAGCAGGTCGAGGGAGGAGATTCTGCCCCTCTGCTCTGCTCTGGTGAGACTTCACCTGGAGAGCTGTGTTCAGCTCTGGTGTCCTCAGGAAGGACATTGATCTGTTGGAACAAGTCCAGAGGGGAGGTGATTAGAATGATGGAACAGCTCATCTATAGAGAAATGATGAAAGAACTGGGATTGTTCATCTTGGAGAAGGCTCTGGGGTGACCTAACTGTAGCCTTCAAGTATCTGAAGGGAACCTACAAGGAAGATGGAGACAACCTTTTTGTGTGGGTGTATAAGTGTATAGGACAAGGAGGAATGGCTTTAAATGGAAAGAGAGGAGGTTTAAATTAGATATAAGGAAGAAATTTACCTTGAGGGGCGCGAGGCACTGGAACATGTTGCCCAGAGAAGCTGTGCATGCTCCATGTGAGGAAGTGTTCAAGGCAGGGTTGGATGAGATTTTGAGCAACCGGGTCTGGTGGAAAGTATCTCTGCTTTTGGTGTAGGGGTTGGAAGAGATGAGCTTCAACATCCCTTATAGATCAGGCTGTTCTGTGATGATATTTGCAAATGTAGTGCAGGGAAACTTGTAGAGTTAGCTGAAAATCTTCAGTTTCAACAGATGTATTTCTATAAACAACACAGAACCTACATTCATTTAAACAAGAGCTTGTTTAGGAAATTATAAATGTAAACAATCGTAGATCTAAGCTGAAATATGATGAAAAATATATTGACTGTCCTGATGTTAAAACCAGGAAAAACTATTGAAGCTATTTAAAATCAGAATTGTTGTAAGGTTTATAACAGCTAATTTATAAATTCTTCATTGCATAAGTCTTTTTACAGAAGTATTTTTTATGAACATTTTCTAAATATATTTCTGTAAACTCATCAAAAAATTTATAAAATCCCATTAGAATGAAAAAAAAAAAAACAAAATTTAATTTTTTTAATTTTTTTTTTTTTTAAGTGAATAATGGGCAGATAAAATTAGTTATCAGTTGAGATTATGAAAGATGAAACAACTACAATTTTCCTGGCATCTGTCTGCTGTACTCAATGTTTTCTTATTTTGGCTGTTCAAAAACAGGCCTAATTGCCCTCTTTTCCCAGTGCATCTGAGAAGCAGATTTATTTAGAAATTATAAGGATTGGGAAATAATTTTCAGTTAGAGATCAAGCATATGTGTTCAAATGGCATAACTTTCACAAAAGAGGTTAAGAAGGATCGTTAGCTATAGGAAAAAAAAAAAAGACTGTAATCTTTCTTTTGCATTTATGAGAGAGAAAAAGCATTATACATACCATTGAACTAATTCTTACATGCCGTGTATCTGTGTACTTTTGTCCACTTTGATAACCTAGCATGCATGGATGATTTTCTTCCTGAGCCCTTGGGATTAGAAGGTGTTGTTTATTCATTAACTAGGAATAAATGATTCAAACTCAGCAGCTGAGATAATGGTCCAAATTGGGGAATGTTAACCTCTATTAACCTCCATTTTACACTTCCTATACCTTGTCCAAATTGCTTTGATCTTCTGGTAATATTTTACAACACTCTTTTTGACAACAGAATTTTTCAGATTAGGAAAAAGATAATAGTTTATTTGTTTATTTGTTCTTTTATCCTGTATAATGGAGTATAGGCTTTATTTTACAAGCCAGAACCAAGAAGATACTTTTTTAGATTCTTTAAGTACATAATTACCATAAAACTGAGCTTTCGACAAGTAATTATGAATTAACCATAAAAAAACCCAAATTTAAACTGTTTTAAATAATTGTCTATATGATGAGATATCACAGAATTTGTGAGGCAAAAGCAAAACAGAATCTTTTTTTGTTCTGCAATTCAGACTTCAAGAATCATTCCTTATGATTTTATGTAATTTTATGTCATTTTAGCCAGATGGCTTTCCATCAATATGATTCAATAGTGAAATGTTGCATACAACTTCACACTCATGCTAGAAAATTATTTGCATTTTTAGCAGAATGTTTTCATAGAATCATTCAATATCCTGAATTGGAAGGGGCCCAAGATCATCAAGTCTAGCTCTTAGCTCTGCAGAGGACAGACGCAAAAATCCCATCATGAGCCTGAGTCCAAACACTCCTTGAACTCTGGTAGGTTGGTGCTGTGGCCACTTTCCTAGGGACGGTGGTGAGTTGAACTTTGCTGGACAGCAGGTACCCACCAAACCAATCTACCATTCTCCTTCAAGGATGGACAGGAGAGAGAAAATAAGATTGAAAAAAACTCATGGGTTTAGATACCATATCTTGCTAAAGGAAAAGCAAAAATTTGCATGCATGCCTGTGTTTTGACACCAAAAAGAATGGGGGTTACTTTCAGTTCATCACAGGTCACTCCTGTCATTGCTCAAGTACAGGAGTCCATCTCCATCTCTAATGTGGGGTCTGTCCCATGGAAGCCAGTTCTCCATGACCTTCTCCAGCCTGAGTCCATCCCACTGGCAACAGTTCTTCACAAACTGCTCAGTGTGGGTTACCTGCATGGAGTGCAGTCCCTTAAGGACAGGCTGCTCCAGCCCAGGTCCCCTACAGGGCTGCAAGTCCTACCAAGAATACTGCTTCAGTGTGGGCTCCTCTCTCCACAGGTCTGCAGGTCCCCTCCCAAAGTCTACTCCACCACAGATTCCCCATGGGTTTGCAGTCTCCTCTCAGGAATCCACATGCTCTTTTGTGGGATCCATGGGCTGCAGGTGGATCTCTGCAGCCCTGTGGTCCTCCATGGGCTGCAGGGGCACAGCTGTATCATCATGGTTTGCACCAGGGGCTACAGGGGAATCTCAGCTCCAGTGCCTGGAGCGCCTCCTGCCCCTCCTTCTCCACTGACCTTGGTGTCTGCAGGGCTGTTCCTCTCACATTCCCCCTCTGCTCTTCTCTGACTACAATTACATATGTGCAGTAACTTTTTTTTCCCTTCTTCTTAAATATGTTATCACAGAGGCATTACCACCCTATCTGGTCGGCTCACCCCTGGCCAGCAGCACATCTGCCTTGGAGCCATCCAGCACTGGCTCTGCTGGACATGGAGGAAGCTTCTAGCAGCTTCTTACAGAAGCCACTCCTCTCACAAAGCCTAGTCATACAAGCCCAATACAGGAACCCTGTTTCAGTGACCAACCACTGTGTAAAGAATCTTTTCCTAAATGGGAACCTAAATATCTCCTGACACAGCTTAATGGCATGCCCTCAGGTCCTCTCACTAGTCACCAGAGAGAAGACATCTGTATTTGGCCCTACTCTTCTCACAAGGAAGTTGCAACTGCATTGAGGTGTCTCCTTAGTCTCCTCCAGCTGAGCAGACCAAGTGCCCTCAGCTGCTCTTCATACAGCTTCCCCTCAAGGTCCTTCACTATCTTTGTTGCCCTCCTTTGGACACTTTCTAATAGTTTAATATGACCCAAACCAGCCCCCAACACTGGAGATGAGGCAGCCCCAGCTCAGAGCAGAGCAGGACAATCCCCTCCCTTGCCCAGCTGTGATGCTGTCCCTGATGCACCTCAGAACAGGATTGATCCTCCTGGCTGCCAAGACACTGCTGGCTCCTGTTCAGCCTGCCATCAGCCAGGATCCTCTTGTTTCCTTTCTGCAGCACTGCTTTCCAGCATCTCAATCCCCAGTCTGTACATACATCCAGGGTTGCTCTGTCCCAGGTACAGAATCTGGCACTTGTTTTTGTTAAACTTCATATGGTTGGTGATTGCCCAGCCCTCTAATCCATCCCTCTCTCCCCTACTTGCCCATAGCATGATGTGTTTATCCAGCTGAACGCTGGGCATTTAATCCAGAAGGATACTGTGAGGGACAGGATCAAAAACTTCTCTTTCCTGGATGTCAGTCATAGCAGCTGCCCTGTTGGATAAAACTACATATGTCATTATGTCTTTTTAGGTTTCCTATAGAGGGGAGGAGAATGTTCTCTGTGGAAGACTAAAGTTATTCATTCAGTCTTTAGGATCTATCAGAATTTTCACTGGAAGGCATTTTACTTTCCTTTCAAAGTTCAGCATCTGTCTAAACATGTGTGCTCTTGAAAACAAGTGAAGTCTCTATTACTCTTCCTTCCTAGGGCAATTAATGAGCATAGAGGGAATATGCAAACAGGGAAAATAAATTACAGAAATATTTGTGTAATCCTGACAACACATTGTAAGTCAACAAAATCATGCTGTTGGGACTGTGTTGAAGAGAGTCCCAAACTACTTTTTTGATTCACCTAGCATCTGTTTTTAAAAAATATCTTGTCCCTCCAGTAAATATTATTTGCACATTCCCTAACCTATCTCTTTGCCAAGTTGAGCTTTAACACCTTTGTCTGTGTGATTTTTCTAATGTGAAAGAAACAGTTTGTGTTCATGTATCCAGACTGTATTCAAAAATTTGTATTTATTTTAAAGGCTCTGTTCATTTGGGAAATAAAAATAATATCAAATTAACAAACAAAAACCATAAAATTGACTGTTGTCATGCATAGTATATGACATACCTTTTCAATAACTTTTGCATAGTTCCACGTCAATTCATTTTTATTTCATATAATTTAAATGTTTGATTTCCTATCTCTTTTCAGTGAGCATTTTAACAATATTTTACTTAGGCCAGTGTTTGTTATTTCCTAAATTTTTTTCATGCCATTCACTTGGGTCCTTGCACTGCTCATCAGAGAGATCAGTGTCTGCCCCTCCACTTCCCCCTGTGAGAAAGTTGTAGACTGCAATGAGGCCCCCCTGCTTGAAGTCTCCTCCTCTTGAGGCTGAACAGACCAAGTGACCTCAGCAACTCATCATATGGTTCCCCCTCTAGGTTCTTCACTGTCTTTGTAGCCCTGATCCTGATCAAATCTGTCTCAACAGTTCTGAGAAGAACTAATGAATTGTAGGTCTGATAGCAAATACTCTTAATAAACCTGTGTGGTAGGTTGATCCCAGCTAACATCACAGCACCAACACAGGCACTGGCTCATGTCTCTCTGTTCCAGTGAGGCAGAGGGAAAAAAAAAGAAAGAACAAGACTGAGAAAATTTATGGATTTAAAAAAAGATAGGGATATGACTTGTCAAAAATTATTCTGGGCAAAACAGATTTGACTGTGAAAATTTAACTTCATTTATCAGTAATTAGCAGAAATATTTAATTACTGGCTTAATATTGGCAAACTGTCAACCTGCCCCTGCCCAACATCGACAGCATAGGCAGACTGCTGTCCAAGTGTAATTTGTGAGGCTCTCGAATCACACTACCACTGGTGAGCCAAGGGTCAGCATGACTCTCACCTGCATTCAAAAGTGATTTGCACAATTGACTGTTGCTGACAGATGACCTGGACACCAAGTACACCAAAGCCACTGTATCAGTTATGACCTTGTCTTTGTTATCAGCAGCTGGGTGAATTTCCATATTGGGTGTATTGCTGCTCATCTTTTGTACTGTTGCAATAAAGCTTTGTTAATAAATTGTTGTCAGGATACATGGCTGTTCTGACCAGAGAAACAAACATGACAGTCACTAACATACCTCTCTAAACGCTTTCCCAGGCTCAATTAAGTTCATTCCAAATTTCTCTCCTTCTTGCATTTCACGCACTCCCTATTTTTTTTTTTTACATCAGTATTTCATTTTAGACACTTCTTGTTCTGCCTTGTTATCACCACAGGTTAAAATCAGTCTCTTCAGTGAGACAACAAATCATGCAAGAGGTCACAGTCGGTACTTTGGGGTTTCTCTCTGCTACTCCTTGTTTTTTTCACTTTTCATGCTCCAGAGACATGGTCCCTTCAGATGGGTAGTTACTCTGCCACGGAGTGCATCCTCTGACCTTTTTATTCTCTCATTTCCTCTGCTGTTCCTTCATTCATTTTTGGCTTTTTCCATTCTTTTTTCCCCTTTCTTAAATATGTTTTCACAAAGATACAACTGTCTTTGCTCAGCGGTGTTCTCTGGTGGGTCCAGTGGACCTAGCAGGGACTGGTTGTATCCAGCACAGGGCAGACCCTTGTCTCCTTTCACTGAGGTCAAGTTTTTTTTTACTGGAGGGTCACTTTAAACCTCTCCTACCAAAACTTGCCATTTTCATCCAATACAATCTTTCAACTCACAGGATAAACTACAATGGCACTAATTAAAAACAGGATGAAAAATAAAACTGGACAACTACAGAGCCTGAGCTAAACAGGAGAACACAATCAGCAGAACAAATTATGAAGAAAGAAAGATTTAAATAAATTAAGGTGAATGGAAAATGGATAAATCAATTCAAGGGATTAGCAAAGACTGATTGTGTCAGACTGATAAAATGTTTTCTTTAACAAAATGACTCTTTTGTTAAAGACAAGAGAATTGTGATAGATCTAATCTATCTTGACTTCTTTAGAACACTTGCTTTGGTACCCCATGGGAAATTTTCACTGAAGATGGTGGTTAATAGATGAATTGAAAGTTGAATAAAGAATTTTCATGTGATAGAGATAACTAGTGGAGTAACTGATAGATTAATTTTGATAATCTTTAGTACCTTGTTTAATGACAGTGATGTAGTTGATGCTAATGGATTTTTATGATGACAGAAAATCTTGAAATGTATAAAGCAGTTGGAGCACCTGAAGATCACCTGGGAAGAGTAAGACAACCTTGAAAAAAGAAATAATAAAAATGATAACATGAAGTGTGATCCACCTAGAGAATTAGAACCCAATCTCTGCTAATAGGTAAAGATCTACCAGCTGGATGACAAAGTGAAAAAAAAAAAATCCTACATTTATTGATAATAATGTGATTGTAAGTTCCCAACATGACATGAAAAAACATTACATTGAGTGCTATCAGGCAAAATATTTGAGGTAAAACCAATATAAAAACACCTCAGGAGCTCTATGCTCTTCTGTTGATGTATAAAGAAGCATTAGTTCAAAGACAAAGAAAACAACTGAAGAATGTATAGAAGAATATATATGACACAGAGAAGAAATTTGTATATATACATAATAGAAGGAATGTATTTGTTATGAAGTTTCTACAATGACTGTAAGTTAATCTTTCTGTAAGACAAAATGGTCATGTTACATCTTTAGTTAGTAGCAACAATCTCAAAGAAATAAATAATTATTTGCATGTATACATCCATCTGCAGAAAGAGGTTGCATTCAAGCAGGATGTTTGCATATTTAAGTTTTAGACATTTAACTGAAAATTCTCTAAGGTAACAGTGAAAGGCTAATTTCCCCGTCCCCCAGACTATCACAGTCATAATGAGCAGATAAGGTCCAGTTGGTTTGAAATAAAGAATAAAACCATTTTTCTGAAATTGAAATTAATTGCCCAGATAATATTTTGAGTATCTGAAATAGACAGTGATGAAGTGGATGATTGATGATATCCCATGTATGTCTTTAATTTAAGAGGCAAATTTTAAATTACAGTTTAGATCATCTTGTAAAGTTTTGAAGGACTTAGACATCACCTTGATCTACTAAGTATTCTAATATTGCCGGCCATCAAATTCCAGAAAAATATTCAAACACATAAAACTTAATTTCAGTCATCATTGTGAATCCTTTTTAAATTCCATAATGAGAAGGAGAATGAAAGATGAGTTATATTACAAACCAAACTCAAAACAAAACAATCAACAACAACAACAGAAAACAAAACTAAAAAAACCCTAAAAAAATGTGAAGAAGCATTGGTAGGAGATGAGAGTGAAATGGCTATAAGTAAAAGTCCAACTGTCAGACCTTTCTTGCTGTAGAAGTTAAGTACTAATAAAATATTAATATAGTCAAGTGAATTACTTAGTTGAAGTACCTATGATTTGCTCTGAAAAGCTGAGAAAAGATTGAAAGCAGATGTGAAAGTTTTGAGACTTAGAGATAAACAAAGACATAAAGGATGTCTGAACAGAAGGTGTGAAGCATAATGGTGTGTGAAATAAATTAAGAAATGTAGGAGGAAAGTACTATCTTATTTGTTTCATCTATTGTTCTTTTAGTGAAAAAGATACAAAACAAATATAAGTCCAGGAAAGCTCTTTTGTCTCCCAGTTAATAAATCAAATCATTTTAACATATTTGAATAAAATTAAATAAGATTACAATGACTTTGTAATCAGTATCTCATATGAGAATCAACCTATTTATGATACACTACTTCAAGAGCTACTGTATGCTGATGATAGTGAATGAAACAGGAATTTTATTGAAAATATTCTAATTAGCCAATAAGAATATTCTACAATCAGTTAATCGCACTGTAACTAAATAATTTTGTAGTGCTCCGGAATGTAGCTGTCCAATTATTCATTTGGTTTTTAATTGGTGAAAGAAACCCACTCATATATTTCTTGCTTTCTCTAGAGTTATCATAAATTATTTTTAAACAAGCAATTTGACTTAAAATTTACCTCTAGAACGTTTTTATATAGATATGGATATTACATCATTTTGTAAGGGAACCGTTATTTTCCTCTTCTTTTCACACCTTCATCCTTAAAACTCTTATAAAAGACACTTTGCTTAATAGAAATGAGAATTTGTACAGAGGGCTTTAATTTCTTTAAATCAATTAAATAACATATTTGAAAAAAACTTATTCAAGCAGTATATGTATCACGCAAACCAGAGAAAGCTTATCAGATAAATATGTAATATATTACTACAAAAACACCTGCTCATGAATGACAGGCTTACTTTTAAACTGCTATTCTAAAAAGAAAGAACTAAATTAAAACTTCATTTTTAGTCTAGCTTTTCATTTCACTTTGAAGTGAAGCCATGGCAGGAAGTTTTGTAAATAAATGTGCTTGGATTAGTTTTATAGCTTTAATATATATATTTATAATCATTTATACATATATAATTTTAACTGAGGTCTGTGACTGCTTTTACATGACTAAAAAATGTCTAATGACATTAAATTACTTAGCATATCTGGCTCAGCCTCCATGTAGTTTTCAAAAGATTCCTCTCTTTTGTACACTTTCTAGCATGTTGTCCAGCCCCTTGCAGATGTCTCATACATCCTATGACATCTCAAATCAGAATAGTTCTTTGTTGTTTAGACAGGTGAATACTATCCATGATGTTTTTCAAGGCCTCTTTTTTTTAGTCTCAGCCTGGTTCTGAGAGCAACCACAAATCAAGCTACAAAGCAAGTCTATGCAACAGTAAGCTTAAATGGATTATGACTGAATAGAGCAAGAATCAGGCTGGTTGTGCATACACTTTGTGTGAGCAGCAAGTGTGAAGAGTTCTGAGTTATGAAAGTGTACATCACACGTGAATAGTGGTTGTGGAGTTTCTTTCAAGCTGTAGGGCCCAGACATATATAGTAGCAGCTTATGCCTGGAATTGCCTTCCCCTTTTTTAAAAGACTCTAATTGAGGAGTTGACATTTAAGAGGTCAAAGTCTTGATGTTAAAAAATCCCACAACTCTGAACTGTGAAATTACAAATTCTGCTTACATGTTAATTATTAATTCTGTATGGTTATTCTTTTGAGTTCTATGCATATGACTGAGGTGGAAATATCGCAACTGAAATACATAGTAAGAATCTGTGTTTGTTTTTCTTGTATGAAATTGCATATTCTTTGTTCAAATATCTTTTAGATATTCCAGAAGATATGTTTTTTTCTTTTTAAATCTTTCGTCTTGTTTGGAGATGATAACTAACTTAAATCATCTGCTGAAATTTTGTAATACTTGTTTTATCAGTGTGACTGTTTGATATGCAGCCAAGTATGTTAAATGGACTCCATCCTGCTTGTAAATTTTCTCTTTTTAATCTGGATTCTATATTTTGTAACTCTTCTACATTCGAAGGATGCCAGTCCATGGATGAAAGTCTTTAATGCAGCATTTCCATTGCTTTTTGATGTGATTTTTTTCCATTTAGGAATCCATCCTTTCGTATGAATCTTGCAAACAGCTTAATCAATGTCACCTTTATAAAATGATGGGCCTGTATTAATGTGTTAGAAAGAGAAGAACCAATTATGAAAATATGTTCTCTAAATAGGACAGTGACTGGAAGTACAAAATCCTGCCATTACAAGCAGAGATATGAAACAATAGTAAACAAGAATTAACTATTTACTGTTTACTATTTACTATTTACTATTTACAATAGTAAATAAGAATTAACTGAATAATTTTTAAAAAAATAACTCAACAATGTAATATCAATGGCTATCCATTTACACTTTAAGTATTTATTCAAATAGAATTTTGAATAAAACAATGAATTATTTACCAGATTATTGTTAATTTTGTTCCAAGAGAAAAAGCCACTGAGCAGAATCCCAAGTAGCTGCTGGTCTGTGCTTAAAAAAACACAAAGCCTGCCTTTGACAGATAGCTATTCTAAGGTATATTTTGCCCAAGTATCCTTTAGATTGCAGAAAGTAGGTTTTCTTTTATGTGGAATATTATACTTTTTATAGATTAAAAAAATATTTTTTTTCTTCAAGTATTTTATCATTTTAAAATCCTCTATCCCATAATACTATAGAAATATGCAATAATCAAATATCTTCAAGAAAAGTATGCTTGCATTTTGAATATTTTTCCCTATGCTTTATGCCCTTGGACAAAAAACAATAAAGTAGAAATGTCATAAAAACACTTCATTAAGAGAATGTCATGTACAGAGCACCTTTGGGAAACATCTGATCAACACAAGATGGCAAGGCTATCCTTGAATTTCCAATGCAGGTAACAAAAAAAAAAAAAAAAAAAGGCTTTTGATTAGATGGGTGTATCGAGTGAGAAACTAATTTGATCTTTGATTAAGTGATCTCACTTTTCTGGCCCCAACACATATCTCTCAATTATATTCTGATTAAAAAAATAAATTTGACCATTATCTTAACTGACATGAAAGGGCAGAATAGAAGATTTTCAGCTTTCACTAGCTCCTGAAGACAGTGAAATGGGAAAATGAGTGGCCCCTACAATTTACAGCCTCTTACTTATTACAGGCTGTGACTGCTGCAAACACAGGGAGAATAATCAGCTTGTCAAGAGTCTGCCACTGAGAATGCCAACATATGATCACTCCTGTTGTTTCAGAAGACTTCTTAGGAAACTGTGGCACTGTATTTGCATTTAAAAAAACATGCTGTTCAATTGCAAAGAGAGTTTATTTCAAGAAATACTGTAAAATTGTCCTTAAAACGATTAATTCATTATTTCCCATGAATACCACAAAAAGAGACATAAAAGTAGATCTTGTTATATTAAAATCTGGATCAAAATCATTAGAATAGCAGCTATTTGTAGGAGATAAAATCCATTTATTGTTGACTATTCTTTCTTGCTCAGAGGATGGTTGGTGCTCTATTTAAAAAGTAATAAAACTTGAAGGAATCAAAATTTGTGTATGTTAAGTTTTTCAGAACTTCAGAATGTATAGCATTGTACCAATTGTTAGTAGCTCAAAATTGAACTTAGGCTCCCTGGTAGCAATAAAACTCTTTAACTGTCTTTTTCCATACAGTCAAATGTTAAACACTTGCCTCCAAAACAGAAATCTTGTCAACCAAAACAAAAATAAATGCCAAAGGAGTTTTTTCAAATGCAAAAGTCTACAAAGAGACAAACAAGAACTTTTTTACTAAAGTTCAATAGCAAAAATGTCAAAGAAAATAAAGAGAGGCAACTTTGGAAGTCACTGTAGCTCCAGTGATTTGAAATTAGTTCAACATTGGTATTCAGTACATGTATAAAGTCAATTAAAATATTGTGGGCAAGTGGAGAAAAGTGCTAAAGCTCAATTAAGTAGGAGCCATGTAAAAGCTGTAGACACCTTCTGGAGCCATCTGGATTCCCATAAGCAAAGCAGAGCATTGAGGGGTTAAAAGATATATGAAGGGAATTAGATTTCTAAACTAGGATGCTAATCTCTTTTAACTTCAGCTGCTATATCAAGATTAGAAAAGGGGATACAAAAGCCTTAATAAGGACAAACATTGTGAAAACTGAAGGGTGCAATCAAATATTAAACTGTGCACCATTAACATGTCTGACCTAAACCATTCAAATATAAACACCAAGAATATGTGAATTATACCCAAATAGTCTAAGGAAAGGCCAGATTTTATATTTCTTGAAGAAAATTATTGGACCAGAATATAAACTGGACAGCAATTAGTTTGTGCAGGTATTATTTCTCAGAGATTAAATAAAAAAAAAAAAAAAAAGGTTTGATACCAAAGAAACTGAAACTTATTAATAGAAGAGATTATATTATATACACAAATATTCTTTGTAGTAATGAGGAAAAGAAATACCTCTGTCTGTCTAGTTCCCTTATTTCAGGTGGGGATTTTGTTTTTTAGATTTATTTTGATTTAAGAAGGCATTTGGTCCAAGGTTGGACTTGGTGATCTCGGAGGTATTTTCCAGCCTTAAAGGTTCTATGATTATATGAAAGGACTATTCAATTATTCAATGCAAAGGATTTACTACATGCTCACTGTTGCTTTAGCCCTGCCTCTGGTGCACAGGGACTCAGTTCTCATAGTGCTTTCATTCTCACACACAGTTTTCTTGTTGTGGTTGAAAGGTGTACTGCATCTTTTTCTGTTGCAGAAAGAACAGAAGTGAGTCTTCTAAATATTTAGACAAGTTGTAACGAAGAAAGAAAATAGAGTAAAACTAATAATCTCCTAGAATATACATTACAGAGGAAAAGAACACAAACCCACAACCCCAAATATAGTAACAAAAAAAAAAAAATACAGAAAATAGGAAAAGAAAGTGATATGAATTAGAAAAAATGCTCTCCATAACTAAAAATACTCTGGACCAATTACTTAATAAGTGTCATATAGCCACATTAATATGAGAGTGGTTTACAGCAGGGAACACTTGGGTACTTATACATACACTGAAAACAACTGTGATAGTTTAATATTAAGTATAAAGGACTGGCTTATTATTCTGTTTGTATAGGCTGATCTAACCTCTTAATTTAGATCTGAATGTATTTTTATGATTTTTACAAAAATAATAGAGGCAGTTTTTCCTTGGTGAATATGCATTAATAAAATGAATATCTATATCATATCTATATAATATGCTGCTCTCTTTTCTGATGGTAAATAGACATGAGAAAGCTTTAAAAATCAGACTTAATTTTAATTTTACAAATTTTACAGTATTTCTGCAAATTTCTGAATGGAAAATTGGCATTACCACAGTTCCTTAAATGTTTCTCAATAACTATGGGCACTTTTGGGATAGTAGCATGGTAACCCTAATGTTACACAGAAGTTGCATTAAGTTTAAATATAAATTTGACATAGCTGGGGTTTTTTTAACTTTGAAGAATACACAGGTTTCATTTATAGGAATGATCCAGAGAAGAAATTTAATAAAAAGACAAGATTTTTTTTTTCTATTATTCCCAACACCCATTAAAAATTTTTCAGAATTTCAGCTGGAGTTATCTAATCCAATATTGCTTGTATGGGAAGGGAGAGTGTATGTGATCACCCATCATCTTTTATGAAATTTCAGAAATTAGTGCAATCAAAGAACATATGGGACTATTAATATACCAGTTTGGGCTTAATGCAGTGAAAACATCGTAACAAATCTATGTAGGAAGTTTAAGTTTCAAGAGTGTTAACTCTAATTAAGAGAAAGGCTGTCTCAAAGGGCTGTTTTGTTTGCATGCTATAACTTCAGCAGTTACATTGAGAAAGTAAGGCAGCCTTTACAGAGAAGTTGACCCATCTTATGGAACAGTTTAGACATCTTTAGCTGAGTGCAGAAATACTTTAAGGTAGGTTGTAAACAATTCAAAAGTATAAAGTGGAAATCAATTAGCACACAATCAACAAGGGATTTTAGGAGATATAAGGGACTTAATGAGATAGGTTATAAATTAGTGTGGTCAGAACTACACCTCCCTGTGACAGACTTTACTCCTTATAATACAACTGAAGGGTCTCTGCTATCCAGGAAAGCAGCACAGAGGGGCAAGGACTGCATTGTTCCCATGTGTTGCTGCTTTGCCAGGTCCCACCAGCTCTATCTATCATCACTGGTAATACAGCTTGACTAGAAGATCCTGAAAGTGATCTTGAAAGTGATGGATCGTTGAACCTTTACAGTTTAATAACACTCCAGTAAAAGAAAGTCCTTGGTGTATCTTGCTGATTTGCATCTCAGGAGATTATGGTTATTACTTGATCTTGTAACATACTTTTCATCTGCAAACAGCAAGTAGGGGTGAAAGAGGAGCCTGAAGCTGCTTGAGACTGTTTTAATGAGTGAAGCCTCCTTGAACTGACTTTCAGAAAAGTCATTAATTGAAGAAAGGTCTCATAATAATTATAGTATCTTGAAACATTTAAGTTATCTTGGCTATAAAGTGGGGCCTACACAATCAAATTATTACAGGCACAATATAAAACTGCCCACTTTTTTTGTGGTTTGCTCCTACTATTATCATGTTCTCATTAGCCAAGTAAAAGTATTTCATTTCTAGAGATTTTATAGTAGATGGGGTTTATATTGTACTTTGGGGACTGCAGGACTAATAACACATCTCTTCAAAATGTTCAGTGAAGCAGCAGTGCTTTAAGTACCCCATGCATGCATTCCTGCATTGAGAATAACAGAAAATCAAATACACCTCTAAAGTAACAAACTTTTAGAGCTTACCATCCCCTTAAGAAAAACTGATGTACTTATCTCTTTTTTCTTTTTTCATGTTTATTTTTTGTTTGTTTTTGTTTTTGTTTTTGTCCTTAAGGGTAAGGCAGAAAATCATGTGTTAACTGATAGACTGACATAACTGGGTGATATGGGTAGCCTATAGTGGCCCAGAACTGTCATGAACTTCTGGAGAAAAAAACCCATGTTAAGCTGAGGATTCATCACGATAAAGTCCATGATAACACACAGGAGATTTATGGTCAGGTTGGACCACTACTGTAAATTCACCATGCTTATTTCCATGCAGGAAACAGGTTGAAAATTATTTTTTTCTTCCAAAATATCTGCCATACATAAAAAGTACTTTAAAGTATTTTTCTCCTCAGAAGGTAGTAAAGCAAGTAGAACAAGTTTTTGGCTGAGAGTAAATGTAAAACAATTCAACAAATTTTAGAATCAATTGCAATGTATTCCATTGTTTCTCTGTGCTTTTTCTTCCAGGGTAGCTGCTTATGCTACATTGAGTTCTACTCTTTCCCAGATGTACATAATTTATATTTAATTTCTCTGCCTTTGCCAGAACTTTTAAAATGTCCAGAAGATAATAGAGACACCTTTTTACCTCCAGTTAGGTCTTACAAATCAGGGTAGGTTTGTAATCACAAATGCATTTTGCTTATGATTTTTTTTTTTTTTTACTGTGGTAAAGAGTTGAGAAACTACACTAATAGTAAATTTTTATACATCCTTTGATGCTGTTGTAATTTCTTTAAAGGACTATTTAATGCAAAATTTCAGGGAAGAGCAACTAGCCTTTAAATCAGTTTTATTTACAATATCATGATGTTTGAAAAAAATATCCCTGAGCATGATTTTGTGATACGTTCAATGTATCAATTCCAAATGAATGATTTTGATTTACAGACTTGTGAAAAAAAAAAAAATTGTAAAAGAGAAGTCAATATTATGCCTCATGTAATTTAGCACTAATTAACATTTCTGCTTAACTGAAGAAATTTCTTTTCAGTTTTTCTCTTATCAACCAGTGAATAAAATGGTCACTAGCTTTGCTATTAAAATATAGAGCATACCTTAATAGTATTCCTTCTGAGCTAATTCTGGATACTATTCAACTAAGAACAAAATTGTTCAATTCGATTGTAGGTCTTGTATTTAGCTGAGTATATTTCACACAGTTATATTGTTTACCATCCCTTTAACAAGAATTTTGACATTGTCTTTCATGGTATATTTATAGCAAAACTGGTGAGGTATGGTTTGGACATGTGGCTTTAAGGTAAGAGGTAAGTTAAGACAAACACTGTTTGTCTTAAATTTGGTGTTGTAGTAATCAGAGAACAAAGTCCACCTAGAGGCCGATAATTATTCTTCAAAGAACTCTTTTTGATACTGGCAATTATAGATTTTTTTAATGTCTGTATCAGGATAACGTGAAGGAAACCTCCCTCAAGGAATTTGTGGATAGTATCCAAAAGTGATGTCAGTGTGGGCATTAAGTGATGCACTCAAAGGAAGGGATGTTACAACAATACTCCATGACAGAATAGAGAAATGACCTATCAGGAACCTCAACAAGCTTAACCAGTAAAATGCACCTGTGACTGTAAGGTGGGTTGAGCACTGTCCAAATGCTACAGCACTCACTAGAATTATTTACTCATTTTCTGCAGTGAGATAAGGAATAAGAGAAGGGCAAAAGCAGACTCAAAACTTTAAAGAGTATAAAGAAAACTTTATTAACAGAACTAAAACAAGAATAATAAGAATCAAAAAAACCCATCAGAACACTTCTCTGCCCCCCCAACTTTTCTCTCCTTTCCTATTGACAATGTAAACAGAAAAAAAATGGTATTCTTAGTCAGTTTACCACTCCTAAAATAAGCTTTCCTTAGGTCACTTAGAGAGGAGTCTCTCCTGCTATGCCATGGAGACTTTTCCACAAGAAACAGTTCTCTTGTGGTTTAACTTTCACTAATAACAGCTGCACAGAAATCTTCAATCATGAAGTCCTCATAGTTTGGTAGTCTTCCTACAACTACCACCATGGGTCTTTTCAGCTTATTGGGGTGCAATTTTAAGGATGAGCTTAATATAGAAACAAAACTTCTTCTGTCTCTGGGAACAAAGGTTTTCTTCTCCCATCCTTGGGACCAGGTTTCTTGTTTCTCTCATCTTTCTCTGTTCAAGCTTCATGTTGGATCACAGCTACTTCAGCATGTTCTTTCTTCAACACTGATGCCCCTGCTCATAGCTGTGGTTAGAATGCTACATCCCCCAATGCATTCCATAAGTTACAGGCGGGAAAAACAAGAGAGTCTGATGTATCCATCATATCTTTACCTTAGCCTTACAAGAGAATTTCAGCCCAAGACTAAGGCATCCTCTCATTCTCCTCAAATCTGGGATCTGACTCCTTCTTCACTGACCTTGCTGTCTCTGTGTTCTTTGTTTCACATGTCTTTATCCTTCTCTTTTCTTTCATTTGAGAAAGAATTGATGTCTGCAAGTTTCATCTGTGCATTAAAAGAGTTGATATCTAGCTCAGATCTCTGCAGATGGTCATGTGCTCTCTGCCAGCTGTGGCCGCTCTGGCTGCCTGGCTGTTTCCCGGCCCCTGCTCCATCCAATTCCAGCTGTGTCATGGTTTTCTGCACGGGGCTGCAGGAATGTTCTGTTCTCAACCACATGATTTTACCCATGGTGCAGGCAGGATGGCTTGGCAGGTCACGGTCAGAGGGGGCCCCGTGTGGCTCCACCCAAAGCCGAGTGGGGCCGGCCTGGCCCGCTGGCCGTGGCTGGAATTCAGTGCGGCAGAATCTCAGCTGAGCCGCAGCGCAGGCTGAGCCGGCCGGGCTGCATGCAGAACAGGGCCTGGCCAGCGTCCAGTTACATGTTCAGAGGCTGGAAGAAAGAGAGTTTTCCCAGGGTTTGCTCGTTTTTAATGTGATCTCACAGAGGCGTATTCAGCTTTCTTAAGAGGTTTAACAGTGCTGTCAGTATTCAACACTAGCCAGCTGACTGACTCTGTTGGTCCGGAGGAAGCATTTAGCAGTCCTCACAGCGACTTACTTCCAAAAACTGATATTTTTCTGTTTATCTAAAACCCAAGCTATGTCCAGGACGGACTGAAACACCCCGTACAACAATATAGGCTGAATACTTACTAGGCTCAGTGATGAAATTAAAGCAGGTTTATTCAGAGTCTAAGCCAGACAGGAACAAAACCTGGCAGAGATGGATAATGCAAAACCTTCCTGTGCAAACTCTTTTACTCTTTGACTGTCCTC
The DNA here is from genome assembly GCA_013400215.1 of Cisticola juncidis. NCBI lineage: Eukaryota > Metazoa > Chordata > Aves > Passeriformes > Cisticolidae > Cisticola > Cisticola juncidis. The sequence continues at coordinate 122,435 of VXBR01006741.1, forward strand.
ATGATAAGAAAGTTGTTCATAATTATTTTGAACTTGTTTTTTTCCAGCTTATGTCCTCTGTCTCTTTTCCTCCTACCATGCACTTTTGTGAAGTGCCTGGCTCCGTCTTCTGAGTCAACTCAACCCAAGTACTGTGGGTATCCTATTAGGAGCTCCCAAAGCCATTTATTTCTTTTCTAGGCTCACTAACCCCAATTCCGTTTTGTTCTTGTAAGGCAAGTGCTCCAAATCTGGGGCATGGGAGACTTTGCTTGTGAAAGCTGACACAGCTTGAAAATGCACCAAGAAGATCCTAAGTGTGTATAGGTATAAAGCAGAAATGAATATGTGTTAAGACAAGTTACAGTTAGATAATAGAAAACACTGTGTACCATGAGGGTGATCTATCAGAGGGGCAGTGGGTGTGCCATTCTTGGAAACTTTCAAATACTCATTTGATAAGGGCCTGAACAATGTGATTGGCTTTGGTTGGATCAGATAATCTCCCCTCAAACCTCAATAATTCTACAGTATTTGGAGATGAAAATGAATCAAGTGATTCCTGTTTCTCATCTTTTGTTGAGTTTGAGCTTTATTTTTGTGCTTATATTTTTAGAGAAAGAAATCCTTAGGAAGAGACAGCAAATTGATGAGGCAAGTACTTCTTCCTTTCCCTATGTCAAATGCCATCTTAATGTGCTGTACTGGTCTGCCATTCAAGAACTTGCACTCAGGTGAAAAAAATTTACCTCCAGAACTCTCACTTTTGTGTGAATAATTCAGTGAGACTTTTCAGGATAAGAACAAAAAATGGTTGTTACATACAAGACAAATATAAACATATTGGATTCTGAATTCTAGAAGAGAATACACATTAAGAAATTCACATCCATGCATGCATAGTTCATTTCACAGGGCTGACCAGCATAATTTTAGAATTTACTATTTTACCTAAAACAGAGAAAAAGTGTAGCATTCTCTGATTCCTGTTTTGTTAATTCAGAAGTCAAGCTTGTACTGGTTCGAAGTCAGCCAAGTGCTTAGATTGATCCTTACCATTATGATGACACCTACAGAAAATGTGGATTAGACTGCTGATGGATTATCATCAGATCTTATTTGGACATATATGGTTTTTGTATTTCAAAGCAGAAATTCTTTACAAATTAAAGGTTCAAATGATGAATATACAATATAGAAAATGATTTGTTATAGTCACAAGTAAAAAGTTGTGCATTGTGGTTCAAGGATATATTTCCTTTTATTTAGTGTGCTTTACAATGCTGAATGAACCCATGTCTGAACTTAGAGACAATCTAGAACCAGTTCATGCAAACTCTCTTGGCTGACTGTAGCTGTTAATGATCTGTAAAAGGAAAGTCAATTTACCCCTTGATAGACATTACTGTACCAAATGTAGTAAAAAGCTAAGTGAAATGTGAAATGATTCCTGTTCACTGGGGAAAGATACTATTAGTGTGTCCAGTTTCTTTTTCAGGGGCAAAGAAAATAGGTCTGTGTTCTGTTAATTTGCAGGCTTGATTTTTTGGCTGTTTACTAATGCAAGCATCATTTTTATACAGGAGCATATTATTATGTATACAATTCCACAGTTTATTTCAGTTGTATTTACCACCTTTTAGAGAAATTAGCTATTTAAATTACAAAAAAATTTAGCTGACATGATTGGCATACTACCAGAATGATTAATTTATTAAAGAACACTTGATATTCCCACACACCCTGATTGGCCTACCTTGTATTTGTAACTTTCCTTCACTTCTGCTAAGCATATTGTAGTTCTACTTTATTGTATTAGAGTGACGCTTTAAGTTTTATCTTTCATATTTTACAGGTTGTGTACTGCATTCATATATAACATAACCTGAAGCTGTAATTGGACAATTGACCCTAATATCTAAATGAACCAAAACTTATAAAAGGGTGAAAATGTGTGACCCATCATCCATCTTGGGTGTAGCCTCAGCCAGGCTCTTGCACTGCCCAAGGTGTGTCGTTTGAAGGCCTTTTAATAAACACCTTCTTTATTCCTTTAGCACCTTCTAGCTTCTGTTCTAGGCAGCCTCCCAAGGCATCAAGACAGTCTTGAATTTTTCACTTAAGTTAATTAATGGAAAATATATTCCATGTTTCTTTCTTCGCATTAACTGGAGTTGGTGGCCCTGGGGCAGCCACAGAGGAGCTCCCTTGGAGGGTTGGCAGTGTGTAAGCTGTTTCTAAGCTTCAAGCTCTCCCTCAGGGAGAGTCTCTCCAACAGACTTCCCAGTGCTCACGGCAAGCAAGAAACTGCATAATTCCATGAGCCTTTGCAGGTATGCTAATCCTTTGTTCATGATTGGTCATTACTCTAGTTCCTGGTTTTTGCCTTCCCCTAGTTTGATGATTTTGGATCCCTTCCCCAATTGTTTTTTTTCCCCAATCCTTTCCCTCATTGGTCCAAATTACTGACCCTGCCCATTCCAAACCCAATAAACCTCCCTGTTTCTGAGACCTCACGGTCACAGTAACCGGTTCCTGTTCTAATAAAGAATCTTGTGGTACTGGAAGATCGCCTCTTGCTCCTTTTATCCTGCATTGCCTGAGAAGAGCTTCTCTGCTCGGCTGCTCCTGCAGCCCTCACAGCTGAGCTGTATCACTGTGGTGTGCCTGTGTGCAGGACACCGGGAGAGTCCTCTTAAAGACGCTTCACCAGGAAGGTTGCTGCACCCAGAAGAGCCTGTGGTCTGTGACATCTGGACACCAACTTTGATTTTTATTTGATGGGGTTTTTTTAATGGGGAAATCTTATATTGACAGATTAGCGAGGCAGATGTGCTGACAATATTTTCCCATAGCACCATAAAATTAGCACAAACTAAAAGAATTTTAAATGTTTAAAGTGAGCTCTATTTAGCAACAACTAAAATATCTGTGTGTTATAAACATTATTCTCATCCTACAGCCAAAGTATGGTACTCTACCAGATACTATGAAGAAAATTTGCTCTACCCTAGCTGAAACTAATGACAATGAGGAAGCTTGACCATGTAAGAGGACTCTTACAGATAGTAGGGCTTTGGGACCTTCCCTTCCCTTCCCTTCCCTTCCCTTCCCTTCCCTTCC